>CARXXK010000004.1:28501988-28880282 GCA_949089665.1 Macrosiphum euphorbiae | reverse complement strand
ATTTGTATCGACAATATCGAACACTTGTCCGACATATATTTTACCCCTTCCTAAACAAATATATTACCCCTTCTTATTTTCCCTTTAAAAATAAAAATATATAATATTCTGATGTAAATATGTATCGACTATAATATCATACATACAATACATACATGCTCATAATATCATATAAGGTAACAACATAACACATATCTAAAAATATTATGCCATTTTCAGATTATAATCCCATTCGAATAAACATCTCGCTAAAGCATACACCGCGATGTATCTCAAATATATTATAATATAGTTTACATATATAGGTACATACTTACATAATTTATATCCAAACAATAATTATATACTCATCATTATCACAAACTCCTGAACATATTATACAATTTACATAATATATACGATACTTAGGTATATTTATACATATAAATATGATATGACCAAACACTTAATAACTATAATATACTATGAAACACACGATACCATACGGTACTCATCAGTTTTCATTCTGAACACACGCTCAACATATATATATATCATACATACAACTATACAAGCATGCATACACACACACACACACACACACACACACACTCACAGCCACCCAGTCCTTTATTCATTCAATTACATATGAACTCTCATACACATACATATATACATACATACATACATACATACATACATACATACATACAAACATACATAAAAATAGTATACAGTTTTCTTATTATATAATTAGGTACATACGAAAAAAAAAACGAATCGCTAAAGCATACGTTATACACCGGAATGTATCTCAAACACACACATACATAAACTTGTAAAAATTATATTTTTCAAAATATACACGTTGAAGTATAGAGATATTCGCAGACATTCCTCTACCTGACAACATACAGAAATATATATAATATACGGGCAACCGTTTACAGATGTCGATGAGTTTCGTTCATCCCGTTCTCTAGCACATACATGCACATACACTCATATAACCATAGGTTAGTTCATACATATTTAGATACTCACATATTATATACATATTTAAATAATATTCTGAGCACCTTTTTACACGGAAGTTTCATCAGTTTAAGCGTTGTATTCCACCGTGTAACACAACATTTCAAAAAGTAATATTACATTCATTATAACAAACACCTAAACATACTATAAAACTTACATATTATTGTATTATATATTATCATTTATTCCCATACATGGCACATATATACAGAATTCATACATAAATAGGTACTTTCATATTATATACACCATCACACACATCTAATCTTGTTATACAACTTACATATCAATATAAGACACTTTGTTACATATAGACACACTCATACATGAAATACATACTTTAAAATACTTACTCACATTCACATAGATGCATTTAAACATTCCAATACATCCACCCTAAAAAGTATTTTCAAAAGTACAACATCGCTCATCATTTGGTTGTACCTACTACTACAAAATTGTTATGCCCAATAATCATCTAGATACATCTAGATATCATCTAGGTAGTTCAATTCTATTAGATGAGACCATAGTACCTAAGCTTAAACATGCATATTATAGAAAAATATCTCAATTAAAATAGGTAGATCTACCTATATTTTATTCGGCTCAGAGGATTACTCGACAACATACACAAAATTATATATTTATGACACAATATTATATATTTATGTAACTAGTAGGTATATACAGACTAAGGAGAATAGAGGATATCGACTCTGAGGGTCTCAGACGTCGTCTTCGAGATACTTTGATCACTAAATGCAAAAATAAAACTATCATATTTTGACTTCACCGTTGATACAGTACATTTCATGTTAGAAATAATACAACATTTATTTTATTAAATTTGAATTAAACACAAATATGCTTATGCATCCTAACTTTTCATTTTAACCATATTATCCACTAGTCTATATTATATTTACCTAAACTCGCCTTATATTATATAATAATATTAAGGAATTATTATTTCCAAAATATTTACTTTTTAGTATAGAGTTGTATATAGTATATATTATTAGATATCACACCATATAACCACAGAATAGATTAAATCTTACATATCACCAGTGGCGGAACTAGGGGGGTGAAGCCTGGGATTGATCCCCGGGCGTAAAATTTTAGTGGGCGTAATTTTTCTTTAGTTCTTTATTTAATGCTTGGTGATAGAAGTTAAGAAAACATTTTTATTTCACATTATTTGTTTATGATGTTGTAGTGATGACGTTGGAATTAATGAAAAAAAAAAATAAAGTTAATGGTATTATGAATAGATTCGTATTAGTATACTAAGTATATACTGGTATACTGGCATTAGCATACCTACTGCAAGCATATACAACTAATATACTATAATTATTAAGATTCTGAGTGAAAATGTAACTAGTAACTATACATAGGCATTTATTGATGCTGTGTTTTCGTTAAAATTTCTGATACCTACACAATAACTGTTATAAGATTATCAATCAACGTACGATACGTATATTATATCTGTATATTAAAAATGATGTTATTATATAGTTTATAATATTATATATTATAATATTTACCAAGATAGTTATACATTTGTTTATGTTTAAAAAAAAAAGATTTGATTTTAAATATTTACTTTTTCATTTTTTCTATTATAAATTGTTTAATTAAATACAATTTTTTACTGGCCTAAATTGTGTACCCTAATCAGAATAAAAGATTTTATATTTTACCATAAAAATCTATTATAATTGAAGGCTGAGGCGCATAGAACCAAAACAGCAAGGGTTTATACAGGTTTATTTTTATACAGGATAGGTAGGTAATTAAAGTTTTGATTATTTTTCAACATTTATATATAACTAATATTATTATTATTTCTAATAATAAATACAATTAAGTAACCACTACAGTATTTCCAGTAGGTAATTAAAAATGTATCAACAATATGTTAACTAAGTTTTTAAATTTAAAGTGTTTTTGGTGTGTTAGTTTATTAGTATAAACTTGGTTACACCACAGTCCACAGAATATATTAATTACTTTATATTATTATGTGTTTAAAAGTTAATAAGTATGTTTGTAATATTAGTTCCAGTTACGATAAAACAATTGTAGGGAATGATATTGTATTTTCAATCTTGGTCTATATGATTGGGCTTAATTTTAATATTTTCCCCGGGCGTAAAAATTCTTAGATCCGCCTCTGCATATCACTACCGACATAGGTATACATATTATAACTGAAAAACACAAGCGTTTCCAGTCGCCGTCACCACCACCGAAACCCCATTCGACTCGAGCAAAACGTATATTATATGAAAACGCATGGAACTTACATATCACTCAAGTGACCGACACATATTATATTTTATCAGCGCATACTTACAACAGTCATATCACTTGTATAATATTTGTATTTTACCGTGTGTATACACACATACACACACACAGGCATATCACCTCCGCTATATATCATTGTATAAGTTATAATATCGGAAAATTAAGAACTATTAACAATATCTCTCATTTCAGTAGATAGGTACTTTATGCAGTTTATTACAAAAATCTCGAAATAGGTACCTACACAATAATTAAAGTTACATCTGTAGTTATATAGTAACATCTTTATCAATAAAACATTTATAAATCTTCATGTTATTAGTCATTTTCCATACAGACTCATGCTACAATGAGCATATAGGTGGGAACGTACATACATTCTTATATCTTTGTATATATATATATATATATATACACAATACTTTTAGGCCAACCTATCGTGAATAATATTACAGATATTTACTTATATTTTTAATCAATCATATATACATTGAAATATTGTATGAGATTACATTAGACTAAAATCATAGCTTATAATATATACATACATGGATTTAAGAGAAAAAATAAATCTCTTACTGTTATTATTGTACTATTATTCGTCAAGTGCAGTGAGAGTTATATAAAAATATAATTACTTATTACTAATACTTATTTTACAATAAGTAAAAAATATTATAATCGAGCCACCACCTATTTCTACAGTTACATGAACATGTGAAACATAGTACGATATGCAAACCCACATTAAATCATATACCGATATGTATATTTGACATTACAAACACCTAAACATATTATATGGATTACATAAATATATATATAAGCATATAAACATTCAAATATACACCTCAATAAGTCGCCTACATATAGGCATACACATATTTACATACACACATACTAGTATATAACCTTACATATTCTTATATAATTAAATAGTATTCATACATAGGTACATACGTACATAGATATATATTTAATTAAAAAGCATTCATGCATACATATATTGAAAAGATTTGGATTTATTTGGATTTGGATTTATTTGGATTCTGGACATTTCATTTTGAACTCTTTAATGTGTTCTCCTACTGTATATTTTTTTCAAAATTTTTTTTTTGGTTTTCTAAAATGCATTTGCCTGCGGGCGCCAACACTCCCCTTCAATTTTTTTTTTAGGAATTTGACTCTAGTTGAATTTTTTGTATAGACTTGAATATTGTTAACAAGCAGGTGCCCTCTGTATTATCATTCTTTAATGAGCTTATCATTGGCAATATTGTTTTTTCGGTTTTGGATTCTGGACATTTTATTTTGAACTCTTTAATGTGTTCTCCTACTGTATATTTTTTTCAAAATTTTTTTTTGGTTTTCTAAAATGCATTTGCCTGCGGGCGCCAACACTCCCCTTCAATTTTTTTTTAGGAATTTGACTCTAGTTGAATTTTTTGTATAGACTTGAATATTGTTAACAAGCAGGTGCCCTCTGTATCATCATTCTTTAATGAGCTAATCATTGGCAATATTGTTTTTTTCTGTTTTGGATTCTGGACATTTTAGTTTGAACTCTTTATTGTGTTTTCCTACAGTATAATTTTGTCTATTTTTTTTTTGGTTTTCTCAAATGCGATTGCCTGCGGGCGCCAACACTCCCCTTCAATTTTTTTTTTAGGAATTTGACTCAAGTTGAATTTTTTGTATAGACTTGAATATTGTTAACAAGCAGGTGCCCTCTGTATCATCATTTTTTAATGAGCTAATCATTGCCAATATTTTTTTTTCGGTTTTGGATTCTGGACATTTCATTTTGAACTATTTAATGTGTTCTCCTACTGTATATTTTTTTCAAAATTTTTTTTTGGTTTTCTAAAATGCATTTGCCTGCGGGCGCCAACACTCCCCTTCAATTTTTTTTTAGGAATTTGACTCTAGTTGAATTTTTTGTATAGACTTGAATATTGTTAACAAGCAGGTGCCCTCTGTATTATCATTCTTTAATGAGCTTATCATTGGCAATATTGTTTTTTCGGTTTTGGATTCTGGACATTTTATTTTGAACTCTTTAATGTGTTCTCCTACTGTATATTTTTTTCAAAATTTTTTTTTGGTTTTCTAAAATGCATTTGCCTGCGGGCGCCAACACTCCCCTTCAATTTTTTTTTTAGGAATTTGACTCTAGTTGAATTTTTTGTATAGACTTGAATATTGTTAACAAGCAGGTGCCCTCTGTATCATCATTCTTTAATGAGCTAATCATTGGCAATATTGTTTTTTTCTGTTTTGGATTCTGGACATTTTAGTTTGAACTCTTTATTGTGTTTTCCTACAGTATAATTTTGTCTATTTTTGTTTTTGGTTTTCTCAAATGCAATTGCCTGCGGGCGCCAACACTCCCCTTCAATTTTTTTTTTAGGAATTTGACTCTAGTTGAATTTTTTGTATAGACTTGAATATTGTTAACAAGCAGGTGCCCTCTGTATTATCATTCTTTAATGAGCTTATCATTGGCAATATTGTTTTTTCGGTTTTGGATTCTGGACATTTTATTTTGAACTCTTTAATGTGTTCTCCTACTGTATATTTTTTTCAAAATTTTTTTTTGGTTTTCTAAAATGCATTTGCCTGCGGGCGCCAACACTCCCCTTCAATTTTTTTTTTAGGAATTTGACTCTAGTTGAATTTTTTGTATAGACTTGAATATTGTTAACAAGCAGGTGCCCTCTGTATCATCATTCTTTAATGAGCTAATCATTGGAAATATTGTTTTTTCTGTTTTGGATTCTGGACATTTTAGTTTGAACTCTTTATTGTGTTTTCCTACAGTATAATTTTGTCTATTTTTTTTTTTGGTTTTCTCAAATGCAATTGCCTGCGGGCGCCAACACTCCCCTTCAATTTTTTTTTAGGAATTTGACTCAAGTTGAATTTTTTGTATAGACTTCAAGACTTGAATATTGTTAACAAGCAGGTGCCCTCTGTATCATCATTCCTTAATGAGCTAATCATTGGCAATATTGTTTTTTCTGTTTAAGATTCTGGACATTTTATTTTGAACTCTTTAATTTGTTTGCCTACTGTATATTTTTTTCAAAATTTTTTTTTGGTTTTCTAAAATGCATTTGCCTGCGGGCGCCAACACTCCCCTTCAATTTTTTTTTTAGGAATTTGACTCTAGTTGAATTTTTTGTATAGACTTGAATATTGTTATCAAGCAGGTGCCCTCTGTATCATCATTTTTTAATGAGCTAATCATTGGCAATATTGTTTTTTCGGTTTTGGATTCTGGACATTTCATTTTGAACTATTTAATGTGTTCTCCTACTGTATATTTTTTTCAAAATTTTTTTTAGGTTTTCTAAAATGCATTTGCCTGCGGGCGCCAACACTCCCCTTCAATTTTTTTTTTAGGAATTTGACTCTAGTTGAATTTTTTGTATAGACTTGAATATTGTTAACAAGCAGGTGCCCTCCTTATCATCATTTTTTAATGAGCTAATCATTGCCAATATTTTTTTTTCGGTTTTGGATTCTGGACATTTCATTTTGAACTATTTAATGTGTTCTCCTACTGTATATTTTTTTCAAAATTTTTTTTTGGTTTTCTAAAATGCATTTGTCTGCGGGCGCCAACACTCCCCTTCAATTTTTTTTTAGGAATTTGACTCTAGTTGAATTTTTTGTATAGACTTGAATATTGTTAACAAGCAGGTGCCCTCTGTATTATCATTCTTTAATGAGCTTATCATTGGCAATATTTTTTTTTCGGTTTTGGATTCTGGACATTTTATTTTGAACTCTTTAATGTGTTCTCCTACTGTATATTTTTTTCAAAATTTTTTTTGGTTTTCTAAAATGCATTTGCCTGCGGGCGCCAACACTCCCCTTCAATTTTTTTTTTAGGAATTTGACTCTAGTTGAATTTTTTGTATAGACTTGAATATTGTTAACAAGCAGGTGCCCTCTGTATCATCATTCTTTAATGAGCTAATCATTGGAAATATTGTTTTTTCTGTTTTGGATTCTGGACATTTTAGTTTGAACTCTTTATTGTGTTTTCCTACAGTATAATTTTGTCTATTTTTTTTTTGGTTTTCTCAAATGCAATTGCCTGCGGGCGCCAACACTCCCCTTCAATTTTTTTTTAGGAATTTGACTCAAGTTGAATTTTTTGTATAGACTTCAAGACTTGAATATTGTTAACAAGCAGGTGCCCTCTGTATCATCATTCCTTAATGAGCTAATCATTGGCAATATTGTTTTTTCTGTTTAAGATTCTGGACATTTCATTTTGAACTATTTAATGTGTTCTCCTACTGTATATTTTTTTCAAAATTTTTTTTTGGTTTTCTAAAATGCATTTGCCTGCGGGCGCCAACACTCCCCTTCAATTTTTTTTTAGGAATTTGACTCTAGTTGAATTTTTTGTATAGACTTGAATATTGTTAACAAGCAGGTGCCCTCTGTATTATCATTCTTTAATGAGCTTATCATTGGCAATATTGTTTTTTCGGTTTTGGATTCTGGACATTTTATTTTGAACTCTTTAATGTGTTCTCCTACTGTATATTTTTTTCAAAATTTTTTTTAGGTTTTCTAAAATGCATTTGCCTGCGGGCGCCAACACTCCCCTTCAATTTTTTTTTTAGGAATTTGACTCTAGTTGAATTTTTTGTATAGACTTGAATATTGTTAACAAGCAGGTGCCCTCCTTATCATCATTTTTTAATGAGCTAATCATTGCCAATATTGTTTTTTCGGTTTTGGATTCTGGACATTTCATTTTGAACTCTTTAATGTGTTCTCCTACTGTATATTTTTTTCAAAATTTTTTTTTGGTTTTCTAAAATGCATTTGCCTGCGGGCGCCAACACTACCCTTCAATTTTTTTTTTAGGAATTTGACTAGTTGAATTTTTTGTATAGACTTGAAAATTGTTAACAAGCAGGTGCCCTCTGTATCATCATTTTTTAATGAGCTAATCATTGCCAATATTTTTTTTTCGGTTTTGGATTCTGGACATTTCATTTTGAACTATTTAATGTGTTCTCCTACTGTATATTTTTTTCAAAATTTTTTTTTGGTTTTCTAAAATGCATTTGCCTGCGGGCGCCAACACTCCCCTTCAATTTTTTTTTAGGAATTTGACTCTAGTTGAATTTTTTGTATAGACTTGAATATTGTTAACAAGCAGGTGCCCTCCTTATCATCATTTTTTAATGAGCTAATCATTGCCAATATTGTTTTTTCGGTTTTGGATTCTGGACATTTCATTTTGAACTCTTTAATGTGTTCTCCTACTGTATATTTTTTTCAAAATTTTTTTTTGGTTTTCTAAAATGCATTTGCCTGCGGGCGCCAACACTACCCTTCAATTTTTTTTTTAGGAATTTGACTCTAGTTGAATTTTTTGTATAGACTTGAATATTGTTAACAAGCAGGTGCCCTCCTTATCATCATTTTTTAATGAGCTAATCATTGCCAATATTGTTTTTTCGGTTTTGGATTCTGGACATTTCATTTTGAACTATTTAATGTGTTCTCCTACTGTATATTTTTTTCAAAATTTTTTTTTGGTTTTCTAAAATGCATTTGTCTGCGGGCGCCAACACTCCCCTTCAATTTTTTTTTTAGGAATTTGACTCTAGTTGAATTTTTTGTATAGACTTGAATATTGTTAACAAGCAGGTGCCCTCTGTATTATCATTCTTTAATGAGCTTATCATTGGCAATATTTTTTTTTCGGTTTTGGATTCTGGACATTTTATTTTGAACTCTTTAATGTGTTCTCCTACTGTATATTTTTTTCAAAATTTTTTTTTGGTTTTCTAAAATGCATTTGCCTGCGGGCGCCAACACTCCCCTTCAATTTTTTTTTTAGGAATTTGACTCTAGTTGAATTTTTTGTATAGACTTGAATATTGTTAACAAGCAGGTGCCCTCTGTATCATCATTCTTTAATGAGCTAATCATTGGAAATATTGTTTTTTCTGTTTTGGATTCTGGACATTTTAGTCTGAACTCTTTATTGTGTTTTCCTACAGTATAATTTTGTCTATTTTTTTTTTGGTTTTCTCAAATGCAATTGCCTGCGAGCGCCAACACTCCCCTTCAATTTTTTTTTAGGAATTTGACTCAAGTTGAATTTTTTGTATAGACTTCAAGACTTGAATATTGTTAACAAGCAGGTGCCCTCTGTATCATCATTCCTTAATGAGCTAATCATTGGCAATATTGTTTTTTCTGTTTAAGATTCTGGACATTTCATTTTGAACTATTTAATGTGTTCTCCTACTGTATATTTTTTTCAAAATTTTTTTTTGGTTTTCTAAAATGCATTTGCCTGCGGGCGCCAACACTCCCCTTCAATTTTTTTTTTAGGAATTTGACTCTAGTTGAATTTTTTGTATAGACTTGAATATTGTTAACAAGCAGGTGCCCTCTGTATTATCATTCTTTAATGAGCTTATCATTGGCAATATTGTTTTTTCGGTTTTGGATTCTGGACATTTTATTTTGAACTCTTTAATGTGTTCTCCTACTGTATATTTTTTTCAAAATTTTTTTTTGGTTTTCTAAAATGCATTTGCCTGCGGGCGCCAACACTCCCCTTCAATTTTTTTTTTAGGAATTTGACTCTAGTTGAATTTTTTGTATAGACTTGAATATTGTTAACAAGCAGGTGCCCTCTGTATCATCATTCTTTAATGAGCTAATCATTGGAAATATTGTTTTTTCTGTTTTGGATTCTGGACATTTTAGTTTGAACTCTTTATTGTGTTTTCCTACAGTATAATTTTGTCTATTTTTTTTTTTGGTTTTCTCAAATGCAATTGCCTGCGGGCGCCAACACTCCCCTTCAATTTTTTTTTTAGGAATTTGACTCAAGTTGAATTTTTTGTATAGACTTCAAGACTTGAATATTGTTAACAAGCAGGTGCCCTCTGTATCATCATTCCTTAATGAGCTAATCATTGGCAATATTGTTTTTTCTGTTTAAGATTCTGGACATTTTATTTTGAACTCTTTAATTTGTTTGCCTACTGTATATTTTTTTCAAAATTTTTTTTTGGTTTTCTAAAATGCATTTGCCTGCGGGCGCCAACACTCCCCTTCAATTTTTTTTTTAGGAATTTGACTCTAGTTGAATTTTTTGTATAGACTTGAATATTGTTATCAAGCAGGTGCCCTCTGTATCATCATTTTTTAATGAGCTAATCATTGGCAATATTTTTTTTTCGGTTTTGGATTCTGGACATTTCATTTTGAACTATTTAATGTGTTCTCCTACTGTATATTTTTTTCAAAATTTTTTTTGGTTTTCTAAAATGCATTTGCCTGCGGGCGCCAACACTCCCCTTCAATTTTTTTTTTAGGAATTTGACTCTAGTTGAATTTTTTGTATAGACTTGAATATTGTTAACAAGCAGGTGCCCTCCTTATCATCATTTTTTAATGAGCTAATCATTGCCAATATTGTTTTTTCGGTTTTGGATTCTGGACATTTCATTTTGAACTCTTTAATGTGTTCTCCTACTGTATATTTTTTTCAAAATTTTTTTTTTGGTTTTCTAAAATGCATTTGTCTGCGGGCGCCAACACTCCCCTTCAATTTTTTTTTTAGGAATTTGACTCTAGTTGAATTTTTTGTATAGACTTGAATATTGTTAACAAGCAGGTGCCCTCTGTATTATCATTCTTTAATGAGCTTATCATTGGCAATATTGTTTTTTCGGTTTTGGATTCTGGACATTTTATTTTGAACTCTTTAATGTGTTCTACTGTATATTTTTTTCAAAATTTTTTTTTGGTTTTCTAAAATGCATTTGCCTGCGGGCGCCAACACTCCCCTTCAATTTTTTTTTTAGGAATTTGACTCTAGTTGAATTTTTTGTATAGACTTGAATATTGTTAACAAGCAGGTGCCCTCTGTATCATCATTCTTTAATGAGCTAATCATTGGAAATATTGTTTTTTCTGTTTTGGATTCTGGACATTTTAGTTTGAACTCTTTATTGTGTTTTCCTACAGTATAATTTTGTCTATTTTTTTTTTTGGTTTTCTCAAATGCAATTGCCTGCGGGCGCCAACACTCCCCTTCAATTTTTTTTTTAGGAATTTGACTCAAGTTGAATTTTTTGTATAGACTTCAAGACTTGAATATTGTTAACAAGCAGGTGCCCTCTGTATCATCATTCCTTAATGAGCTAATCATTGGCAATATTGTTTTTTCTGTTTAAGATTCTGGACATTTTATTTTGAACTCTTTAATTTGTTTGCCTACTGTATATTTTTTTCAAAATTTTTTTTTGGTTTTCTAAAATGCATTTGCCTGCGGGCGCCAACACTCCCCTTCAATTTTTTTTTTAGGAATTTGACTCTAGTTGAATTTTTTGTATAGACTTGAATATTGTTATCAAGCAGGTGCCCTCTGTATCATCATTTTTTAATGAGCTAATCATTGGCAATATTTTTTTTTCGGTTTTGGATTCTGGACATTTCATTTTGAACTATTTAATGTGTTCTCCTACTGTATATTTTTTTCAAAATTTTTTTTAGGTTTTCTAAAATGCATTTGCCTGCGGGCGCCAACACTCCCCTTCAATTTTTTTTTTAGGAATTTGACTCTAGTTGAATTTTTTGTATAGACTTGAATATTGTTAACAAGCAGGTGCCCTCTGTATCATCATTTTTTAATGAGCTAATCATTGCCAATATTTTTTTTTCGGTTTTGGATTCTGGACATTTCATTTTGAACTATTTAATGTGTTCTCCTACTGTATATTTTTTTCAAAATTTTTTTTTGGTTTTCTAAAATGCATTTGCCTGCGGGCGCCAACACTCCCCTTCAATTTTTTTTTTAGGAATTTGACTCTAGTTGAATTTTTTGTATAGACTTCAAGACTTGAATATTGTTAACAAGCAGGTGCCCTCTGTATCATCATTCCTTAATGAGCTAATCATTGGCAATATTGTTTTTTCTGTTTAAGATTCTGGACATTTTATTTTGAACTCTTTAATTTGTTTGCCTACTGTATAATTTTTTCTATTTTTTTTTTGTTTTCTAAAATGCATTTGCCTGCGGGCGCCAACACTCCCCTTCAATTTTTTTTTAGGAATTTGACTAGTTGAATTTTTTGTATAGACTTGAATATTGTTAACAAGCAGGTGCCCTCTGTATCATCATTTTTTAATGAGCTAATCATTGCCAATATTTTTTTTTCGGTTTTGGATTCTGGACATTTCATTTTGAACTATTTAATGTGTTCTCCTACTGTATATTTTTTTCAAAATTTTTTTTTGGTTTTCTAAAATGCATTTGCCTGCGGGCGCCAACACTCCCCTTCAATTTTTTTTTTAGGAATTTGACTCTAGTTGAATTTTTTGTATAGACTTGAATATTGTTAACAAGCAGGTGCCCTCCTTATCATCATTTTTTAATGAGCTAATCATTGCCAATATTGTTTTTTCGGTTTTGGATTCTGGACATTTCATTTTGAACTCTTTAATGTGTTCTCCTACTGTATATTTTTTTCAAAATTTTTTTTTGGTTTTCAAAATGCATTTGCCTGCGGGCGCCAACACTCCCCTTCAATTTTTTTTTTAGGAATTTGACTCTAGTTGAATTTTTTGTATAGACTTGAATATTGTTAACAAGCAGGTGCCCTCTGTATTATCATTCTTTAATGAGCTTATCATTGGCAATATTGTTTTTTCGGTTTTGGATTCTGGACATTTTATTTTGAACTCTTTAATGTGTTCTCCTACTGTATATTTTTTTCAAAATTTTTTTTTGGTTTTCTAAAATGCATTTGCCTGCGGGCGCTAACACTCCCATTCAATTTTTTTTTAGGAATTTGACTCTAGTTGAATTTTTTGTATAGACTTCAAGACTTGAATATTGTTAACAAGCAGGTGCCCTCTGTATCATCATTCCTTAATGAGCTAATCATTGGCAATATTGTTTTTTCTGTTTAAGATTCTGGACATTTTATTTTGAACTCTTTAATTTGTTTGCCTACTGTATAATTTTTTCTATTTTTTTTTTTGTTTTCTAAAATGCATTTGCCTGCGGGCGCCAACACTCCCCTTCAATTTTTTTTTTAGGAATTTGACTAGTTGAATTTTTTGTATAGACTTGAATATTGTTAACAAGCAGGTGCCCTCCTTATCATCATTTTTTAATGAGCTAATCATTGCCAATATTTTTTTTTCGGTTTTGGATTCTGGACATTTCATTTTGAACTCTTTAATGTGTTCTCCTACTGTATATTTTTTTCAAAATTTTTTTTTGGTTTTCTAAAATGCATTTGCCTGCGGGCGCCAACACTACCCTTCAATTTTTTTTTAGGAATTTGACTCTAGTTGAATTTTTTGTATAGACTTGAATATTGTTAACAAGCAGGTGCCCTCTGTATTATCATTCTTTAATGAGCTAATCATTGCCAATATTGTTTTTTCGGTTTTGGATTCTGGACATTTTATTTTGAACTCTTTAATGTGTTCTCCTACTGTATATTTTTTTCAAAATTTTTTTTTGGTTTTCTAAAATGCATTTGCCTGCGGGCGCCAACACTCCCCTTCAATTTTTTTTTTAGGAATTTGACTCTAGTTGAATTTTTTGTATAGACTTGAATATTGTTATCAAGCAGGTGCCCTCTGTATCATCATTTTTTAATGAGCTAATCATTGCCAATATTGTTTTTTCGGTTTTGGATTCTGGACATTTTATTTTGAACTCTTTAATGTGTTCTCCTACTGTATATTTTTTTCAAAATTTTTTTTTGGTTTTCTAAAATGCATTTGCCTGCGGGCGCCAACACTCCCCTTCAATTTTTTTTTTAGGAATTTGACTCTAGTTGAATTTTTTGTATAGACTTGAATATTGTTAACAAGCAGGTGCCCTCTGCATTATCATTCTTTAATGAGCTTATCATTGGCAATATTGTTTTTTCGGTTTTGGATTCTGGACATTTTATTTTGAACTCTTTAATGTGTTCTCCTACTGTATATTTTTTTCAAAATTTTTTTTGGTTTTCTAAAATGCATTTGCCTGCGGGCGCTAACACTCCCCTTCAATTTTTTTTTTAGGAATTTGACTCTAGTTGAATTTTTTGTATAGACTTCAAGACTTGAATATTGTTAACAAGCAGGTGCCCTCTGTATCATCATTCCTTAATGAGCTAATCATTGGCAATATTGTTTTTTCTGTTTAAGATTCTGGACATTTTATTTTGAACTCTTTAATTTGTTTGCCTACTGTATAATTTTTTCTATTTTTTTTTTTGTTTTCTAAAATGCATTTGCCTGCGGGCGCCAACACTCCCCTTCAATTTTTTTTTTAGGAATTTGACTAGTTGAATTTTTTGTATAGACTTGAATATTGTTAACAAGCAGGTGCCCTCTGTATCATCATTTTTTAATGAGCTAATCATTGCCAATATTTTTTTTTCGGTTTTGGATTCTGGACATTTCATTTTGAACTATTTAATGTGTTCTCCTATTGTATATTTTTTTCAAAATTTTTTTTTGGTTTTCTAAAATGCATTTGCCTGCGGGCGCCAACACTCCCCTTCAATTTTTTTTTTAGGAATTTGACTCTAGTTGAATTTTTTGTATAGACTTGAATATTGTTAACAAGCAGGTGCCCTCTGTATTATCATTCTTTAATGAGCTTATCATTGGCAATATTGTTTTTTCGGTTTTGGATTCTGGACATTTTATTTTGAACTCTTTAATGTGTTCTCCTACTGTATATTTTTTTCAAAATTTTTTTTGGTTTTCTAAAATGCATTTGCCTGCGGGCGCTAACACTCCCATTCAATTTTTTTTTTAGGAATTTGACTCTAGTTGAATTTTTTGTATAGACTTCAAGACTTGAATATTGTTAACAAGCAGGTGCCCTCTGTATCATCATTCCTTAATGAGCTAATCATTGGCAATATTGTTTTTTCTGTTTAAGATTCTGGACATTTTATTTTGAACTCTTTAATTTGTTTGCCTACTGTATAATTTTTTCTATTTTTTTTTTTGTTTTCTAAAATGCATTTGCCTGCGGGCGCCAACACTCCCCTTCAATTTTTTTTTTAGGAATTTGACTAGTTGAATTTTTTGTATAGACTTGAATATTGTTAACAAGCAGGTGCCCTCCTTATCATCATTTTTTAATGAGCTAATCATTGCCAATATTGTTTTTTCGGTTTTGGATTCTGGACATTTCATTTTGAACTCTTTAATGTGTTCTCCTACTGTATATTTTTTTCAAAATTTTTTTTTGGTTTTCTAAAATGCATTTGCCTGCGGGCGCCAACACTACCCTTCAATTTTTTTTTAGGAATTTGACTCTAGTTGAATTTTTTGTATAGACTTGAATATTGTTAACAAGCAGGTGCCCTCTGTATTATCATTCTTTAATGAGCTAATCATTGCCAATATTGTTTTTTCGGTTTTGGATTCTGGACATTTTATTTTGAACTCTTTAATGTGTTCTCCTACTGTATATTTTTTTCAAAATTTTTTTTTGGTTTTCTAAAATGCATTTGCCTGCGGGCGCCAACACTCCCCTTCAATTTTTTTTTTAGGAATTTGACTCTAGTTGAATTTTTTGTATAGACTTGAATATTGTTAACAAGCAGGTGCCCTCTGTATCATCATTCTTTAATGAGCTTATCATTGGCAATATTGTTTTTTCGGTTTTGGATTCTGGACATTTTATTTTGAACTCTTTAATGTGTTCTCCTACTGTATATTTTTTTCAAAATTTTTTTTTGGTTTTCTAAAATGCAATTGCCTGCGGGCGCCAACACTCCCCTTCAATTTTTTTTTTAGGAATTTAACTCTAGTTGAATTTTTTGTATAGACTTGAATATTGTTAACAAGCAGGTGCCCTCCTTATCATCATTCTTTGATGAGCTAATCATTGGCAATATTGTTTTTTCGGTTTTGGATTCTGGACATTTTATTTTAAACTCCTTAATGTGTTCTCCTACTGTATATTTTTTTCAAAATTTTTTTTTGGTTTTCTGAAATGCATTTGCCTGCGGGCGCTAACACTCCCCTTCAATTTTTTTTCTAGGAATTTGACTAGTTGAAATTTTTGTATAGACTTGAATATTGTTAACAAGCAGGTGCCCTCTGGATCATCATTCTTTAATTAGCTAATCATTGGAAATATTGTTTTTTCTGTTTTGGATTCTGGACATTTTAGTTTGAACTCTTTATTGTGTTTTCCTACAGTATAATTTTGTCTATTTTTTTTTTTGGTTTTCTCAAATGCGATTGCCTGCGGGCGCCAACACTCCCCTTCAATTTTTTTTTTTAGGAATTTGACTCAAGTTGAATTTTTTGTATAGACTTCAAGACTTGAATATTGTTAACAAGCAGGTGCCCTCTGTATCATCATTCCTTAATGAGCTAATCATTGGCAATATTGTTTTTTCTGTTTAAGATTCTGGACATTTTATTTTGAACTCTTTAATTTGTTTGCCTACTGTATAATTTTTTCTATTTTTTTTTTGTTTTCTAAAATGCATTTGCCTGGGGGCGCCTTCACCCCCATTCGAAATTTTTTTTAGGAGTTTGCTTTAGTTGAATTTTTTGTATTGTCTTGAATATTGATACCCTACAGGTGCCCTATGAATAATCTTTCTTGAATGGGCTTAATCATTTTGAATAGTTTTTTCTGTTTAAGATTTCGGACATTTTAGTGTTAGAACTCTTTAATGTGTGTTAAAATTGTATAATTTTTTTTTTTGGTTTTTCTAAAATGCATTTTTCTGCGGGCGCCAACACTCCGCTTCAATTTTTTTTTTTGGAATTTGAAAGTAGTTGAATTTTTTGTATAGACTTGAATATTGTTAAGAAGCAGGTGCCCTCTGTATCATCATTCTTTAATGAGCTAATCATTGGCAATATTGTTTATTCTGTTTTGGATTCTGGACATTTTAGTTTGAACTCTTTAATATGTTTTCCTACCGTATATTTTTTCCTAAATTTATTTTTGGTTTTCTAAAATGCAATTGCCTGCGGGCGCCAACACTCCCCTTCAATTTTTTTTTTAGGAATTTGACTCTAGTTGAATTTTTTGTATAGACTTCAAGACTTGAATATTGTTAACAAGCAGGTGCCCTTTGTATCATCATTCTTTAATGAGCTAATCATTGGCAATATTGTTTTTTCTGTTTTGTATTCTGGACATTTTAGTTTGAACTCTTTAATGTGTTTTCCTACTGTATAGCGCGCAGACCACAACCTTGAAAACCGGTCATTGTCGCTGCCGTCAACAGCCACCGCCGCCAGAACATGACCCAGTTTTGCTATAATTGGAACACACCGGCGACGCCGCCGCCGCCAGCTGATCTCTATTTACGCGAACGCGATAATCGAACAAATCAGCAAACGTCGCGTGAAATCCGCGTACACAAACGCAAATAAACAAAAACACACCACTGCATATATATTGTAAACCGCGCGGAAAGCACAGCCCCCGAACACACAACACCACAACGATCACACCTGAAATTTATTACAATATGACTGGTAAGACGTTGTCGGTGTTGACGTCGGCGGAACTACGTGCAGAATATACGGCCCGCGGGCTCAGTATTTCCGGGTCAAAGCCGGATCTAATAATCAGGCTAGAGCAGGAAATACGGGACCAAGGACTGGAACCCGAAAACGTGCGCTTTTACCACGACCGGGAACCTACCGCGGAACCTACGCAGGTAGACTCGGAGGCAGACCGGTCCGACGGTCAACAGTCCAATGGAGGTTTAGAGGTCCCCCAAGGACAGCAAACACCAGCGGACAGTGGATCAGGACAGGGCATGTCCCAGCCGACCATGCAACAGGTCCGGACCGTAACCAAAACAACTAATGACACTTTTGAAACCGCCGCTGCACAAATAAAACAGCTCAGACCAACAACGCCACCAACTAGCGACGCACAAACGTATGAGGCACGCTTACTTGCACTGGAAGCAAGCATGACACGTTTCTACACAGAAACACGGTCAACAAGCTTCCAACTACCACATTACAGTACAGCACCGTGGTATCAAAACCACACGTCACCCGTACAGATACCCACGCAGACTCACGGGGGTTATCAGACGGGTATGCCGTATGAGCACAATAACGGTGGAGCACAACAGAACGCCAACCATATTGCCTCAGGGAACAACACAACGTTCTTCACGCCCGAAACACAAAACAATAATTACACGGGGTATACGAATGGAGCACCACAGTACACGCCATACACGCACACGCACACACAAGAGCGATCGGTACTAGTACCGTACGACGATTTGCGCGCCGCAAGGTCCTCATTACCCGAGTACACAGGTACAAGGGCTGAGGACCCCGTCAGGTATATAGCTCAGCGGTTCTCAAACTGTGCTCCGCGGAGCCCTAGGGCTTCGCGAGATTAGTCTAGGGGCTCCGTGGCTCCCTGAGAATATCTGTATTAATTAAATTTAAATTATTAAATTTCAATATGTTGAATATATTTTTTTGAAATAGAAGGATTGACTTGGGATAATTGTATTGATATTTGTACAGATGGAGCGAAGGCAATGGTTGGAAAAACTGCTGGCGTGGTTTCGCGAATTAAAGAAGTAACCAACAATTGTAGTAATAGTCATTGCATTCTTCATCGTCAAGCACTTGCTATTAAAAAGATGCCAATACCTCTTAAAAATGTACTTGATGAGGCAGTGAAGATTATAAATTTCGTAAAATCTCGACCATTGAGCACAAGACTGTTCACAATTTTGTGTGAAGATATGGGAAGTATGCACAAATCACTACTTTACCATACCGAAATAAGATGGCTTTCTCGGGGAAAAACACTTGTACGCTTACTCGAATTGCGCAATGAATTGTACGTTTTTTTCACCGATCACCCATTTAATTTACAGCTCAGACTTAGTGATAAAATTTGGTTATTTCGACTTAGTTACTTGGCTGATATTTTTACAAAATTGAATGAAGTGAACTTATCAATACAAGGTAAAATGACTACCGTTTTCACGGCAAATGACAAAATTCGAGCTTTAAAAAAAAAAAATTAAATTTTGGGCTGTGTGTTTTTTTCAACATAAAATTGATAGTTTTCCTTTGTTAAAGGAATATTTAGAATCGATTGATGGTAATATTGAAGATTTTGATGAAATATATGGCGAAATTGAACAACATTTAAATGAAATACTATCGTCATTAGAAAAATATTTTCCAGAAAGTAAAGACATAGAATTTATCCAACGATATAATTGGGTTAAAAATCCGTTTTTAATCAACGATAAGCCCGAAGATTTATCTATAACGGAGTATGAAGAATTTATTGAAATGACCACCGATTCATCTTTAAAAACTTTATTTGATAAAATATCATTAACAGATTTTTGGTTCAGTAGCAGTATTACTAACGAATATCAATCTCTGGCTAAAAAAGCTATCTTAGCACTTCTTCCTTTCGCAACAACATATCTATGTGAAACCGGATTTTCTTCATATGCATCAATGAAAACCAAATATCGTAATAAATTGGATGCTGAAGCAGATATGCGTATTCAACTCTCGCATATCAAGCCAAATATAAAAATACTGGTCAATAAAAAAAGCCAACATCACGGATCACATTAATAAATAAATAAATTGCTAAAATTTTATGTTATTTTTTTCTAATTAAATTAATATTAATTGAATAATTTGTATATATTCGTATTTTACAGAAAATAAAAATAAAAAGCAAATCATTTACAATTGGCATCATTTTTTTTATGAATTTTAGTTGTCTCATATAGACATTTCTGATTTTTGGGGCTCCGTAATTTTTTTTAGGAATATAAGGGCTCCGCGAACAAAAAAGTTTGAGAACCGCTGATATAGCTAATACAGAATCGATATTGGTGCAGGCACGTATACACCTCACGGGTTAGTGTAGGGCAGTCGAGCCACAATTAAAAGGAACGGCGAGTACATGGTACACATCTATCAAGGCGCTCGACCTATCCTGGGAGGAATTTAGGGTAGAATTTTTCGAAAATTTCAACAATTCCGAAATTCAATCTCAATTGCGCGCCGACATCGTGTCAACACGGCAAACGCCAAGACAATCGCTAACAGAATTTGTGCTGATTAAAAACCAGCTAGCGCGCCGCGTAAATACCGGCCTATCCGAACGGGAATTGGTAGGTATTATCGCCGAGCTAACGCGCGACACGTTCCGTACGCACATACGCCTACACCGACCATTAACGTTCAGCGAGCTGAGACGCATCGCAGGTGTTTTGGACCCGGTAACGGATAAAGACCCGCCTACTCAACAATGGACCCCTAGGTCTAAAAAAGAGACGGAGACCCCACAAAAAGCACACCGGTTAAAAAAAAATTTTTCACCACAAACACAGAAAAAAAACCACCAGGGCCGTGCAAATATTGTGGGGAACCCCACTGGAACAGCAAGTGTCCAAATAAGCCGACCACGTCTGGAAACGGCGGGGGAGTCGACGAGGACTAGTCCCCCTCATCGACTCACCAGCAACCCCCCACCCACCACCACCCACTATCGGTAGTACACACGGAAAAAAAACACGTAATCGAAAAGCGCGTAGTTCGGAAAATTCAACACACAGAAAAACCAACTACGAACATTTTTTCCGTCTCATCACCAATCGGCACCCGTTCACAGACCCCCAACCTACACCACCCCACCACAGAACACACTCACCTCATCGGTGACACGTGTGTTCAACAACAACCGGCTCATGGGGCAGCCACAGGTGTAGGGACAAAGGCAACAGAGACACGGGTGTTCACCCACACAGGTGACGGGGACACAAGCACACACACCGCGCTTATCCCCGCATTAGGTCAGTCTACGCACGTAAAGCAAGAGGCGAGCAACAAGGCAACCGACGTTGACAGTATGGTCATGGCGGTTGACACCGACGACCAGACAGTTCCTGTCGCGGTTAAGAACCAATTGTCCCGCTCGACCGATTGCACTACGACTAATAATGATACGCGAACACGCCCAGACAAAATTCCGACCCCCGCGGTCGAGCTCGAATTTCCGTCAGGCTTCGTAACAGCTCTATTAGATTCGCAGGCACAAAAATCATACGTAAACCCGACAGTAGCCCATAAATACAGCAAAACACCTCCCCACGGACCAACAAGCACAGTCCGGATGGCGGACGGTCACACTGCAACAACCAGTGGCACCTCCACATTCGAAGCTAGGATAGGTGCACTCGACATTAAATTCGAAGCTACCATACTAGACAATTTGTATTGCGACGCGTTACTAGGACACGACTTTCTTGTAAACAATGAAGTCTCTTGGGATTACGCCGCGTGCACAATTCACATGGGAAAGCAAATTCGAACGTCAACATGTTGGAAAGGGAAGTCCCAACCACCCGCCACTCGTCCCGACTTGTCACAAGTAGAATTCGGAAACAACCCCGAAACTCGCGCGAAACTAACCAAGATTTTAAACAAATACGCTGTAGTATTCAGCGAAAAAGTAGGACGTACCAAATTAATTGAACACGAAATTTTGCTTAAAGACCCGTCACCAATCGCGCTCAAACCATACCCATATCTGCAGCAAAAACAAACCGCTATCGATGATATGGTGTGCGATATGGAACTCCAGAGGCTCGTAGAACCTAGCACCTCACCGTGGGCCGCACCAGTAGTATTGGCAAAGAAAAAAGACGGATCATTTCGCCTCTGTGTCGACTACAGGCGCCTTAACGACGTAACGGAATCCGACGCGTACCCTATGCCAGATCTCAACAAAATGATTAGGCAAATGCGGGGCGCGAAAATGTTCAGTATTTTTAATCTTCGCTCGGGGTACTGGCAAGTACCCTTACACAAAAATGCACGAAAATACACGGCATTTCGAACACGTAGAGGGCTATTTCAATTTCGAGTCCTCCCTTTCGGTCTCAAAAATAGTCCAATGACTTTCGTGAGACTCATGAACGAAGTTATGAGGGGTACCAGGATGAGTTCATACAAGTATACCTAGACGATATAGTAGTATTTTCAAGGAACGAGTACGAACATCAGGCCCACTTAGACAAAGTTCTCGAGCGTCTCAAGAGGTTTGGACTAACGTGCAACACTAAAAAATGTAAAATCGGACTACGCGAAATTTCATTTTTGGGGCACATTGTAGACTCGGAAGGCATACAAAAGCAACCGGAAAAATTAGTTTACATTGACAATTTTCCGGTTCCACGTAACGTTAGGGACGTACGAAAATTTTTATGGGTATGCAACTGGTACAACCAATTCGTAGACAACTACGCGGACACCATAGCACCCCTAACAAATTTATTGAAACAGGGGAATAGGTGGAAATGGACGGATGCCGAACAACGCGCGTTCAAGTCAATAAAAAACGCGCTAGTCACATCGCCGAAATTGTCCCCCCCCAGATTACAACAAAACGTTTTGTCTCCAAACCGATGCAAGCGAGATAGGAGCTGGTGCGGTACTCTTCCAACGGGGTGACAGACCGGAGGAAAGACGCATTATATCCTACGCAAGCAAAAAGTTAGCGAGACACAGACGAGGTACGCCGCGGTTGAACGCGAGTGCCTAGCAGTAATTTGGGCAACGGAAAAATTTCGACCATACCTAGAGACCCGACGTTTCGAACTCCTAATAGACAACTCGGCACTAACGTGGTTATACAGGGCCAAAGACAAAAATTCAAAATTAACACGTTGGTCACTACAACTAGCTAATTTAGATTTTAGTACGGTACACGTCCCGGGAATACAGAACGAAGCACCGGATTTGTTATCCCGCGACCCAGCACCGGGGGCACCCGTAGACGAAGATCAACTTGAGGAAAAATTGGTAGGGGCGCCCACAACGCCAACAACCAATGTGGACCTCAAGTCCGATCGTATCTTTTCTATGCGTGATAACCACGTCAGTGACAATACACCGCTCACCACGACGACTCTCCAAAAGTGGCAGTCCGAAGACGCCACGATTTGCGACGTAGTCGCCGGTCACAGGGGGGACGGCCCTGCTCAGAACACTAGGAGCTCAAAATCGGGAACAAACGCATACGTTTTTACCGAAGGACTCCTACGCATAAGCATAGGCCCCCACACACCCGTCGTGATACCAAAAACCAAAGCGCAACAGGTAATTTGGAGGTGTCAAGATCACGTTCTGTCTAACCATCCGGGTTGGAAAGAAACATACAGGGTGGTACGACAACGGTATTATTGGAAAGGGCAAAAGAACGACGTCAGGTTATATGTCGGGGCGTGCCACGTATGCACGTGCACGAAACCGCTAAACTCACGCCCAACCGATCCAATAAAACCTAGAACCCCCCGCCAACCATGGGAAGTTATCAGTGTCGATCTGATGGGCCCATACACATTTGTACATCATTTATGCACTACGCCTACCAAAATACAAATTTTACATTTTAGTTCCCTAGCATGGTGTAGGTACCTATTGAATACAAACAATAAATTATTATTCGAAAACACAATGTCATATACCTATTATTATTTACTAAATACCTAAACCTAAACTAAAAATAAACATATGATTACATTCTGAGTGAATAAAATATAATATTATACATGAAAATTGAATCTATATTACCAATACTTATCGTTTACACAGACCACAATAAAAAATAATTAAAAAAATTAAAAAATTAAAGAACACATCATTGTAAAATTAATACAGTCATCGATCTGCTCAGAATCTAAAATCTAAAATATATCCGATAAATTTAAAATTAACACATTAAATCATTATTATTAATTTCGTATTGAGCAGTATTCGGAGAAAATGACAGACTTGGAATTTTACAATCTAGTTTGTATTATAGTCGGTACTGTAAATTTGATGCATTTACTGAGTATACCTATACCTTTATATTAACTCTAAAATCCAGTAATTACATTTTTATTTAATGATTCATAAAATATAATATGCTTTTATAAAAATATGCTTGTACCTACTTCTTCTTCTATTCACCATCTTAATCAATATAATTGAATTAATAAACGAAAATAGTAATTTAAATAATACCTATATCATATTATTATAATTCAAATTCAAAATTATAAACTATTTTGGTTTATTGTCATATCAAATTTCAATGAACAAATTGTTCATTAACACGAAACTCTTTGATATAAAGAGTTGCATTATATTATATCCGTGGGTTCATCATATTGACGATACCTAGTTTAATATAATATCTATCATTTATATTCTATGGCAAATCTCAAAATCGTTGCAGACGACACAGTCGATTAAAAATTCTAAAATTTCCATCAGCAAAGCAGATATGAGTAAAAAATTTACTGCGTTCCGTATAATTTTATTTTTCATAAATCACAATATTTTAAGTTCTATTATATTCTGGAGCGTTTCCTCATCGGCGTCACAATTCACACACGTCACGGATTCCGCCGAAAGAGTCGATAATTAAAGTAAGTCTGTTTTCATATTCTTTTGGGGCTTCATTTTTACTTTGGTTTTTTCTAAAATATATGATAAAAATAAATCATATTTCGCTAAAAAAAAAAAATAATAAATCGTAAAATATTTTAAATATGCGTGGAATTATTTATTATGATTATAACCACATTAACTACAGATTATTAGGCATTAGTATACAACAGTAGGTTAAAGTCATTTTTGCCCAAAAAATTACATTTGAAAGTGTCATCGTGAATATAAATTATAATAATATACTCTAAAAGTTTTATAAATCCACGAATACCTACTATTTTTGAATTACAACAAAATAACTAAAATCGTTATTCTTTGTTTTATAATTAATTTTGTCCAAATTTGAATTTATAAAGTCTGTAAAAATTAACTGTGATTTTAATAGATTATTTATGACTATTCTTGTTTTACATTTTCCATCCTTAGCAATAAAAAGTGAACATTTTATACATTTTTAACTAGTAAATAGTAATTTGTAAATTATCAATTTGATAAATTTTGTTAAAAATTGAACTTTAATTACTTATAAAAAAAACTTGCCTATGGATCTTTATTAATTATCAATTACAATCATAACTTCTTTTGTTACATTTTCGGTATAAATCTAGTTTAGCACCCCCTCGAATTTTCGATTTTTTTTTTTTGAAACCTACGTAATTCGATGAGTTTAGAACGATGGTGCAAAAATAATTTTTCGGAAATGTTAAGTTTTGAAGTTATAGACTTGCGAAGTTCACGATTTACGGTGTTTTACTCATACTCTCTATTTTAACTCTCTTATAACGAATTTTTAAATTATTTTTTTCTGAAACATGTATTTCAACGAGTTTAGAACGATAGTGCAAAAATAAATATGACATAATTTATCCTGTATCTACTTAAGGTGGTGTTGCATAGTAAGTCAGGGGCTATTTTCGATTTGCGGAGTTATTGACCACATTATAAGAGCGTATTTTCCGAAAAAAATTCGTTATAAGAGCGTTCAAATAGAGCGTTGCGCACATGAGTAAAACACCGAAAGTCCATCGCAGGTCTATAACTTCAAAACTAATCATTTCAGAAAATTTATTTTTGCACCATCGTTCAAAACTCGTCAAAATACATAGGTTTCAAAAAAAAACCATGTGTGTTACCAGTACGCGCGCGGGAAGTTAAACTTCTTTTGAATGGTACACGTGAGTGAGTGAAAAAGAAAGAAAACAATATTAATTAATTTAAAAAATGAGAAGAAGTATCCGGAATTATTTATTATTGATAATTTTATTATTTTTTTTATATTTTTATTCGACAGATCGATGGTTTGTAGTATTGTTTTTATCCAGACAATAGATTTGTGAGTGAATACTAATAATAATAATAAAAATAAATAATAATCGATCATTAATTATTCATATTAATTAGTATGGCCCGATTATAATATATAATACTAGCTGATCCCGTGCACTTCGTCGCCCTTTAAATGTATCAACTCAATATGAGTTATGACTCAAACTTTGTTCAATTCGTTATTCAATATTCGGTGTATGGTGTTCAAAATTTATCTTATCTTTTCCGTTGCCCGGAATAAAAATTCTGAATCGCAGCAGTACATTATCAGGTAGGCAATCTACCTGTGGTAGATCGCGGACCCCGTGCTGTTTGTACGGAAGTGTATGATTTAACTCTAAATTATCAAAGTTATACCAAGTTTATTTTGATATAATACGGTATTACGGTGGATTAATATAACAAATTTGGTTGCTCGTAAAAAATCACAACTCTTAAAAAAATTATGATTGTTGAACTCCTTTTGGGTGTAACTTGCTGGGGTAAGTGAAGCTCAGCCACCCTGGTAGGCAATATGAAGGGCTCCGTGCAACAACGAGACAAGTCCACTTTTTTTAAAAAATGAGTTTTTCCATGGAAGAAATTCTATGGAAGAAATACTATATTTTGGTAGCAAAATCAGAAAAATCGCTTTATTATTTCCAAAGATATCTGAAACTGAATTCTTTCCCGCCAATATGGGTAAATGAGATAATGAATTTTGTTTTGCTTCTCCTGAACAATTGATAAAAATGGACTTGCCTTGTTGTTGCACGGAGCCCTTCATATTCAATAATTTTATTTGATGCAAGCTTGTACCTGATCTGCCCGAATAACCAATGGCAACCAATAAATAAATGCTAATTTCTAATGTAGACTGTAACCAATGGCAACTATTAATAAATAAAAATAAAATTTCCAATTTCCATCTTGAATCTCAATGTCCCTGTTTGAGCACCTATTTAAAATGCGAATTTCGAAAAATCCTTTCTTAGCGCACGTCTACATCATAATAGCTATCTGTATGCCAAATTTCAGCCAGATCCGTCCAATGGTTTGAGCTGTGCGTTGATAGCAGTCAATCAGCTTACTGTTTTATATATACAGATATATATATATATATTATATATATATAATAAAACAACATTACCATGACAATATTTATTTATTTACTATTTATTTTTTTTATTTTAAGTCGTGATAAAAATTAGGAAATTGGTCAGATATGACATTTGTTGGTATGTAATTATTTCGAGTAGACTATTCTCGATGATATTTAAATATTTTCACCGATAATCAAGTACGATGACTTGTAGTAAACTAGATACTGAGCTGTGAATAGGAAGTGTATGATATAGCAAAGATTAGGAAAGAGGTCAACAGGATTTCAGAATGTTTGGCGTTTGAAAGGGAAATATGAAAAAGAAACATATTTACAAAGACCAAAACAGATACCTATATGACTATATTTTTATTTGTTTTTAGACTTAATAGTTTGTAATTTAAAATTGATGTAGACCCAGATTAAACACAATATTATTTTAAATTAAAAATTATTTTAGGTCCTTCATAAATTATAATCATATACAGGAGTCCGTGTAGGACCTCTTCCTCGACCTCTTCCCATTAAATTTTTTTTCATCCTTAATAAATTGCATTCATTTTTATACATTTTAAAATACATATAATATTACGGTGATACGCCTCTGATTATAATAACTGTTTGTTTATTTTAATGTAAGCAATACCTATTTTTTGAATTTTAGTTAAAATGTACTGTAGCATAATTTAGCTTCCAGCTTATTCTTTTAATTAGTATTATTATTTTACCCAGGTTCATCATATAAATATTCTTTTGATTCATTTTACTATAGTAGATTTTTTTGTATAAATATTTTTAAACATTAACAGGCTATACCTGGGAGTACACTGAGTAGCTGTGTAGTTACTATATAATCACAACAAAAACACTTCGTTGAACTCCATGTAAAAAACAGCCAAGTAAAAAAAAACCCAGATCTTTAAGCACTATAAAGATGTGATATAAATAAATGCTAAGTTAATTAAATTAAAGTACTCTTATTTTGTATTAATAATGTATATTTACTTGACGTAAAATTATTTTGAGTAGAAATGTCCATTTTAATATTTCAAATAATAATGAACTTTTAATGCCTTTTGTTTATTTTTTTTATTCGTTATTTCGTGTGCCGTGTCATATAAAGTACCTATATAATTTCTCGCCAAGTAAATATACAATAATGAATAATGATACAAAATAAGAGTACTTTAATTCAATTTACTTAGCATTTATTTACATCATATCTTTATAGTGCTTAAAGATCTGGGGTTTTTTTTTACTTAGCCGTTTTTTACACGGAGTTCAACTAAGTGTTTTTGTTGTGATGTTACCAATTTTTCCACAGAAAAGTTTTTTTAAATTTTGCCTCTCGAGGATTATTATATAAATGTCTTTACCACCACGAAGCCATCTCTCCTTATTAATACTCAGGGTATTGAGTATTTACACAATAATCTATGAGTTTACAGTTAAAGTCATTTTTGCCCAAAAAATTACATTTGAAAGTGTCATCGTGAATATAAATTATAATAATATTCTCTAAAAGTTTTATAAATCCACGAATAGCTACTATTTTTAAATTACAACAAAATAACTAAAATCGTTATTCTTTGTTTTATGAGTAATGTTGTCCAAATTTGAATTTATAATGGCTGTAAAAATTAACTGTGATTTTAATAGATTATTTATGACTATTCTTGTTTTACATTTTCCATGCTTAGCAATAAAAAGTGAACATTTTATACGTTTTTAACTATACTCTGTACCAAATAAGAGCGCACCGGGCGGCGCACGAAAACCGGTCGAAACTCGCGCATGTCAGAGAGCGCTGCCGCAGCGTATTCCGGCGCCGGCCAGGTCAACTCTGAATACAGAGTGTTGTATATTATCACACCAATTTTAACGGTATACGCGGTTAGGCGTTGTTATATTTTTTGCGCGCATTGGTGAATATTTTGAATGTTTTTAATATTATATTGAGTTCAATACTTATGTTAAGAAAAAAAAAACGAAAAGTATGTGTATTATTTTACTGATTAATACGCGTGAAACGCATTATTACTTCAGCTCCCTGTATTCTCGACGGCGGCGAATCCGACCGACGATCGGCGACCAATCACAGAGCGAATAGACCCGACCAGGGGGTCCAGACGTCGCTCCGCGATTCATTTGGATGCGCCAACGCGGTGCGCTCTTATTTGGTACAGAGTATAGTAAATAGTAATTTGTAAATTATCAATTTGATAAATTTTGTTAAAAATTGAACTTTAATTACTTATAAAAAAAACGTGCCTATGGATCTTTATTAATTCTCAATTACAATCATAACTTCTTTTGTTACATTTTCGGTATAAATCTAGCTTAGCGCACGTCTACATCATAATAGCTATCTGTATGCCAAATTTCAGCCAGATCCGTCCAATGGTTTGAGCTGTGCGTTGATAGCAATCAATCAGCTTACTGTTTTATATATACAGATATATATATATATATATAATAAAACAACATTACCATGACAATATTTATTTAATTACGGACATGTACGCTTTCGCGTTCGTACGCGCCGCCCGTTCGCTTTTTTTTTCCTCACTACCGTGCGTAAAGAATAGTATAACTTCAAAAAAAAATAATCGAAATTTCGAGGTGGTACTAAACTAGATTTGTTCCACATTTTCATATTATAGGTAAACAAAGAAATGTTTGTATGAATATCTGACTACAAAAAATTTTGCAAATTGTCAAGATTATGATGAATTTTGTAGAAACTTGAACTTAAAATGCCTATAAAAAAAACGTGCCTGTATATTTCTAATATTTTTTAACTAATATTATATCAACTTACGAGGAACTTTGTATTATTTGTAAGCTTTTTGACCCAACGAATAATATTTAATTGACATTTATAGAATACAGAACTAAAAACATTTCATAAATCAAATGTCTATAAATCACTGAAAACTAGTCGAAATATTTTGAACATTTTATAATGTATAGAAAATGATAGTTTAAACATCTGATGGACATTTTAAATACCGACGGTTAATAGTTGTTAAAATAAGAAAATCGTTATACGAGAATCATATCTAAATCATTGTAAAATAAAAACATTCATTGATCCCGTAGTCCGCTCTAAAATACAAACTAACACATAGGTAATAGTTAGGTAGGTATATAATACAAATTAAACATTATACATATAATGATATAAAATATAATATCTGTAACGCTTAGGTCATAACTCATAAGAATATCTGAATATTGTTGAACGTTTTACTGCAAGCTGCATGTTATTTCAGAGATGGTATTCGTCAGTCAAGATTTGCCAACTGTGTATAAACTATCATCAGCAGATTGAAATGTGTGAATACGTTGCAGTGTTTGGAGGACCAAGTTTGATAGCAGATTTTGATTTGGACACAAGGTATGTATTTTCTTATTTTTCAGTAGGTTTCTTTTTATTATTGTTAGTTGATCAGGGGATGTATTGCGCGCAACTTTTCAATTATTTGTATTGTAACTATACTGGTATAACACTATTCTGGCTATCAATAAAGTCGTGATAAAAATTAGGAAATTGGTCAGATATGATATTTTTTGGTATGTAATTATTTTGAGTAGGTAATTCTCTAATACAACTGTTAAATTCAAACATTTTACTCTACGCCATATATGATACATATTGTATTGTATTTTTCTACTCATTTTGTATTAATGAGCGTAATTCTTTTTTGCCTCTCGAGGATTATTATATAAATGTCTTTACCACCACGAAGCCATCTCTCCTTATTAATACTCAGGGTATTGAGTATTTACACAATAATCTATAAGAACGGTAATATTATTCATAGCACGGTAATGTTGTCATATTTTCCCCGATGACTAGATAACAAACATTGGCAACGCTGTTGCTACGACGACAGCTACCGTGATTCTGAATTTAATATAAATTTCCTTTAAAAAGTTCACACTTTTTCATTTATAACTTAATTTCTAGACGTATGTTTTTTTATTATTTTTACAAAAGCATATTTTACAGAATATTTCTGATGTTTTGGAGTTTACTAGGAGTTAATTGGTGCAATAAAAAATTAATTGTGTCGTATAACAAATTTACCTGTATTTTACACAGTTTAAATAGGCAACTCCTGCTTCGATATAATATACACACCAGGTTGTACAGTTTTTTTTTTTACTTAGCTCACGCCACGACCGTGGAGCTGGATTTAAAAACCTGGAAGTTGTCAAGATTATAATACATTTTGTAGAAATTTGAGCTTTAAATTAAATTAAAATAGTTGTTATCAAGACAGACAGTCTTAAAACAAACTCTTTCTGGACGTTTTCAAAAAGGATTATGCTTAAAAAAATTGCACATTTGTCGTAGCAGTCAGTTCCCAGATAAACCCGTGTGACATACAATATTAATTAATAATTAGTCTTGTTTTTTTAAATTATTTATTTTTTGTTTTTTTGGGGGGGGGGGGCTTTAACAAGTGTTCGTGGTGCTGAGCCCCTCCAGCCTCCCCCAAGTTGTGCATATGATAGCGCGTGGGTCAGAGACAGAAATAAATAGTGTGCTAAAAATCTGACATCCTCTTAAGTGGCATCAAGTTGAAGAAGCTGTTGATTGTTGACATTGAACATTAACTGTGATAGGTATGATTGGAAGTAATAAGTAATAAGCAGGGCTGTGAATTGAACACACTAAAAAAGTGTTAAATATTAAAATATGCACCAAAATTATTCGATAAAATGCTCTATAAAAAAGTCATTGTTAAAAAACTATTGAAATTAATAAATAATAATTAAAAATGATTTATAAAAAAAAAATTCTTTATTTACATATTAGTACCATTATTTTTCTAATTTGTAAAAAAATTTATCCGTATCTTAGTATCTTAGTGTGTCCCATGTCTCGCTGTACATATAGATATTTCTATATTTTCAGCTCCATAATTTCTGTTAAATTAAAGGAAAATGTATTAAGTACTGTACACAGGTTGGCATTAACTTGTTAAAAAGCTAATATTAAGTTAAAAGTTAATTTTTTTAAACTTATTAACTTAACTAGTTAATTATTAGATTCTGAGTGGAACGATGAATGTATTGATTTTACAATGATGTGTGTTTTTTTTATTTTTTTATTTTATTTGTGCCTGTGTACACGATAAGTGGTCGAAATAATGCTTCGATTTTCAACTTCAGTATCTTGTTCGATTGGACAGTGAATCTAGTTGGTGCAATCGGGAGGTCAAATTTTAAAATTCCCAATAGTTTTCACAAGCGCCGGGATTAAACACATACAAATTAAGGAATTTGTACGCAAAATCTGTTTTCCAAAAAATCGATTTTGGTTTTTGGTGTAACTCTAAAACAAATGAACGTATATACATGAAATTTTCACTGGTTGTTTATATTTGCAATTTCTATACACGATAAAATTTTTAAAATATTATGATTTGTTTTGAACTGTTTAGGGACATTTTCATTTTGCATTTTTTTTTAGTTTTTATTCTAAAAATATCAATAAAATTTTATTTGTTGGTTTCGAAAGCTTGACAATTTAATAGAAGGCTCCTAGTATATTGTTTCAAAAGCAGATGAAAAAAATTAAAAATCCTTAGTCACAATTTTTTTTTAAAAGCATTTAAAATTCAAAAATTGACAAAATATGGAAAAATCACGAAAATTAGCAAATTATTTTGATACATTGGATATTCACTCGATTTCTCATGTAACGATTTTCTTATTTTGCTCATTTGTTTTCGAGTTACACCAAAAACCAAAATCAATTTTGTCAAAAACCGATTTAGCGTAAAAATTTACGTTTTTTCTAATTTTTTTTTTTTTTGTTTTTCTGGCGTTTTTGAAAAATACTGGTAATTTTAAATTTTGACATCCTTGATGCAATGCACCAACTAGATTCACTTTTCCATCAAACAAGATACTGAAGTTGGAAATCAAAGCATTATTTCAACTACTTTTAGTGTACACACACAAACAATAAAAAAATTTAAAAGAACACATCATTGTAAAATCATTCCTGCGGTCAGAATCCAAAACAAAATTGTTTAGTCTTGGGTATATTAATCAGTACAAAATATAGTTAATGCAAATAAGAAAATAATATTGTGGGTTCAAAAATAATCAAGGGCTTATGATGAATAACAAATAATTATATAATTACATAATTAACACAATTAATAATAATTACTTGTAGTAAATTTTCTTCTTCACTAAGGTGTTTTTCTACTTTTTTATATAAATGATCTAAGCCTTTTTTCACCTCTCGTCCATGATACTCTCCTACTACTTTCCTTAATATTCTTGTTTACTGAAAGCCACTTGATAACCAACTTCTGATTCTTTTATACCTTGTGAAACCTTTGCTTCAACACCCTCAAAGAATAACTAAACATTAAACAAAATGTTAAAAATGAAGAAGTATGTTAGATGTAAAACAAAATAAACTTTTCATAGTATAAATTAATTAAAGTCAGTACTCACATTCAGTTTTTCGAGCGGTCTACCAAAATAACGTGTTACATATAAAACTAGGTATTGTTTACATTAAAATAAACGAGCAGTTATGACGATCAGAGGTGTATCACCGAAAATGTATAAAAATTAATGCAATTTATTAAGGATGCAAAAAAATTAAATTACAAGAGGTCCTGCAAGGACTCTAGTATATGATTGTAATGTATGAAGGACATAAAATAATAATGTGTTTAAGCTGGGTCTACAGTCAATTTTAAATTACAAACTATAAAGTCTAAATACAAATAAAAACATAGATATCTGTTTTGGTCATTGTAAGTATGTGCGGAAAAAATTAAGTTTACCTAGTGGGAAGGAACCTTTAGAATTCTTTGACAATAGGAAATTAAAGCACAATACCATATTTTAAATTAAAATGATTGATTTTATACATTTTCTATTTACAAAAACTTATAAGTATTGAAAATCTCATAAAACCCCAATAAAGTAATATATTGTTAGTTTTTATAATTTGTTGTGGTAAAAAAATCATTAATTAAGGTTGGCCGTATTTAAGTTTTTAATTATACTGGTACAACTCTAGCTGGCAGTCTTTAAGACCGTGTTAAAGCCCAGCAACTGTGCCCATTAGGCATTAGCTGTTTTTTTGTTTGTAGGTTGTTTGTAGGGGGGAGTAACGGTTGGTTGAAACACTTTTGTATGTGTGGCAAGGATTTGTTGCTAAAAATGTCGAATGGTCACCCATCCGGGAGCTATTAACAGCGGCCAATACGTACACTCAAGACGTTACCACAGTTATGATATCCTGATATCCACACTAAGCCACAGAATACGATTTACCGTTACTTAAAACATTCGTTTTGGATTTCTCATATAATATTGATTATTGGTGGTTGATACTTGCACCGACGTCTCTCGACCATAGGGAGCAGGCGACCCGCGGGCACTTCACTTCGCGATAAATTATTAAATAGGTACTCAGTTAAGTCTTCCGATTTAATAATGATTTATATTTTGTAGACGGGATAATTTTAAAGAGTTACTATGTGAAGTAACAGAATATTGTGCAGCCAATAAATATGTGGTGTGTGGTGTGCCTACATTTAAACACATGTTATAATATTATATTATGCATTTGAACATTTATTACAATATACGTCTATTGTACATTAATTTCAAGTATGGATTTTTTTATACACTAACTGTAGGGTCACACAATCAAGAAATTAATTGTTAAAGTTATTTTATATGGGAGATCAATTTAATACATTATTTCATAATTTGTTGGAGTATTTCGATCTATATAAATTAAATATAGGACAAGTAGTTATTTTGGTAAGTATTTAAAGTTCATATGAGCAGAATCGGTAGTGGAATAACATTTTTGAAAGTTTCATTTGAAACTAGAATGTAGTTAATAGTTAAATTAAAACCCGAATGTACTTATAATATGTGAAATAGCCGCGGTACTTAACCTTCTATGATAATTAGTAGCAGTAAGTTACACCTAAAAGTAGTTGAAAAATCAAAATTTTTTTGTCATAATCTGTTCTAGTATTCTGTTGTACGCAAACATTTACCAAGACGTTTAACACTGTGTAAAAAATTAGATTATTATAATATATAATTAGAAAATAAATTAAAAAATCAAAAAAGAGTCAACGAATCAGTTTTGTCTAGTTGATTACGCTTACGCATGACACGGAAAGAAGATTAACTTAACTGCACGACAGTGATAATTAACTATAAAAAGTTAAGTTACAACAATAAAAATGGGGGAAAGTGGGTGTCGCTCTGCTGTGCAGAAGATTACAAGTAGGTCACTGTAACGGATGTCACTGTAACAACCAGTGAAAATTTCATGTATATACGTTCATTTGTTTTAGAGTTACACCAATAACCAAAATCGATTTTTTGGAAAACCAATTTTGCGTAAAAATTCCCGTTTTTCCTTAATTTTTATGTTGTTTTTCCCGGCGCTTGTGAAAACTACTGGGAAATTTATACTTTTGACCCCCCAAAGTACCAACTAGATTCACTTTCCTACCAGAAAAGCTACTGATGAAGAAAATCCAAGCACTTTTACTGTCCTAAAACGTGATGACAGACACAAAAATATAAAAATATAAATAAAAATATAAATAAAAACATACATCATTGTAAAACCAATACATTCATCGCTCCGCTCAGAATCTAAAATTAAAACTGAAAATGTCCGTAAACAGCTCAAAGCAAGTCAAAATATTTGAAAAATGTTATGGTGTATAGAAAATGCTAATACAAACATTCAATCAATATTTCATGTACCTACTGTGTCATTTTTTTAAGAGTTGCACCAAAAACAAAAATCGATTTTCTCGAAAACAGATTTTGAGTAAGAATTCCCGTTTTCTTTAATTTTTCTTTTGATTTTCAAAGCGCTTTTGAAAACTACTGGAAAATTTTTATTTTAAAAAAAAAATAATAAAAATAAAAACACACATCATTGTCATATCAATACATTCATCACTCCACTCAGAATAAAAAATGTTTACTGAATAAGTTAAAAAGTTAAAAATAAAAAAAAGGTGGGCAAGTGGGTGTCGCTCTGCTGTACAGTAGGTTACAAGTGGGTCACTGTATAATGGATGGTATTACATTTGAATTCAATGATATTATATCATTGTATAAGAAAAACGATTCTGAGATACTCGATACTTATCTATGGTATATTGGTATTAAATAAAAATTGATCTATAATAGGTAAATACCTATAATGAATTCCAAATTATTAATTAATCATATCACAATATCCATTAGGTACCTACTTATAACGCGTTATACACCAACAACAAGTTCATATATTTTTTAGATTTTTTGGTTACAGTATGAACTATTTCTGAGAACCTTTGTTTTAAATTTGCAATCCTTAGCCATAAAAACTGAATATTTTATAATTTATTAATTACAATGATTGATAATTTTCGAGATTTTGATAAATTTTGTCAAAATTTGATCATTAAATGCTTATAAAAAAAAATTGTGGGTATGTATTTTTAATATTTTTCAATTGCTATTGTAACAATATATCAGGAGCCTTGTATTAAATTTTTACACTTTTTGGCCCTACAGATAAAACTTTATTGATATTTAAAGAAAAAAAAAACTAAAAAAATTTAAAACTGAAAATGTCCGTAAACAGCTCAAAAAGAGTCAAAATATTTTCAAAATTATACAGTGTGTAGGAAATATCAATATAAACTTCCAGTGAAATTTTCATGTATCTACAGTTATTCGTTTTTGAATTACAACAAAATAAGAAAATCGTTACATGAGAAATCGAGTGAATATCCAATGTATCAAAATAATTTGCTAATTTTTGTGATTTTTCCATATTTTGTCAATTTTTGAATTTTAAATGCTTTTAAAAAAAATTGTGACTAAGGATTTTTAATTTTTTTCATCTGCTTTTGAAACAATATACTAGGAGCCTTCTATTAAATTGTCAAGCTTTCGAAACCAACTAATAAAATTTTATTGATATTTTTAGAATAAAAACTAAAAAAAAAATGCAAAATGAAAATGTCCCTAAACAGTTCAAAACAAATCATAATATTTTAAAAATTTTATCGTGTACCTATAGAAATTGCAAATATAAACAACCAGTGAAAATTTCATGTATATACGTTCATTTGTTTTAGAGTTACACCAAAAACCAAAATCGATTTTTTGGAAAACAGATTTTGCGTACAAATTCCTTAATTTTTATGTGTTTAATCCCGGCGCTTGTGAAAACTATTGGGAATTTTAAAATTTGACCTCCCGATTGCACCAACTAGATTCACTGTCCAATCGAACAAGATACTGAAGTTGAAAATCGAAGCATTATTTCGACCACTTATCGTGTACACAGGCACAAATAAAATAAAAAAAATAAAAAAAAACACACATCATTGTAAAATCAATACATTCATCGTTCCACTCAGAATCTAATAATTAACTAGTTAAGTTAATAAGTTTAAAAAAATTAACTTTTAACTTAACTTTAGCTTTTTAACAAGTTAATGCCAACCTGTGTACAGTACTTAATACATTTTCCTTTAATTTAACAGAAATTATGGAGCTGAAAATACAGAAATATCTATATGTACAGCGAGACATGGGACACACTAAGATACGGTCCATATAGTTCATAGTTTCGATTAAATTTATAGTAATAATGCTTTGGAAATTTGTAATATAGTTTTTCATAAATTAATATTTAATAAAGTTGGCTTATTTATTTGTTTGAACTATTTGTATGTATTTTTGGGAGATCAGTATTACTGCACCATAGTTTCGCCTACAGATAAATCATTAGTATTATTACCAGGGCTGTGAATTAAATTAATTTGCATATTTTTTTGATACTCAGAATAAAATAATGGATACGGCTAAAATTTGTTTTGATTTATTTATAGTTCAAATGAAATCTTATTTAGCATATAATTTAATGGGTTAGGGTAAATAATTACATGTTTTCTTGGTTACCTAGCTAGTATGTAAATTAAACATTTTTTTTTTTTGTAGAAATACGAAATCCCATGCCTATATTATGGGTTAGACATTATTATAATTGCATATTTTCATGATTTTGTTTTATGAATGCTCATTTTCTTAAAAAAAGTTTTAATTTATCGGTCCATCAGGTCTAAATTGGCTATACATTCGTAATTTAAATTTTTTTACAAATTAGAAAAATAATGGTATTAATATGTAAATAAAGAATTTTATCACTCATGCCCAACTTTATATATTAAATATGCTCTGTTTTAACTTATATATTTATTTATTTATTTTACCGTCTGGACCAGGTTTTACAAAAACATTTACAGTTTTATTGTTTATTATTTACAGTAGATGAAATAATAATAGGGGGTCATTAACATTTACAAATAAGAATTCGTTTTTATAGAATACGGTTCGATAACCGTGGAATCAATGCTACTTGATTACTAATTATTAACTTGTATTGATACTCATGTCTCATTTTTAGACTCTAGTGTACAAAATTACAAATTCATAGAAAATAACCATGCTTCAATGTTTGTGACTATTATCAGTTTTTAAATAAAAAATACAGTATTTTGAATATAAATCGTTTACCTTTGTAATATCAATGTAGTATAGGTATATTGGAGGTAGGTAATTTCGACTAATGTAGTTTTTTCATTCAAAACACGTTCTGTGGAAATACCTACCTATAAAATTTTATAGCAATATTGTCAATTTATCAATTCCTTTATCAGAAAGATCTAATATAAATGAAAAACTGTTAACACCTCTCATAGCTGGATAGATACATAACAAAATATTCTAGTTTTTGGTTACTTTATAATAACTTCCTGACTCCTGTACCTGGAGTACACTTGGGACCAAAGCTAAGTTATGTTTATATAATATGTAGGCATATGCATCTTATATATTATATGCCTAAAAAACTTTTAATTAGTTGGGTAGTGAGATTTTATTTAATTAATTTTTAATTAATAATAGCCTAGTAAAATTGTTAATGGTAATAAAAAATATATTCATTTTTGATTTAAAATGCAATTAGGTATTATAAATATTGATTGAACTTTTCTATTATATATGAATAATATGTACATTTATGATGAAATATTTTAAAGTATCTATTTATCTAGGCAATATTGAGCTTTTACTGGCCAAAGAAAAATATCTATTTATTTATAATTTATAAGTAAAAGGTACCATAAATACAAATAATAACATAAAAATATATCTGCATGGCTACATAAGCCATTCAAAATGCATAAATTAACTTATAATACAGATCATAAAAACAATAATGACTAACCCATATAAAATCAATATATAATCATTCAGTATTTCAGTGTTTGCATTAAATATATTTGAATAATATAATGAAGTATTATCAAATATCAATTATAATCAGGATGTGTTGGTCTTGTTACTGTATGTATTGGGTAAATGTAAATAGTAACACAATATTTTAATTTCTTTGGAGTAAATGTTATATTTTTAATCATTTACTAGAAATTGTACAGCAGTTGAAACAAAATGTTGATGAAAAAACACCTTGTCTAAAAGGCGGTGTATTCATTGTTGCATTGAAATGTTGTAGATACCACATTTGTGCCAGTTTTTTTTAATTTTATTAACTACTATTTAGAATCCAGATGTATTAGTTAATTTGTTCTTATTATTTCTGAATAGTTAATTAAATAATAATTATATAGTATAAAGTAGATAAAATTGGTGAAAACAACAATGAAGTTGGTCACGGAAATAACAGTAATATTAATACTACACTGACAATTTGATAGAAATCAAAAATAAAATTCTGAAAATGATTTTAGACATATTGGCTGAACACGTTACAATGTATCATATAAAGTTTACATTATCATAAAGAAGTTTTGACATAATATTATTATTTTAATAAATGCCAAAAAGAAACGTTTATGAAGTAAAAATAATAAATATAAAGTTATACCAAATATCTAAGACTAGTTTAATTTAAGCTCAAATGCAATGATCCCATTAATGTCTCAAGTACATACAGCTGATTTTTCTTATTTAATTGCTTTTTCTCACTGAAACAGAAATAAATAATTTTATAATTATTATGAAACATTTAAAAAGTTGAGTTATTTTATCTACCTGTACATGTGTTCAACTCGTTTTAATGACAATGTAGCAATTTTCTTGAACGTATTTTTTTTTGTTTGATTATTTTTTTGCGATGACATCAAACTGCGAGCAGTCTAAAAGAAATTGTTTCGTTATACTTTAAATATATTGAAGAGGGCACCTCATATTGGTTTGTTATAATAAATTTATTTTGTGTGATACCAACACTAGTGGAATTAGAGTCAAATTATAGTCAACCAACTTATTATCAAGTTGAAAGATGAAATTATTCATTATCTTAGAACTGTGAACACGTCATGTTGTTGACTAGAATTTAGAATTAACTGATTTTAAAGATATACTTACATACATTAAATCAGTGTAAAATTTAAATAAAAGAAAAAAGAACTCAAAGTTACATCTCGTGTAATATTTTTATCCTAAATTTTATAACAGGTAAATTTTGTCAATGGTGAGTATTCAATTTGTCTTATAAAAAGTAACCATATTATGTTGATATTTTTCTCTAGAATCTAATAATTGATTTCATTTCAACTATTGTAAAAGAATAAAATACTGTTATTAATATAGTCTTACCAAGTATAATCCATACAAAGCTCGGATATTGTTAGGGTTAAGAAGAATAGCATATGAATAATGAGCCCGCGCTAATTCCAAATTTTCTGCACCTCCCTGAAAAATAAAATTCAATGTTTAATTTTATAATATACATACAATACAAGAAGGAATTCTAATTTTTACTTTATTTAAAGATTGAACACCTAACGGATTTATACAATATAAGAGTATATTACATAGTGGTCATAGAAAATTCACTGTATGTTAAGCTGTACAATATGCATACCATACAAGAAATTTAAAATAATTCTACAATTTGTAATTTAAGTTTCAATACTTGTGTGTATCGTATATCAGCATTTCGTTGATGATATAAATGATTCTGAGAATTATGTAGAATCATTTCTTCCATACAATACGCAGATTTTGCATACTCTCCTTCCAACAAGTATAAATTGCTCAATTCTTGCCAGCCTTCTTGGTCTACCATAAACCTGAAATTATTATGAAATTATACATAATCACGAATAAATTGATAGCAAATTTTAAGTATGTACATACTTTTTAAGATATTCGACAAGTTCTTTTATGGCTTCGCTTATCTGACATTTAGCTTTTAATATTGCGACTTTATGTCTCCTGGTTTGAGCATTGGTTTCATCAGCTTTGATAAGTTTGTCAAGAGATTCTAATGCTTCATCGTATCTAATTTAAACAACATTAAAATTAATTTCTATTATGAATGCTCTGGTGTATATTATCATTGAAATGGTAGTTTTTAAAAATGTACATGTTTCTGTAGGAAAAGTTTTTGATTTAATTATTTGATTAATATAGGAAAAATAAAATATCAAATAGATTCTGATTTAAAAAGCAATAATATTTTTTAAGTTTATAACACAAATATGGTTTAATTACTTTTCCTCGGCTTCTAGTATTGTTATAGCCAGTCTACGCACTCTAAGACTGTCAGGGAATTTATTAAGAAGCATTTGTAAACATACTTTGGCCACATCAATACGGTTACAATCACATGCTGCTATTAATACTTGTTCCAAAACTAGGTAACCTATAATGTTAGAAAACAAGTCATCAGTCATTTAATAAAAACATAGTTAATCATCATTAGTGAAAAAAATAAATTGTTTATACATGTTATATTATATTAAGTCAAAAATTAAATACTAACATTTATTTATTAAATTGGTAATTATTGGTTTATTGATTTTCTTGATTGATCAGATCTAAGTACATAATACCATTCTTTTTATACTAAACTTAATATTATTTATAATTTATTTCATATCAAAAAGACTAAAAGTAGGATACTTGTCTAACATTGGTATGTATGAGTAACAGCTATCAACTATCAAGTATAGTTTATTTTCTATTAACATACATTTTAAGTTTGGAAGGGCCAAGTAAAATGTAAAAAGGACACTGCAAAAACTATGGTCCACTACTCTTCTCATCTAAACTTTAAATGATTTTTATGATTATTCATTTTTTTAATATTCATACATTAACATTTTAGTAAACTAGTAAAGTATTCTGATTATTAAAATAAAATGCAAGAAGATTGTTGTAAAAAAAAATACCATGGTAAACTATTAAAAGAAGGTGATTAAATGGTAATGTTATTTAATTCATGCTTTATTATGATCAAAGTGAATATCAGTTTTATAAACAAATATATTAGAGGTATGTATTCAAATTGTGCACCACGATAGTTGGCAAAGGGAGCTGCATCAAGGAACCGAAAACCAAAATGAATGTAATATTGTTATTTTTAATTATTATATAGAAATTATAGAAATTTGAAGTTTTATTACTATAATACTATATTTTATTCAATATGATATCATGACCAGGCAGCCGAGTTGTGCGCAAGGGCGTGGCTTTGTTCTGTGGCAGCGCCTGACTTACCGCCGTAGTGGGAACGGTGTCTAACCGCCGTCAGATGAAAACTGGTTGCCTCTGGGTCATGATCTCATTTTAAATAGAGTATAATCGTATTTTTATCGCCCGTATTTTATCTGTCGACTGTTGTCGTTGATTAAAAACTTGCCAATAATTTAGGAGCCGTCATAATATTGTGTAGACACAAAGCAGCCATGAGAATAGAGAATATGGGATGATAAAGTTTGAATAACTCTGCCCTATATACTGTCTATTATTGATGGATTGATAAGGAGTATATTGTACCCGAATATGTGAACTCTGTCTTATTAATACATGATATAGAGAATTAATGTTCAGAAGAAACATTTTTACTCTGTTATTTTAAGTATTTTTTAATATTTTTCTTCCTATATAATTAAAGGTCCTACAATTTATTTTTGTCAATATAATTTTGAAGCAAGTTATAAACATTTTAAAATTGTATCTCTCAACTATAAAATAAAATAACTTTTTATGATCTGTTATTACTCGATAAAGTTTCTATAAATGTTTATTGGTACATTTTATATAAGTAATATTACATATCAGCCTTTATACCTATTATGCTCGTATACAATAAATTGAATTACCTAGTTGTTTTATGTTTAGCGTTAAATAAAAACTTATAGAATTTAAATTTCATAAAAATAAATGTAAATAAATGTCCTAGGTAGATATTTCCACGTTTTTGTTTTTTCATTAAAGCACTTACGATCATTTCCTAATTGCTTAATTTTATGTTTGACAGATGAATCCCATAATTCTAACACTTCTTTACTCTTACGTTCGTTGTCTTCTCTATACTTCTTAAGTTTCTCTTGAGCTTCTAAAAAAATAAATATAATAATAAGCCGACCGACTAATAATGAATCACGATGCACGATAAACGAAAACTTACCACTTAAATGGACCATGACTTTAATTATACTGGAAAATAAACTATAAAATCTTAACTATAAAAAATGGGATTGAGGAAATTTAAGAAGTTCAAAAACGGGAATAATAATCAACAATAATGGGTAATGGCTATTGATTAACGGCGCACAGTAGACAAATATTAATTAATGAAATATTCTCAATGTAAGTACTTCTATAAATTATAATTAAAATTTATATTGTGTAAATGGCAAATGTGTAATGAGTGATGAGTCGTACAAGTACATTGATGGGATTGATAAGAATTTGTCATTTTTCCGCAACGGGACACTGATAATGGGCAGGCGACTCCATGGGCGGAGATAATTAAGTCCCGTGGCTTTTTGACTGGAAAATGGCAATCGTGGTCGTGATTTCGTGACGGGCATCGGGCAGCATGTACTGATAAGTGATTAGATAACACCGAAACTCGAGATTTGAGATTATTTGGTTTTTGAAATTTTCACCGCAATTTCGTCCTCATGTTTGATAGATTTTGAGTTTTGGCATAAATTAGTGTCACACAGTCATCGGCCGTCTAGAGATCAATAGTTTCGATGGCTTGTTATTTCTGATGAGTTTTGATTTCGAGTGTGTTTGGAGACGACCAAGTTTTGTTTGGGATGGTATATTTTGTTTGTTGCAGTTTTGTAAAAATAACTATGAGATGTCCCCAAACGTAGTTGACCGTGACGAGACTTAATCACTATGAAGTGTGTCATACCTAGACAGAATTTGAAAAGTAACTATGATTAATACTACTTATATTTTCAAATTACTGCAATATCATTTAGAAATATATCTGAAAAAAAAAATCCCCAAAATAATTTAACATTAGGTAATTACATTTATATAGGCACCTAAATGGTTTAGAATTATTTATGTTAAAATATATAGTAGATAATATCTTTTATAATTTATAACGTGCAATTATTCGAGTAATACAATATTTTGTTCACAATTACAGTTTTATCGCGAGCATTGAACACAATGTGTCGCATTGGGGAAGATTTGTACATCGAGCCCAATTCAACGCAATTAGTCATGCATACTACCAATAGTTGGCATACCGTATATGCATGGTTTACATTTGACTCGTCATTTTTCTCTAGTTATTATTTTACTGAAGACGATGAACAAAACAGTGAAAATTCATTGAAATGTAAAATATCACTCAAGGTATATTTTGATTTGTCTAACGCAACTTTATATAAAAAGCTTAAACAAGAAAGACCTGATCATTGTATCTTATTTATTTAGTCATGCATTACAATATTCAAATCTCCACATTTATCACGCTGCTTAGAGTCATGTCATATGGAAATTAAAAGTAATGCAGATACAATTACAATTCAGTTACGTTATTCAAATTTTTGTGTTAAAACTCATTTGATACCAGTACTAGAATATTCAGCATTACAAGTGAGTTTTTGATTGGATCATTATATAGAACATAAACAATTTTTTTTATAGCGGTTCTTGTTCATATGCAGAAAAAAATAAAATATAAATCATCAACCTGGGATAATTACAATTTTTAATATTTCTAATTTGCTTTTATTAGGTGAATCAAAATGTTGATACAAGTCATGTACTTTGTATTGATTCCAAGGTGTTATCAGCTGCTGTTAAACATTTCCAGAACAGTGAAACCGACATTACATTAATTGTAACTACTGAAAAAGTGATATTGAAAACCCACTCGGAATCTTGTAGAGGTGTTTGAATTGAATCTTAAGTCGGTCCTACATGACTGACGTACTTGGCCAATACTGGTCACTGGTCATCATTGGGAAGAATTACATGTATATTTGTTGTTCACTGGCTTGTAACGGATTTTTGGTAAACTTAACACAAGTCAAATGACCACCAATATTGATTGTATGTACTATGTAACATGCTTATTGTACATATTGTACACCAGAGATACTTAAATTCTTTCACGTACCACCCATGTGTATTACAGATTGGTCATGTACTACCAATGGTTAAAAATAAAACTATTTATAATTTCAATACATTTATAAAAATAATAATTAATTTAACTGTATATTTAGTATATATTTACACAAAACATAAAATATTATTAAATCCATTACATAATAAATTACAAAAATATTAATTTACTAATTTATCGTACTACCACTATACAGCCTTCCGTGTACCATCATGTAACCTTCTGAATACCCCAGTGGTAAGCTTACCACGGTTTGAGAATCGCTGATATACACTAATCAGTAATAGTATAGGATGAAAGACCAATTTAGGTCAACATTAATCATATATCGCCAGTGACCAATTATTTTGGCCTAATACACCAGACGCGTGGGACTTTGCTTAGCATCATATTATCATAATAACTGTTGATTTGTAATTAAATTTAGATTTACTATCAATCATGCTTAATTTGTGTATTTAATTATAGATATAAGACAAATGTTAAGAACTGAATTGAACTTGCAGTCATCAGAATTTGACATCTATGATGTTGGTGAAGGCTGTTGTATAACATTTTCGCTTAAAGAAATACGACCACTGTTGGCCTTTGCAGAGCACATGGCATTACCAGTTATTATTCGTTTTAGTTCTCCTGGAATGTAAGTATAATGATCACTATGAGTATTTTATTTTATAATATGTTATATCAAGAAAATTCTTTTAAATTTGTTTTATTAGGCCTATGGTATTTGGACTTAAAAACGGCTTGACATTTGAAAGCCAATATATACTATCAACAATGAATGATAATGCAATATCTGGAGATGCCAATTCCATACGTTTAAATATTAACGCTATCGACAATACTCAGAGTACTAATGATCAACCAGAAAATCTGTTACCTAATATAAATCGAACTCAAATAGCGAGTTCTAGCTTACGAACTCCAATGCGGGTACAAGTTGAGTATCCAGATAGTATTTCAAGAAAACGCAAACACCCATCACCTACTCATCAAACGCCGAAAATAGTCAATTCAGTCAATTCTATTTCAGTAATTGAGCAGTTCAGAGAAGAATGTTTAGAAGAAGATGTCTTATTATCTCAGGTTGCTGACTTCCATGTAAATAATGAACCAATTAAAACACCTGTAAACGAGAATAGTAATTTCACACAAGAATTTTCTGATACTGCACTTGTATTTGCCAGATGTCATTCATTGCCTATAAGAAATTCCCCTATTAAAGGAAAGGGAAAAGTGCTGGTGTATGATTCAGATGGTCTTATAGATGATTCTGATTAATTAATGATTTAATTCTTGTACACATTAATTGTTCAGAAACAAACTTAAATTTATTTATTTGTTGATTGACTGCTCAAGTCCTATGTTAAAAACTGTGTTAAATAAACTATAATTTAATGTAATTGCATCGTAAATAATACAAGTTTTTTTTACTACCTACATGTAAAACAAATTACTCAAGTGAAACTCAAGTCAATTTTAATTTTTAATTTAAATGATTTGTTAAAATAGTTGTATTTAATTATAAGGAATTTGAGATGTGCAAAAAGAACAACAAATAGTGTTGTGTGAATGGGAATGAAATAAATGTGGGTCTTATACTTTTTTAACGTACCTATATGAAATAATTTAAGGATTATAAATTATAATCCACCAATTTGAAATGTTTAGTTTTAATATTTGTATGGATGCTTTAATAGTTTCAGTATTAGTATAAATGGTTAAAAATAATAACCAATAAACCATTATAGGTAAATATTAAAGATTAATAATTAATTTCTTTGTATTATAAAATATGTTAAGAGAATATAGAGAAGTAAAAAAAAATGAGTTGAAAATATTAGTTGAATCAGTGGCGGTTTTTAGGGGGGGAGGGTTAGGTTAACCCCCTTGGATTTTTTTGCATGTCCTTTTTTTAATTGAAATTACACTAAATGCTTGATTTGCTTTAATTATGGTAGGGGAGGCCCAAAAATTGAAAATAGCCCCCCCCCCCGCCTTAATGTTTTATCAAAATCGCCACTGAGTTGAATGTAATTTTGGATTTACCTACTTAGTCAATAGGCACTAAATGAAAACAATGTAATTTATTATGGTATGTATGCATTATTCTTGTAAATATTAAATAGTATAACTGAATATTTTATTAAAAAAAAAAGAATGTGTCCCATTTGTAAATGGAATTTGTGACCTCTAAAAAAAAAAAAAACTTAAGACATAATATATAAACTGATGTATTCTCTCATAGTCTCATCTATTATCATACAATAGATACATTTTTTTATAAACTTTATTAGATGTTTCAATGACAGATTATTAGGCTATAGTATTAAATCAACTACAGTGGCGCCCAACCCTATTTCTAAGTGTAGCGGTCGCTACACCTTGAAAATAAGGGGTGGATGGGTATAATAACAAAAAATAATAAACTTGAAATATGTTCATAATTAATCACAGATTACATTGGTTGATACCTTAATATTTACTAATATTATCAATACAAATATGATAAAATGTATTAAATAATATAATTTTGAGTTTTGAGAGGGTGGGTGGGTGGTTAAAATTTTTTCTTGCTACACCTGAAAAATATATCTTGGGCGCCACTGATCAAATACATTATTCAAGTCTAAATTATGATTTTTTATCTAGGCCTATATTTTTATAAAATAATTAAGTATATTTATTCTCAGTGGTGTGTTGGTTGAGAGCTTCTTCTGAGATAGTTGGATTGTTGAGAAGATTACTTGATTTTGGCAGTGGATAATTATACGTTCAATTATAAAGGGTGTTTTACATGTGTCACACGATGGCCAGGGTTCCATTAGTTGATCAAATATGAGTGGATGAGACAGCGGCAGACCCAGGATTTTTCTTTGGGTAGCGGTGGGGGGCTGATAACGTGCTTACACGAAGTTGGTTTAACAAGGGCCTCCGATAAGTTTAGCATACTGTTGACGAGGTTTTATTGTAGGTTTTGCCATTTTGATTCCGGTACGGCTGTATAAATTTGTGTCTGTAGTACCTAACTATCATAGACCATAATCATTTTTTAATTTCCTTAAAATTTGAGGGGGGGGGCTTTAGCTGGCTATAAAAAGATTTGCTCAAAATCACAAGACTTGACTTCCGTCTTAATTATTGTGGCCGGTCAGACGGATTACCTACTTCGTAAAATATACGCGTCTTATTAGTTTCACATAATACCGTCTATTATTAGGTACCTATATTATATCGTGCGTATCTACCTACCTATTTAGCCGAAACAAATATAATAAAACGAAAACACACGAAAAAAGTCGAGGTAAAACGGCAGAAAAGATAATATATATATACGTATATATACCTACTATATAATATGTATAAACTACCTATATATATATATATACATATTATATTATATACACGTATACGGTATACCTAACACTGCAAAATGCGCTCGGATCCGTTTTGCTTGATATCGAAAGCGCCGAGGGTTTTAAGCTTATTAGCAACGGCCATTAATATTGTCACCGCCAGCTTAAACCCACCGCAGTATTTTAGCGGGCTTCCTGTAATTTATGCGTACAAATTCCAAAATACTACTAAAAAAAAAAAAGAAAAAAAAACGGAAAAATACCCACTTATATTATGGCTGCTACCTCCGCGCATATACATGTATAATGTATACCTATAAATGTGCGTACTTAAATAAATAAAACGGGACTGTGTATAACGTTGGCGTTTGTCAAAGCTGTGGCGATGTTTGGAGCGAGTGGTGGGGGGGGGGGATACTGAGGGTGGCGTGTGTTTATATAATATAGGCAATATAATATAATGTGTATATAATATTATATACCTACCTACTTTATATACGGTCGAATTCATCGGCAAGAGACCGTTTTCGCGATTCGTGCACGGCCAGCAAACACGAAGTACATTTCTTGCGATTAATTACACTGCAACTACGATATACAATATATATAAGCCAATAATATAGGTAGAGGGTACCTATAGGCATAGCCGAACGCAAGTCCGTGCCGGAGACGCGTACAAATCGTTGTTAGGAAACACTATCGAGTTAGGTCCCATAGTTATACTTAATGACCGTATATATATGTTATTGCTTTGCCCGGCTCATATTATTTCTGTACGACTGTATAGGTAGGTACCTATGATATTATTTTTAATACTTATATTGTTATATCATACGAGGAGCAAATGAATATTTTTTTGTCGGTTTTAGCTGCATAGATAGAACAGGTAGGCGCATAAATATATTAAAGGTAGCTATTTATTGTATAATATGATGATACCCTGCAGATTTTAGCCGAATGTGAACGAAAACTATGTTGAATATGAATTTCGAAACCGAACATAAAATAAACTAACATTATATTTTCAAACATTATCTTGTTATTGATAGCCATAGAAAAAATACTGAAGAAAAATTGAAAATATTTATGAATAGGTCAAAAAAAATAAAATATGTTGAGGAATTTATCCCTAAAGTACCACAACTAATTTCACTTTCCTACCAGAAAAGATGTTGAAGTAGAAAATCGAAGCATTTTTAAGTCCCAAAAGGCAAAGTTAAAGGTGATGATAGACAGAAAAAAACATGACACATCGTTGTAAAATCAATAGGTAGGTAGGTACTTTCATCGCTTCGCTCAGAATCTAAAATGTAATTGTCTGTTATATAATTTACTATCATTATTTATATATCATTCTTGGGTATTGGGTTCCTACTCCTTAGTGTTGTATTAAAACCAATAAAACTAATAATTGTTTGCAACAGTCCTTGGCCATTTCACGACCCCGTGGTAAATGTTTTATATCTTCGATATATTAGGAGGTACCTATCTACCACACAATAGTTTTAGAGTAAAAACATTTATTTGTGAATTATTACAATATATTTTATTTAATCTGCGTACGGTAGTAAAATATTTTGATTTTCCTCCGAGAAATTCGCCTAACGCTATGTCCTAGCTGGTGCGTGCACGCACCGCAAATCGCAATGCGTGTAACGCATGCGATTTCTAATAAAAACAAACGTCCAGAAATAGATCGGACTGTCCTGATTGCTGACGCATGCGTTTAATTCACGATAACGCACCGCACCCGCACGTTTGAAATACAAAATAGTTTGTTTTTCGTCGCATGCGATATGCGTCATCGCAATAGAAAGTGGATGATCAACATTGTTTAAATTTATTTGTTATTTGTTAATTACATTTCTGTACAAAATGACGTATACAGATTTTGAAAAAACAGAATTGTTGATTTTTGAAGTCCAAAAGCATAATGTGTTATGGAACAAAAAGCATAAAAAATACAAAGATAGGCTTGTAGGAGCCAAAGCATGGGCAGAGGTTTCAAAAGCTACAGGAATAACTGGTAAGTATAGCTTTATTAAACTTTCCTCAAACTTAATTTATTGTAGTTTTTTAAAATACAATTTAGTTAATGGAAAAAAAATAATAATTAGTTAAATAAATACCTATGTACTAAAATTATTGGTTATATAAGTTACATGTAGATGTTTTTTTTTATAGCTAATAGGTAATATAAATATATAATAAACTAAGATCATATGTATGCATTAAACATAATATAAAAAAACAAGTAACATAATATAACATGAAATAAAAGTAGAATATGATATTATATTTTGTTGTCCTTAAAATATTGTACAAATGTATTTCTTATTTCTAGAACGGTTTGAGATGTTCTATTAGTATATCTGCCACCTTGAATACTATCCAAACAATATTTACTTAATATCCCATTTTCATTTTCTATATTTTTTATATCTGATTGATTTTTTTCAAGATTAATAATCACATTATGCAAAATACAAATAGCTTTGACGATATGGTCAGCATTTTCGATTTTTGTTTCAATCGATTTTTGAAGTATACGAAATTTTGATGCCGCTATGCCAAATGCGCATTCAACTGTCATTCTAGCTCTAGATAACCTATAATTATAATACGATTTGTTCTCGTCACTTAATTGTTTTTTCGGAAAGGGTCTTAACAAATGTTCTCTCAAAGGAAAAGCTTCATCACCTATAAATACAAAAGGTGCCATATTTGTTGTATTTGGAAGTAATTTTGCGTTAGGCACTTTTAATGTTCCTTTGTCAATACGATGGTATATTTTTGAATTATGTAAAACACCACTATCACTGTCCTTACCATATGCTCCGATATCGATCAACACAAATCGGTAGTTTGCGTCAACAATAGCCAATAGAACGATTGAAAAAAAATTTTTATAATTATAATACATACTGCCAGAGTTATTTGGACATTTAACTCGTATATGCTTTCCATCAATGCTACCTATGCAGTTTGGAAAGTTCCACTTATTGTAAAATGCGTCTGCAGTATTTTCAAAATCTTTAATTGTTGGTTTTCGCATATGTACGTCACGCAGTGTAGTCCAAATTGCCTGACAAACTTCAATAACAATAGAACTAACACTAGTTTTTGATACTCTGAAACTCATCGCAATTTGTCGGAACGCAATTCCTGTGGCGAGATATCTATAAAATAAATAATGGAATATCGTTGGACTTGAATTTATAGAAAGGGCTATGAATTTGTAGGAAAGTGCATTTTTTTTGATGATTGTGAAACGTAGCTTTATACGTACATAGTTTGAATTATATAACAACAAATCAATTAATAAAACTTTTATAAATATAAAAATTAAAATAAAAACCATTTTAAGTGCATTTTATACTATAATTTTTGGCATTTTAAAAGCATATTTATTGCATTTTTTTAAGGGATTTTAGTGCATTAAATTCACAGACCTATTTATAATTATATATAATCTAAATTTTTTTTTATAAGCGTTTATAGTTCAAATTTTTATGATATATGTCAAAATCGCGAAAATTTGCAAGTAATTTTGTAGTTGAAAAATCATAAAATGTTTTGTGGTTATATCTAAGGTTAGTTTTCCATAAGTTTTCCTTCAAGTAGAAAACTCGAAACATCATTATAAGAAAAATTTTAAGTACGTTGAATTTTAAATTTTTAAGAAATTGCGTAACGATAACGATTTATCCCCAAAAGATTTTAAATATTTGTTATTATTCAAAAAGTATAAATATTAGATACTTGAAAATTTTACTAGTTATTTAGATTAGCATTTTCTTTACATGATTTAATTTTCAAAATATTTCCCTTATTTTAATGTTATATTTTATAGGCATTTGAAATATTCGTTTTTGTTAAGTTTTTTTTTATAAATATCGATAATAGCACACAAAAAAAAAAAAATTAAAAAAAACACCTTGTTTTAAAATCAATACATTTATCACTCCGTTCAAAATCTTAAATACTGTTCGTTTATTTTTAGCCAATGAAGCGAAAAAAAGGTGGCGAAATTTAAGGGATCAGTTTAAAAAAGAACTAAAAAAAGTAAAAAAACCGAGATCAGGATCGTCTCAAGATGGCCAAGAAAAATACCACGGGAAATGGTCTTATTTTATGCCTATGCAATTTTTGAAAGACATAGAGACACCTAGAAATACGTCGGGTACATTTTCTAATGATGACGACGACGATGATATTGAGGTAGGGCGTTCATACGAACATAAATCAGATTCTAATGGAGACACAGAAGATGAGGAAGATATTGATAAGGATACGACACATAGTATTGAAGGTATGGATTCATTAGTACCTCAGAATGACGCACAAACACAAATGACGAGAAATAATTCTCCTATTGCCGAGTTAAACAGCTCAAAGAGTGCAAAAACAAGTGGACAAAAAAAAATGAAAAAAAAGGAGGATGAAATAAGTTTCGAACAACAATTACTGCAACTCGAAAAAACAAAAATTGAAGCTTTTATTGACTCATCACGGAATGCAGTAAAAGACGACGAGGACATGTATTTTTTAAAATCAATTCACCCTTATTTCGGTAACATGACTCCATTACAAAAATTAAGAGTAAGAACACAAATTCAAGAGGTTATCATGAGAGAACTGTCTGTACCATCATCTCAACCTATGAATAACAATTTAACTTATTCTTATCAATATCCAATACCTGTACAACCCATGCAATCATCACAACCTATTCCATTCCCACCCATTCATCATCCTATGCAATCTTTAGCGACTGAACAGTCTTTATCACTACAAACTGATCCACCAAATTATAACACATAATATCATTTTTCAATAATATGTTGATTATTAATACTTTTTAATTTTTTATTTGCTAATGAGTTTTCAAAAACAGTTAATAATAATTTTCATTTATTTTTGTAGGTGAGATACCTACATTAGTTGAGGTATCTATTTAAAAGTTACATATTTTTTATTTTCTATTATCAAACTATATTGTTTTTTATTTTTAGTTGTGTTATTTTGACTTTAATAAAAGTATCTTATTTATATTATTTTAATGTTTTCGATTAAATAAAAATGTTTAAAAGATCTAATATGTGTTATTGTGTTGTATATTATATGTGTTTACAATTAGAAAATAATTTTAAATTTAAATAATAATATCTACTTGCCTATTATAGTTCTCTTTTATATAGTATCACTTTTTATTAACATAATAATGAGACTATGAGAGTGTTTATAATTTGTTGTTCATATACCTTATACTATTACATTTATACCTTATAGTTATCAACAGTCGTTCTTCAACAGATATTGGATCTTGAAAATTTGAGTATTCTTTTTGAACAATTGGTGTTATATGTTCAGCAATGTAGTCAAATGTGTCTGTATTCATTCTCGTGTATGCACGAAACATTACTTTATCTGCTCGTAATTGTGGATACAGTTGATGAAATTCTCCAAATATAAATCTATCTTTATAAATGACATTTGGAGGAGATCTCTTAGATTTTTTACTCATTTTAAGTAATTTATACTTCAGATAAGTATTTTCTATTAAGATTAAACCTCGTTGTTCTTCAATTAACGACATAATATAGTAAATTAAAATGTATTATTCACAAACAAATTTAAATACTATTTAACTATTTAACGTATGATATTAATACTTGTCAGCACGAATGCATGAAAGGTACTGATGGGTTACTTATAAAAATAAGTTAAAGTTTAAAATCAACAAATCGTATGCGTTTTCCCGCATATTTGAATGCGTCAATTTTGCCATTGTTGCGGGTACTAGAATTCGGTGCGGTGCGGTCAAATATCGCACCATCTCCTCGCATTGCGTGCACGCACCAGCTAGGACATAGCGTATGTCATATACTTGACTATAAGCTGCCTATTTCAAAATGTGGTTCAACTGATTTTGACCAGCGACTTCACTCTTTATGATCATAGAGATATGTCATCAATCGTAGTTTATTTTGAACAGCTAGGAAGATCGAAAATGAAATACTGGATAGAGGCGAGGGAGAAGAAGCATAGTCTAAATTAAATGTAATGACAGTGAAAAATTTACATAATTAAACACAGGTAAATATAGGTGTATTAAATGTAATGAGTCAAATACTCAAATACCTACAATAATCGACGAAAAAGGGTCAGTACCACAGTAGTCAGTAAGTTGGGCAACAGACTTGTTTGATATGAACTATTGTTATCATTGTAAACATTGCCATAGTTGTAAATGGCTGCCAGCGTCATTGATAAGAAGAAGTCGGGTATCTAGTTATTATATATATCTGTGGTTTTAAAGCAAAAACGTTTTGTTTTGACTATGTCTTATCAATGTGCGTATGCAACGTTATTTCCTATGTTCTATTTTTAACAAAACTGTGTTAGGCTGACTAACACTGTCTAACGCAGTTTTGCTCTTTTGGTGTGCGATCGGCCTTAGTCGTGTCGTGTTTATGTGAATACAGAAAGGAGAAAAAAACATTTCATGTGGGCTTTAATGGTTCAATACAATTTCAAAATTTTCTTTGAACATGTACCTAATAAGTAGTGTATAATATTATACTGTTGGAAATTTACACCTTATACTATATAAGGATTTTACGGATATCGTGATTCGTGACTAACAATAACATAAATGCAATAGTATTATTATTCTATTAAAATAATAAATAAACCTTATTTTTGTTAGTACAATTATTTATAATTTCTTTACAAACATAACTAATATTATAGGTACAGCATAATTTTATAATTATTTTTATAATATTATTATATTTTTGGTACCGGAGAAAAAAAACAATTTCTTTCTTTAAAAGGATGTAACCGATAGTTTTACTGACATTTTCAAATATTTGTGGTATTCAAGCATGTATAAGACAAGACACGCGACCGAAAAATCTAAACATTAAAAAGCAAAATCGTATCTAATTGGAAAATGTTTTTGTTTACTATTTTGTTAAAATTTAAGCGGCCTGCACGCAATTTAGATAGAAAAACGTAATAATATACGCTTATGTATAGGAAAAAAATCAACAGCTTGACTGCATGGTATATTATATTGTAATACATTATTAATAGCGTGATGCACAGTATGAATATATTTTATGAAACGTTTATATAAACAAACGCCATATTGTGCACCTATATAGATCGTCGTGTTGTCTGAATGTCTGATATAATAATAATATACGGTGCAAATAATACAAATTTATGTCTACCGAATCGATGCTTGAATCGGAAACAAAAGTAAGTAGGTAGTATAATAATAATAATAATAATAACAATAACGAAATAATCACACGTATTGGGGTCTTGGTCAGTCTAGGTATAACGAGGAATATAATATACAATTTGGTTATAAAATAATTGGTGTAAATCTTATGGGTTCAGTGATTATACGTCATGTATGAGTATGATATTAATTTAATTTTAAATTATGGTCATTCAATATCTACATTTATGCACCCACTTTATTTCTAAAATTTCAAACCTATGTTTGAGAAAATATTTTTTGTTGAACAATTGAGCTAAATTTAAATGCATTTTTAATTAATTAATAAAGTCGTAAGTAACTAAGATGATCAACGGTTAAAGTTGGTAAGTTTCGGAATCGATAGTTTGTTGTAAAACTGGTGGAATATATGCTATATTGATGGGTCCCTCAACTCTCTGGTTGTAAAACACAATTAATGTAATAAGTAAATTAAAACTCAGATTAGATTAGGCGTTGGATTAAAATTTGAATATTTAATATTAAAAAAAAGTTATTTTATCCCTAATTCTCTCAATCTAAACTCTTCAATACAAATACTAGCTACCTAATATTTCAAAGAACACTATCTTTTGTTCAATCAGTTTTTTGTGATTTTTTCACAAAAAATGATTAAATATAAATTAAACTAAACTCAAACTACAACGCCTGCGCTTGGAACTTATATTCTTAGTTTTATTAGCTTTGATACAAAATCTTTGTACCAACATTTTATCATCGAATAATGAAAAACCCATAGTTTTTTTTTATAATGTTTATTTAAGAATTTTAAACTTTAAACTTTATAATAGTTTAGATTAAAGAGTGTTAGACAATGGATATAATAATATACCGTCAAATTTAATTACAATTACTCAATTTCATTACCTTTATAAATGATTGTAAACAAAAACAATTAGTGCTGCAGTGTTTGTTATTTTATATGCCTACATAGAAAATTTCATAAAACTATTCTACATTTGTAAATGTGTATGGTATGAAGCAGTATAATATTATTATGCTTTGACTTTTGAGTTACATGAAAACGTTTATTCTTGCAGTGTTTTGCTACGAATGTATTTTGTGTTGGAATAATAATTACTCCTTGCCTAAAAAAAAATCAGTGTTTTGAAAGAACGTCATTCATGTTTAGTGAACGATACGTGAGCGTCACTCGTTTTTTTTCCAAATATAGAAGGCGAACGTGAACAACATTTATATACTTAATGATTTTTAATACGTTCAAATTTATTTATTATTTAATAAATATTGATTGATAATACTATTATGATATATAATATTTTACGAATTATAAAAATAAAATATTCCAAATTCCAGTGGGCACGTCTGGACATAATACAACTATAATAATATTATGATTTCCACGATTTTGTATTCGTGTTTAAACGGTACATAAAAATAAAATAAAATAAATTAAATGCATTCATATTTTCAAACAACGTAAACTTGAATGTGTTCATTTGAAAACAAAATATGAATTTGAACGTGGACGTGAACGTGAACGAATTCATTTTTTTAGTGAACGTTATCCGAACACTGAAAAAAACTAACTCGCAGTAGGCAATAAGTCTCTCGGTCGTTTCGGTGGTATAATAATATATAATGTCCGTTCGACACGAAATACCATGTTAAGTATTATCATAATAATATAATAAGGATAACATTTTACTATTACTATTTTTCGCCACGGCGTTGTTTACGTATCTGGTTTGTTTTCAAATAAATTGCGGACGGTCTCGTCGGAGTTTGCACGCTCGGACGGTTTTATAATATATTACCATACAGGACGACGGTGGTATAATAATTTGATTAGTTTGCGATTTCGGCTCGACATAGGCCACCTGACGATTTAGGACGGCAGCGACGAATATTCACGCGCGTGCGTTTGCGTTCGATTATGATGTGCAGTTGTTTGTCTCTGTAGTTTATATATATATTTGGGGGTAGGAGGAAAGACGTTTCTCCGTTCGAATTCCACTAAGATACATACACAATACACGAGTATAATTTATTATATATAATATACAGACGATAGGAGAGTGGCTCGCGGGTGAGCAGGAGGAACGTATATGTATATACGCACTGAAAAAGAAATAACATCGATAGATTTAACGAAATAAAGGCACGCCCTTTAGCCCCGCGCACTTTTTTTTTACTTTCTTTTTTTTCTTTTTAACCGATATAATACACCGACCGGCTTCTCTTTTATCTGATTCTTGCGATTTTCTTTTTGTATGCGAAATGCCCGATGCGATTTTTACTTGAGTATTTCGACGATCTGTTAATAGATTTTGAATAATGGATTAAAATATATATAATAAGTAGTACTATGTGACGAAAAATCGAGGAATATATAATAATATCCATTACAAGTTTAAAGGTAATAATTGGTTAACCTATGTCCTATACATCAGAGGACTCTTATTTATGGAGGTTTTATAATTATTTAATATTTTTTTCCACTTACACCTCACAAATGATGTGTTCCTTCATACTAGATAATATTGTTCTTAAAATTACAAATTTAATACATTTATTGCACATGTGTCAAATTGAGATTAAAGTTGAATTAATGTCACATGTAACTCGCACCTAAAGCCACAATATTTTAAGATTTCAAAAATTGTATTTCAATAAACATGTAACTTACATAACAACAAAAACAAACCGAAGTGTCTATATGTTTATAATATAATTTTGTAATTTGTATGGAATATTAAATATTATTTTATATAATAATTTTATACTTTTAAAAATTTGATTTAGTTGTTTTATGGATCCAGGTGACCCGGGCGGCAACCAGTTTTCTTCGGGGTGAAACAAGTAAATTGAATGTTTAATTATTATGATTACAATAAGACGAGTATCTCCTTCCATAACTACCTTAAGGGGCCTGCACGCGACCTGTTTTTTTGCTCAAAAACATGCCTTACAGGAAAAACTCTCACGCCTCGTAGATTGGTCCGATTTCCGTAATTTTTTTTTTGTTAGATAGAGGAAGACTTCTTACAGGGCGCATTGGACTTGGATTTTCAACATTATTTTTCTAAGTCTTATGTTACAAGTTTGAATTTAATCAATTTTTACAACTTTTTAGTTTTTGTATTATTTTTTGTTTTTAGCGACGTAATCAAAAATCGAAGTCCAATGCGCCCTGTAAAAAATATTCTTCTATCTAACAAAAAAAAAATTACGGAAATCGGACCAATCTACGAGGTGTGAGAGTTTTTCCTGTAAACTGTGTTTTGACCGATATAATACACCCTATCAACCCCCCCTAAATAGGTATTGGGTAGTAGATTAGTGGAAAAGTCTTATAATTGAGGTGGCAACTAAAATATAAAATTTAATTTTCAAATTTTATAGAATTGCGGAAAATTTGAAAAATCGCGAGCAGGCCCCTTAAGCAAAATAGAAAACCATCTCAATATACTTCATGAAACTTACTTTGAATCATATTAAATCATATACCTTCACATATCTTCAATTAAATCGTTTAATACCCCCCAAGACAGACTACGTATTGCAAAGATGTGTATACATTTCATAATTCACTCGGTTGTATTTTTCTTACTGGGACAGGTTTCAATGCACACTCTGCGGATGAGCAGGAATGAAATAACCACAAATGTATGTCTAACATTTCATAATATGAAACACGATATGAACATCCATACTCTCATCGAGTTCCATTGTGTCCATAAAACTACAATAACTAACAGTCCATCTGGATATCCTATCCAAAATATAAAAATAAGGTACGTGTGAATCATCAATACACACATCAATAAACCTACAAAGTCGTATTAGAAAAATAATTTATTATTGAAATTATTTTACTAAATATCTAGAGATTAAAAAAAAAACAAAATTTAACTTTACCGAGTTCCATGAGTTATGAAAAATGATTAAGCAAGATTTACAGATATCTGAAATGGAAAATTACAACCAATAATATTATTAACGTTTAAAAAGCGATTTATCATCCTGGTGATATAATTATATGTACTTAATATTCTACAATTTTCAATTACGTATTAAAATACTGTGGTCCTGGTAAAAATCCGTTCTCCGTTTTTCTATTACTACCCATCGTATTGTATTAATTTATTTTTAAAATTGTATGAAATTCGATTATTAATTTAAAGATACAGTTAATTATATTTTTAAGACTTTCTATTTTTATACAAGATAATCATATTTAGTGGGATGGAAAAATAATGTAATAAAATTGTTGTCAACCAAAACGTTAGGTACTTAGTTTGCGACTGCATAGTATTCAAAATAAAGAGATGTATAAGGCGTTTAATGCTAATGCATTGAGATGGTTTTTCTTCAACTCCTATAGTTGTTGAATATATATTGCATGTTTTTTATTCTCTGTTCATTGTTGGTTTTCAAAGAATAATAATAAAACTGTATCGGATCAAAAGGGTTCAAAGGAAATGCACAGCAATGGATGGGAACAAATTCCATGATAGCATTAGACTTTGATTTTGGTCTAATATCCGTTCAAATAACTAAGAAAATAACTAAGAGATTTGTCAAATTCAGTATTGCAGAGGGTTTCATTCTCTACATTCATATAAGCTTGACGATAGTGTAATTTATTGCACAAATACATCTTACGATTCCTGAGAATAGTTAAAGAAGTATCTCAATATAATTTATAGTGTATAGAATAGTTGTACAGATTTAATCTATTTTACCGTCTTGGTATGAAATAATAGAAGTTAGAACATAATATATTCATATTTTTCTTCTTCTTATACTTATTCGACCTTCGCTTCCAACTATATTATAGTCACCTAACCTATATCGGTCACCCTTCTTCTCTTTACATAATATATATAAGGGAAAAATATAAAGGATTGGAATTACATTTGTATTTACCTACTATACCTCCTATAAATCATATTATTATCGACTGATAATTTATTAGACTTAATAAAAAGTATAACATATCATTGTGATTGTTAGCTTGAATACTTTATATTTATTATTTTAGTGATTTTGGGGTCGATTAAAGTAAAAACTAACCAATAACTCTTTATGTAAGTAAATATAAAATAGTTGAATAATATTATTAAAGTTTAATAATCACAATTGGTTATCACATTCCAAGACATTTTTTCAAGAGTTTCTTAGACGATTGACAGGTAGTTTTCCATATTAGACTATATTATTATGTAAGTAGTTTTTGAAAATTTCATGAACATCCGCCATTAGATTTTATTAGTGATGGTTTTCTTTATATTTTGATAAAAGTAATTCAAACGTTTTATATTGACAAACAAATGTAAGCCTTTAACACACTTCTAATAGTAATAATTATTTTGTTGTATTTACCATAAATATTACTACAGTGTTATAATGGTTGTAATAATAGCTATAGTAATAATACTAATAAATAAAGTATAGTTCCATCATCGTATCGTTGTGGAAGATGAGCCGTTTCCCGAGGGAAAAACACATTATAGTTTCGATATAAATAGTCATATTTTACAAGAACCAAATATGTCAACCACGGCACTTAATGCGTTAAATCATCAAAGTTTGTGAAAAAAAAAAATATTCAATGTGTTTTTGAGAAATATTTCTGACTTAGAAGGCTAGGTTAGGTTAAGTTAGGTTAGGTTAAAAAAAAAAAAAAACCCATAATAACCGACAGTATTTAAATTATCACGTGCTGGGTGTTACCACTGGGTAATTCCCCAAAATCATAATATTCATTGTTGTTTGTTTTGTATTCTTTTATCTCATCTAATTAGTGTGCATATTTGTTGTATAGATTGTAGATTGTCTTTTTACTCAAAAAAAAAAAAAAAAAGAAGGCTAAAACTCTATTTATTATATTATGAATTCCGAGGGGCCACCGGAAACCCATAGTCATAAAACCCATAGTATTATAACCTCTATAACAAACTGATCAAATCTAAAAATAACATTTTAAATCAAAATAAATATTTATATATAAATACTATTTTGAAAAATAATTTTAAAGCGTAGAGTATACTAATATATGAGTGACTCCCGACGAGTTAGTACTTAGTAGTGGCATAATAGTAGTGTCGAGCGTAAGACAACGCTGTAATACCTTGAATAGGCAAAATAGGTACATTCCTGCTCTGAAGTATGATTCGGATTTTATTCGACATTCTTCTATTATTTTATTATAATAGTACATATTATATAATATATTTATATTAAGTATTTAGATCCACGGTTCTAAGAAATTTCCAGTTTAATTTAACAACAAAAAAATTTAATAAGTATAGCTTCAAATTTGTGCAGTAAATAATCCAGGATCTATGCCAACTGACTAGCCGGTGTTGTGTCTTACGCCCTGGAATTCAGTGTAATGGAATTTATTATTTTTTCATTTTAAACAACTGTACGTAATTGTCAGGTTTTTGAAAGATTTGAATTGTTTACAATGACGGTGAATGGTTTGTATGGAAAAATATATAGCAACGAGTCGTAGTTCCATTGTTGAGTCACATTAAAAACTATTTTCACCCCAATCCGTCAGCCACCCAAAAATTAAAATAACAGTTTTCGATTCCAAACCATTAGTCAATGATTGTTAGACTTCAAACGAGTCGTAGTTAAGTTGAATGAAAATCATGATTTTGCAGTCAAAAGTCTTGTGAAAATGTAGTGTACTTCGTACGAATAATATCTAGATTTATTTTACTAAATATAGCGGTTAACATTTGAAAAAAAAACATTTTTGATTTATGCATGCCGTTAACCGGAGCGTTGTAAAAACTATATACGACGTAATACTGTTATAACAATTCATAAATCAGTGTGTATCGGGACGGTCGAAAAAGAAAAGACACTAAAAATAATATAAAGCTTTTGTAAATTTAGACTTAAAAATTAAAACCATTGCGTAATAATATGCTACGTTTTATGGATTAAATAATTCAGTCAAAGAAATATGAGCCAAATTCAAAAGATCGAATTAACGAAAGTGGAAGTTGCTCTGCTGTACAGTAGGTATATTGGCGTCGAGTGTCTTCATTGGGTAGGCGATTTAGGCCACAGTAATGGATGTGTTAAATTTGAATTGAATGATTAATCATATTGTATGTAAACGACGATTCTGAACGTAGACAGCTGTCTATATTTCTTAGTTTATTTTATTAATTTATTATATCAAATATATTGCTTTATGTAATTTATATTTGCTTATGTTATAATGTAAGTTAGACTAATTTTTGACAAAAATGTGATATTTTCTATTTTTCTCCCCAGAAAAATATTGAACCATATTTTTTGGATGGTTGCTACTTGTTCTAATGTAACAAATAATATTTATTATAAAGAAAACAATTCTAATATTTCAAAAATATGGTTTTCGAAAAAATTGTTAAGAAAAAATGATTAATTCATTTTTCGCAATGTTATTGGTTGCTATTGAAACTGCAACGCGAAATAGGCTACTCGAAATCATTAAGAGTATAATCAATATATTTCAAGTAATTGTTTAGTTTCTATGGCTGCATAGTGCATGGTTACTGCTAAAAATTGTTATCCTGCCAAAAAACATTTATATGTTAAACATTTGAGCATATGTATTTTTAATATTTTTAGGGCTTGAAATTAAAGAGTTCTATGTGACAATGTCACAATTGTTCAGTGGAGCGTCTAAAAATTAAAATATATACTTACTTCAAAACAAAGCGATTTAAAATTTTTTTGCGTCATATAATTTGTAATCTTCCATTCATTCAGTTTAATTTTAAGTATTGCAAAAAAAAATTCACACGGAGACGGGTAAGGGAACGGTACCTATACCTGTAATAAAAATGACAGCAGGAAAATTCGTTTTCATAACTATTTTAGAACACACTAAAGTCTAAAATTGTTGTGATATTATATAAAAACTATAGAACAAGATTCCTCATAACTCATAAGTTAGTATTAAATCAATTTAATAAAAAATCTGATTATAAATTCACAACAATTTTTATGAGTATCTGATGTTAGAAATTTGACAACATTCGTCAAAATCACGAAAATTTGCAAATTGCTCTGAGTAAGAAATTCATAAAAAATGTCCTTTTTGTATCTCAGATTTGAAAACTACATTCATAATTCCTCATAAGATTTTTTACTTTTATCAAAAAAAAACTTTATTGATACTCAAATTAATTTTTTTTGAGCATTTGTATTGCACAGGAGGAAGTGGAATTAAAGAAATGTGTACCTACCTATCCAATACTTGCGTGTTGATGGTGGGCGGAGGGAGTGCGGCAAAGGAATATAATTAAATTTATATCAGACCAACAACATCATGAGGGAGATTATTTACCCGTTTTTATTTTTATTTAATCCCGATATTACAATAGTTACGTATTGCACATAATATATTATTATATACCATAGTTGAGATTTAATCAAATTCCCATTCACGGCAAATAGAATTTTGAAGATCATTTTATTCATCAAACTTTTACATACGGTAAAATGAAGGATTCATTTAGTATAATATATATTATACTTTTCAATAATCTATCAATGGTGCTTACATATACTTGATATATATACTACGTATACGCACACAATGGAAACTTAAAGAAGAAACATGATGATTTAATACATTTAATAGGTAAAATAAGAATATACTTACAATATATTATTAATATACTTACGTACGTCATAAATATAATTAGCAAATATGTTTTCGAATATCATGTATATTACCATAATATTATATACTTACAGACTTCCATAGAACCATCTATTGTAATACTTTTTCCAGGGTACAAAAGAAACAGAAGAACATACGAATATTAGAATAACCTAACTCGTAGATCACTTACGTTTTAATCCATGTTTAAAAAATGACAAATGTTTAATACTATTATTATTTATACCTAATTTATTAATAATAACAATAATAATTATACTACCATTTTTATTTTTATAATTATTGTAGATTAACCAAAAGAAATAACAATACCATAAATTTAATAATTATTTCTATAGCAAAATTATAATTTATCCGATTCATATTTAATTAGTGATTTTTGATTAGTATCAAATTATATTACGGTTATGGGGAGTGTATGATTTAAAGTCTGTGAAAATAATACCATAAACGTACGAATGGACAATTCCTGGAAACATCATTCGATAGAAATGAACAGGAATCATACAGAAATCGCGGGAACAAATTATAAAATATTATAGTTTTCGAATCATTTTTTATTTGCTTTTACAGACCATTAGACCCTGTGCAGTCAATACTGATTCCAGGGACTGGAGACTATAAGGTTTTTCGGTTCCAGTTCCGTTTCGGTTTTCTAAAAAAATATAAGGGTCCTAGAACCAGTTAACACCGGTTTTGAAAAATACAGATTATTTTCGGTTAATTTTGATTTCTGTTTATTAAAGATTTATTAAAAAATAGTCTGAAATAATTTATTTATTCATGTTTAAACTGTAATTATTTCATGAAAATAGAAGGACTATGAAAAGTTAAAAAAATAATTACAAAGATATATAATAATATATATAAATATCAGCCTATACGAAATCTATAGGAATTTAAGATAATATTATAAATATTTGTTTGGGTTAGGTTAAGAGGACGTGTCAGCATGATAAATATTGAAAAGTACGACTAAAACGTTAAAAACATAACTACGGAAAACTGTAATTGCTCTCTTTATAGTGGTTTTAGAGCAAAAATACCTTAAATAAAATCGAAAGAAAACAATATTTCGGATAAAACATCATATGAGTTTTTTAATATTGCTATTATATAACTAACAAATTAAAATACAAAATAGACAAATTTTACGTTTTTTTATTAGCTGTAATTATTTTACTAAATATTTTTTTGTAAAATGGATATGACATTATCCCCAAAATATTGTTCTCTATAAATTTCATCATAGGTATTTTAACTCTAAAACCACTTTTTAGTGTCGTTTTGACTGTTTTGCGTGAACATGTTTTTACCGTCGAAAATGAGCGGTATAACGTCCTCTTAAGCAAAATAGGTAGCAAAATAATTCCATCACATAGTAAGAATTTGTAAAATATTATGTAATATTTCATATTTGTAGTATTGTGAAATATTATGATTTGATGAAATAATTATTTTTAATTTAATTTAAGTAGACTAGTCCAAATAACTAGTCTACCCCAACCTAAATAACCTTTTTATAATTAAGGTTACGGTTACGGTTTTTCATTTTTGGAAATAAAGGTTCCGGTTCCAGTTCCGGTTCCAGTTCCGGTTCCTACATTTTTAAGTTTAACCGGTTAGGTTAACCTGGTGTCCTGGTCCCGAGTATCCCGGGAATTCCAGGGAATAGGAATATCCTTTCCCAATAATTAAAAATATACGACGATGATAAATGTTTATGGAAGGAACTTGTCAAAAGAATTATTAGATGCCTACTTAAATAAAGTGTAATACATGACATAATGAGAGGTTCATAGTTAAAATTGTTTTGTGTTATGTATTTTAATATTTGATTTGTATATAGATATCGTTTTGTTAATATAATTGTTATAGAATGATTATAATTATAGTTTTGAGTTTACTATGTTATTATTACTGACTTCGTTTCAATAGGAAAGAATGATAAAAACAATTATAACAGAAATCTATAATGCGATGTCACGGTAGTCATTAACTTGTTTTTGTGTTAATGTAATCTGAGAAAGTATATATTATTTATTAATTAATGTAAATCTTTTAAAATAAGTGGTTTTTTATAGCTTAAAAAGTTAATTTGTCTTTTCATTAACTGCAAAAAAAAAAAAAAAAAGAAAAAAAAAAGCAGTAGATAAATTCACTAAAAAGCATTTACCTGCAGCGTCACATCGTCATCACCACTTCGTAGTAGTATGAGTCTGAAAATACAAATTTAAAGTTTTTATTATTTTAATATAAGTACTTTCACCCCCTATAGCTGTCAAATATTAGAATGTTTTTTTTTACTTTAAGCAAATTATATGCAACTACAGTTTAATTTATGTACCAAACTGTTAAATTTGCGTATGTGGTATAATACCCAACAAAACCCTAATAAAATATCCAGCTTAGTCATGGACTCTGGACAAATAATGAGCAATAATAATTATTATTACTTTATTGAAACGTAGCAACAAATTCGCAAGATAAAATAAATTGGGTCATTAGTATAGTGCATCATAGTGCTATAGTGACATTATATCGTTCGATTGGTATCCGGATATCCCCCCCCCCCCGGCTGTTTTCGGTGTAGTAGGACATTCCCACCCCCGTTTTTTTTGTTTTTTTATTTTTAATTATTTACCTTCGAATATAAAATTATTATTTTTAACACGTATTTTTTAGATTTTGTTAATATTTATTTTTTTTTATTTTTGTAAAAACTGTAGGTTAACTAAAAAAAATCTTTAATCTTAATTTCAATAAAAAAATAATAAATAATATTTAAAACAAGTTAAGTAAAAATATAATTTTAAATAAAAGATTGTCTAAATAATAATGTTCCATCCATACACTATTTAACCGATTTTGATAACTCTAACATTCCTTCTGGAAAACAATTATTCGATTGGTGTTGTTTTCATTATCAAATAATAAGAACGGTTTTGGTTCAGGCCCTAAAGTAGTAGCCCAAATACCATTTATTTTTAATTCCGATAACGGGCATAGCGAAGAATACTTTTTATTACGAATTCTTCTTAGTTATTCCGTTGGATTATACGTATCATAATTAATAATCGATACTTTTATCGCTGAGAATCAGAAACATAGCCGGATTGGGCATATTGTGCATTGATTTATCGACCAGTAAATATAATATGATTGTTGTACGCAGATCTGCATAGACAGCAGCCTTACAGAACACAGGGTGATTTACCAAGCATGTTTCACCTCTACCCCCCCTTTTTTTTTTCAATAATTATTAGTATTGCAGCTGTTCAAAGATACATTTTTGGAAATTTGAAATATGGTCTATCTTATCATTATTTTTGTATGGTATATTATTTAAAAATTCCAAATATAAACATTTGAATTAAATCATTATTAAAGGAAAAAAAGGAAGGGGAGAGCATGATTGGTTAATCACCCAGTATAAGACCCTCTGGCCAGAAAAACAAATTATCGGTTTCAAAAGACTTTTATATTTTGTATTCGATAAAAACTGATGGAGACAAAATAGACGTTGAACGATAACGTTGAGTTATACATCGTCCGTGAACCGATTACCTATTTCAATATAATATAGGTAATATTTATTGTCAATAACGACGGTTTACTTGAGATAACAAATAATTTATCGTAGACATTTAATCTACAACATTGTTATTTCACGGGCTTGTCACGCGAATCGTTCCGAAGCTGTCCTAACATGTCTCGTAGCCGTAGACATTGCATTTAATATAGTTTTATATAAAGCCCATAATAGAGTGACCATCTGTGATTGTTGGGTATACGCAAAAGTGTAAAAATAGAACTGAAGCTTCATTATATTATTTATTATTATTATTATAGAGTACAACGAAAATATTAATTGTAATATTATTTATTGCTTAATATCAATCGAGTTTTGTTTAAAACTTAAATAACACAAAAATAATGAAAAACAATTTTACTATTAACATTTCTCGGTTTACGTTTAAAATACAAAATGTTGTTCACAATTTTTAAACGTATACAATATACATACAATATACATGCAATATTAGAAAATAATATTATTATAATGCTTCAACTACGCGTGGATGTATGGACTAAGGTAGTAGTATAAAGTTAAGTTTTCTAAAAGTATAAATATAATTTAAACTAATTAGTTTTTTAGGTAAGAAAAAAGTAACAGTTTTTCAACTCGAACGCGTCCCAATCCTGTCAGAGGTAACATGTATATTGTATACACATCACGGACCTAACCTAACCTACACACGGACTCGAACAGTGTTTTCCCCCGAGACCATATATACGCTTTAATAGTACAGTTATAGGACTTTATGCTTGCAGAAGGTCAAATCCCACGAGTCTATCTTGTAATTATACGAGTTTAACAAATAAATCGACAAGTCCGCCGTAAAAACTGTGGTTAATTTGGGTTTTGATTATACGAGTAAAAAAAGAAAGAAGTAAGCCAAACATTTTAAATAGGTCATATCATAATATTATCCATAAGGTGTATCTGATATTTGTACCAAATAACTTGGTACCTTTCTAGGCATATAGGTGCGCAGTTAACTTAACCTTACAGCAACACTATGAAACAAAGTGAATACTTATCACATCACATAGAAAACGGTTAAAATAAATTAGAAATCAAAATAATGATATTAATATTATAATATTGTTATGTGATTGCAATCGTTGATTAATCATTTAGTGTGAACGTACAATGATAATATGCAAATTAATAGTTGCCAGCATGCTAGTTGGTGTGTCTGACTGCCTAAACTTAATTTTATTTGTTCCCAAAGGTTAGACCGATCATTGGTTAGCACCCGTTAGAGGTAATAGTCACGTGCTGCAGTCTCTCACTGAGAGAGTCACGCATGCGCTATTCGCTTATTACTTTAGTTGTGTTTGTGTGTGTAATTTGTATTTTGTATACCACTACTACCACAGAACTACCACTGCTACTACTAAACAAACCGCGAGACGGCGGCGGTGGTGGTTGCCTCGGAGGCAGGACCATTGAATTTAGAAAATACAGCCATAAGCAATGACACAGCATCTTCGCATTTGCACTCAAGTCTCAAATGTTCACCTGTCATGCACGACCGTGAAGATACACTCCATAGTCCTTTCCATTCATAAATGTTACTTACAATTTAAAATTAAAATTTTGTAATATAAATCAACAATATTTTATAATTAAAATTATTAAAAACCATGTAAGTATTTTCAAGGGAGCTGATGCCACCCTTTCCTCCTCAGGAAAACCGCTATTATGACGATTAGTCTCGAAACGATGTTTTGCACGTCATTACTAAAATAATATGCCGATGATTATTATTGTGTGCTAATGCGACGGGTTCGGATAATGAATCATTACATTTTTTGTATAAATGTTATGCGACATTATGCTAGATACACCTTCGGATCGTTGACGACAAACAACACAAATGTTTTGTGTTGATAATAAATATTTCGATCTGTATTCTATAATATAGGTACTTGACGGCTGACAGATACCATTATAAATTATTATTATGATTCGTATAATTATTGATTCAGTAGGAAATATTAGAGAATTAATTTTAGTATTTATGTGCGTATTAATAATATATTATATTCTACTATTGTTATATCACGATCGAAAAACTGTTGCAACTCGTTTATTGAAAACTATGCACCATTTCAATGAATAAAAAATAATATGCTGATTATTATATAATAATAAATTATAGACTAGTTTTAATTGGGTTAAGCTTATTAATGGCATTAAGAATATTATCGATTAAAACGTCATAGTGGTACACTGGTACCTCTAATATTCAACATATTACAACATTTATTTTTACATATAAATATGTTTTTGGGCTGAGTACAGATATTTTTATTTTTTAACTGATTTTGCGTAACACTTTGTTTATCACCATAAAACCGAATAAAATGTAAAAATATCTAATTATCACAAGGTATAATATAATATACGATTAATGGTTACTATTATTACATATTTATGATTCAACTATTTTCTTCGACGTGTAAAATATCGAGTGGCGGGCTACTTTTATTTTACTTAACCTATGGACATCTAATCATTCTAATCTGACAAAAATGGTTTTGAAAATTTTTATAGGTTTACGATGTATATCCATGAAAACATTATAGAAAATTACTGCTGTAGTAAGTGTGTAGCTACTCGTTGTTGTCGAACTCGTGCCATTTATTGATCAAAATCCAATTCTACTCTCATGCTATTAAAATTTTTTTCACGTTCATATTTTTGAAGACGAATTGTTAGTCCAATTTTTTCGAAACTTGAAACGAAAGCAAAACCACTGGGGGAAAAAAATTATATTTTTACGTTTTTTTTTCTTTTTGACATAAACGTAGCTCGTTAATCGATATTTTCCACTTCGAAGAAAATGTATGAATCATAAATATGTATTAATAAGTAACCATAAATTGTATACCTAGTGGGAATCAGGTAATTTTTACATTTAATTCGTTTCTAGTGATTTTATTTGATATTTCTAGGTGATAAGTGATAACCAAAGCGTAACGCAAAATTGGTTAGAAAATAAAAATATCATCTGTACCCAGCCCAAAAACATTTGAAAAATAATCAGTTTTTCCAGTCCTCATATATATATATTTATTTAAAATGGACAATCTTATATTATTATGCAGGTAAGATTTCATACACAACGATTGGTTAAAATTTTTGATTTCTATTACATCTACAAAGTAATTATTTATATTATTATTAAAGTTGTATTAATATACTAAAGTGATCACCATAATTAGGGACTAAGACATATTATACCCAGATATACATAGGCGTTATGTAATATGTTGTTAAATGCATTTAATGAACTATTGAACTAGCTAAAAGAGTAACGTTTTGTTATCCATTGAAATGCCAACTATAAGTTCAATTTTTTAGAATAAATTAGACAATAATATTTAAATACCTATATTAAATTGTGGTTGATTCATGTATAGAATTATTCAACTACGAAATTAATTGTTATCAAAACATATTTGAATCGAGTTAAGAATATTATGGTATGTGCTAGAACGTATTACAATTATTTTTACTTAATATACTTATTTCGAATACAGTATTTTTTTATCTACATAACATTATATTTTATAGTTATCTATATAATCCAAATACATTTAATTATTTATGTAAATTTACGAAAATGACATTTAGTACAGACCGAACTCCCTTGTTCGCTTAATCGTGAAATACAATGTACATGCGTTTAAAGTATGTATAGCATATTAAGGAGCTGTGCATAATATGTATAGCCAATGAGGTAGAAAAGAAATGGGTAAAAAAAAAATGTGAGTACGAAAAAGGTTGTTTATTGTTATTAAAAGGAATATTTTGTTGTTAAAATACGAAAATAGATGTAAGCTCGCATAATATATAATATATATTTACGTACGTTGTACGTACAACGAATTGTATCTTCTCATATTATACTTTCTACTTTTGTTATTTTCTTGATTATTTCCACAAATAAGTCACAGCTATATTGTTATATAGGTATAAATGTATAATGGATAAATAGTATAAATTTAATCGAAATAATCAATGCGGAGTGTAGAATAATAAATAGCATAGAAAAAAAGTTTTTGATTAACGCGTGGGTTAAGAGATAAATTAAAACAATTTATATAAAACAAATACGTAAACGGAGCCTGATGGAAGTATTATATTGGTTATTCAGTTACATGTGATTTTATTGTTTTGGGAAGTATCTGAGAACACTATGGCGGTTTGGAAATTTAACACTGATTTTATATCATGTTTTAAATACGTTGTAGGGTTTGAAAATCTTAAAAAGTTCTCAGCTTTTTTCAAAAAGTTACCAAGAATGTAATGTAAAAAATTTTCCTCATTTTTAAATAAGATATATCGTGCCTCTATGGCTATAGGTATATATAAAATTAAATATAATATACCTAATTTGGTTTAATAATTAACGTATCCATAATAATAGTATAAATAATACATTAATACTTGTATGTTTTTCATTTAAAAGTCGTAAATGTAAATCGTAATACATAGGTTAATATTATTATCATAATATTATTCCATGGTTTAGTTTACTAAAGCCACTATAATAAATATTATAGTTACCAACCTTTTTTTAGTAGTTGATAGTTACCAAAAATAGATTGATGTATTTTATTTTACTTTTTATTTTAGTTTAATTTAATTTTACAAGTAAACATAATATTATCTGGAAATACGTACACAAGGCACACAATACGTCGTCGATACGATCATTTAATAATTATTTCACGGATAATCGACCGACTTCAGGCACTGATCTGACAAGTCGGACGTTTAACCAAAACATTTAAAAAACATAGTCTGTAAGGCTCGTCACATCGTTGTACAATATAGCCCTTGGCTCAATACAGTCTCCACCGCAGTCCGTAGAAGAACAACAAATTAAAATTAAACTGAAAAAAATAATTGGAACGTCGTCAAAGTCCATTATACTACTTATATTATAAGTTTTTAATTATTCTACAGCCGTGGGCATTCATACGGAATACAATCCACGTCCACGATAGCCCGCTCGCATCTCGTTACCACTCATTAGCAAGTCGACGGGGTGCTGGGTCATGTTATTATTTAGTCGACGGCGCGCGGCGTGTTTATAGGTAGGTACCAATTAAACGTCGCCGGCGGTGTGTCAACTATATTATATAGATTATAGAGGTACCCCGTCGCGAGTTCCACTTATACCTGTATTATTATTATTATTATTTATTATATATAGTAGCACCGCGGTATAATACACCGTGTTGTCCCGGCGCGTCGGGGGGGGGAGGTTTGAGCTTTTAAAACTTTAGCCCGCGGGATTGATTAACCTACCCCGGCCCAGGGCCGTCGGATGATTGCCTGTTGGAGTTCTCTTAAGTTGTTCGACAGAGCCAAAAGTTTTTACGTGTTATTAAAGCGCTAAGCCAATATAACGAACTTCTCCACATAAACTATACGCACATTCACATACACGAATATATATATACTTCCCTCTATCCCCCTCTTCGATGTTCCTCCTCGATCACTCGCCCATTCCCTGAGTATAAGTATTGTTTGTGTGTGTGTATACGAAATTAAAAACAATCGAAAACAATAAACTCCCCACTCCCCTTCACACTCCCACACACAGCTACGACCGTATGTCCGCCAACGAGCGCCCCCGAAAGCAAAACAACCCGATACTCGCGGCGTGCGCGTGTATTAAGCGAAAAATGTTTTTAATCCCTTACCTTTCATATAAACCCTCTTTTATTTAATGATTATTTATGGTCGAACTTTTTCTCACTAGGATTAAACGGTCTCTCGTCATTTCCCGTGCGGGCCGGACGCACTTGTGTAGGGTGGTGGTGGTGGTGGTGGTGGCATCGGTCGATAGGGGGGAGGGTAGGGGTGACGCTGCCACCACTCTTGGAGCAGGCCCGACGAGGGTCGGAATAAAAATGAAATGAAGAAATTAATTTTTTGCACCAAAGACAAGACAGTTTTTATATATAAAACGGCTTTGAGAAAGAATTATTATTGTTCAGTTTTGGAATAAAGTTTTTAATAAAATATAATGTCTCTGAACCATCGTAAAGGTCTCCATATATATATGTATGAAACTCACTTTGCCCGCGTCTTCTTACATGACAGATAAGATTTTACGTGAAAGAATAATAATTGCTGTCGCTGCCGTGAACGTTAGTCTGCGATCCGTCTAGAATGAAGAATCTCTTCTCGTCAATTAGATTAATTATTGTTGGAATTCTCGTATCAGACTATAATATATATAGTTGGTCCAGCGATCAAATTCGTACCGTAGCGAGTACAAGTCAAGGGCTGCGTTTTGGAGAACGAAAAAAAAAAACTATTTCCTTGATCAACACTTTTACCCACGACATAAAAATACTTAAAGGGTGTGAAGTATAAAATACAATAAAGCTTTTATTTTTAAATATTTAATGGACATTTTGAAGTTATTGCAATCTATGTGTCTGGTTTTCTTTAGGCAGTTCCGATAAATATCATTTAAAACTATACAAATATGTTATTATAACGTCCGACGTCGTGTTAAATTAAAATGATTCGATTGTTTTTCGCAGCTGTAGTTATTGAAAACAAACATTACCCATGTATTTTTGTCCATTATTTACAATTATCGATCAAATTAAAACATTTATAAAATGTCTGAAAATGGATCAGAATTTTCTTAATATGAGGTTTGTTTTAGATAGGTATTATACTTTTTCACTTTTTTGAATTTAAACATTTAAAGTTCTTTTAAGAGTTGATTTAAAATTCTATTCCTGAAATCTATAACATATTGTACAGGATATAAAAGAAATAAATTAAAAAAGATGAAAAATCGATCTACATTGATGACAAATCTAAATCGGTTTTAAGGAGTCTTATCTTAAGTTATCTAAAAGTTACATAAATTTTTATGCTTAACAGTTTCAGCGAAAAAAAAATTCCCGGGTGCAACAGTTTGTTGGGAATCAAATATTTAAAAATTAGGAAAGAAAATATTGAAAAAATTGGCATTGATTAAACAAAATTAGATTGTACCTAATTGATACGAGATACATTATCATGAACCATTAATTTTTGTTTTATACCTCACATATTGTACCCTATATTCTGGTGTTAGTAGGTTAAAAAGTATCATTTCCTCCCCTAGAATTATGCACTAGTGAAATTGCAACCCCATCTGCCATCTTTGTGTGTGCAGAAGTTAGTTACGTGTTTTTTTGATATGTGTTAGTGTGTTACACTCACTCTATTGATAACTTACTAATAACTTACTAAATACCTACCAAATATTATTATGGTATTATGTCTAACTACCAATCGTATTGCCTTGTTATAACGAACTCCTTGATATTGGACAATTTATAATCCCCTTATGAAATAATACTAGAAATTAGAATAAAATAATATTAGAAACAAATTTTCACATGTAATATTATCAAGTAGTAAAAATCAGAAAAATGTTATGTTTATTAATCAATAGATTGATATTATTATACCAAATATATCTTCAAATAAAAAAGTTTTGTGTAGAAGAAAAAAACGAAGTGATCAAAATAAATAAATGCTTTATAAACAGCAAAAATTGATGAATTTTTAAATTTGAAATACTTGAAACACAAATCCGTTGTTTAATATGTGGTTTTTATGAATTGTAATAATATACAGGGTACCTATTATAGGCGTATATATTGTAAGTTTTATCTCAAATCATTTTAGCTGTATAAATAAATATTTTAGCGTTGGGCTTTCGTCAAAACATTAGTATTTCAGATGTTACTTGCCTTGGTAAACACGAGTTTTGTTCCATTATACCGGTATTCCCAAAAGTATTGTGTTACAGAGGAGGTAAAGTTACCATTGTAAAATTTCTCTACTGGACGACATACATGTTAAGAATTTTGATGGAATATAATGTTTTCCTCCCAACCGTTTACCTATGATTTAAGGTGAAGTGACCTCAAAAAGCTTTGTGGAAATTCCAGTAAATCCATTGCAAAACTCTCGTGAGATTCAAAGTTTTATCTACCTTCAGCCAAAATACGGGCGTTGCTTTACATCATATATTTGGTATTCAGTCATATTTTATCAGTAACTCTAATAAAAATCGTAGAAAACTATGTAAACTATAATGATAGTGAATTATTTATTATTTGTGTCTGTGGAAAAGTTATTTCACCCATCAATGGCTTTTCTTACAGTAATTTCTATAATGAAATTATTAATTTTGAAAAAAAAAATTGTCACACCGTCAATTATTATATGAATGGTAAAATAAAATAAAATGGATAAATAATTTTATCAATATAATTTAAATAGATTTTATACAGCACATTACACTTTTGAAACATATTATTTACTATCTACATTTAAGTAGTTGTTTTTTTTTGAAAAAGAAACACTCATCGCTGTTAAACCAATAGCTGCAGCGTTCTCTTTCTGCTCAAAGTCTAAAACAAACAGTTATCGAGCGTTCCACAATTATTACAAAACACGAAATATCTTTTTTATTTTGATAAAATTTTGAAGTATTACACTAGATATACTGAAGTGAAAATAAATACAAATTATACAATTTCGAGGACTGTTGTGAAACGCAACAACAACTATACTAAAAAGAAAAACAAATTTACGACCATTGTATCGCTATAAATCTTTAAACCGTATGTTTGTGTTATTCCTATTTTTTCGTTTAGTATTGTTTAAGGTCCTCGTATATGGAATTGGGATTATTTATATACGTAAGAATATATAACATACCAGCCGGCTATTAATTATTGTATATCCTGGGCGGATTTAATTAGTATAGGTTTAAAATCAGGAAGAATTTAATAAAATATATTACATTTATACTACGTTTTTCCTGATAAGTATATATTTGTACCAGGTAGAAAAGAATTCGGAATTCGGAATTCTTAACATTCCCAAACCGTTAAAACAAAAACGATTTATGTCTACCAAAAAAAAAAAATGAACAAATTAATATTTAAACACGCATTTCGCATTAAAAACAGGCAAACAAAAAAATAAAAAATAAAATAAACAACGCATAGTGTACCTACATATTTTGTCTGTTTACTAATTTATAGAAAATAAAAAAGAAAAAAGAAGAAAGAAAATGTAATTATACAGAATTAATTTTAAACAGCTGCGTGTACGCACTGCTAATAGTTTTACGATTCTATAGAAACTTCGCTCATCACACGGTATATTTGTAACAGTTTTTGGAATAGTTTCAATTTATATTATAAATATAATATTAATATAAAAATAATTATTAAATACAAGTTAAAAATCCCACATGGATTTAATTGTAATAATTTTTAAATGTAATACATGCAAGATTGAATGATTTTATCCAAACGATTTTATAGAAATGACAAGTTAACCTTATGAAAAATACGGAGTATGGTTGGTGAATATTTGAATGAAACAATAAATTATTATCATAAGACGCGAACGTTTACTTCAAAATGTAAAGGGAAAAGTGTATTGTTTATTAGCACTGGTATTTAAACATTTCCACACAGATTTATATCTAATATTAACATAATGTTTTATATTTATTATTGAGTTAGTTGTCTGGTTACATAACTATTTTAAACCATAAGTTAAAAAAAATATGTTTGCTTGATAAAACTTTGTATTAATTAATCACAGTAAATTACTGTGATGATTTAGTATAAAAAAAGATGTTTCTCCATACTCCATTGTTAATATTTAACCTCTCAAAATCCCACCCACCAATTAGGTTGTTTTAAATATTATTTATTAGACATTCATCTACCTACCTAATGTCAAAACTTTAAGACGTACTTATACCTATGACTATTTAAATACCAACTTAATGGAATATTGGATATATGGATATTATATAATGTATTATAATAATATGCCTACCGAGCGATCATAGAGTGTTATACGAAAACTGCTGTTATTTCATAAGGATCGTGTAATTTATAATACAAAATTTATTTGTTAAATCTGTAAATTGCTTTGCTTCGACAAAAACTTATTTTTATCTCCCAACTCTGTGTGCTGAAGTAATTTTGTACGATAATTTCACGTAATCAAAAACGATTCATGTGTCTCAAAAAAAATATATATATATATGTACAATAATATAATAACTTCATGACATAATATTTGATATTGTAAAACACGGTATTTCGTATTTTTTTAAACGAATATTACGTGATTTTTACGAATCGAATTGGTCCTGTAGCAAAAAATCAAATGAGTACAATAAGTCGACTGATGTTGATGACCGTCCAACGATGACGAGATAACTAAAAAAAAAAACGATCATACTGACGGTATAGTAGTCGCAATATGTCCCCCTTTTGACGGACCACCTGAGGTCAATCGATGAATTATTATAGAATTATTTTTCTTCTTTTAGGCTTTGTTATTTTAGTAGAATTTTCCGAAACAACGATCCTTAAGAAAATTCATAGTGTTAATCAATAACTCCAGGTGAAAAATATTTTTTAAGAAAAAATTATCCTAATAAATAATTATTACAGGGCACAGAACGATCTTAGATAATATTTATATTTTATTGTTCAATAATAATTTTATAATGTCTAATAATTTTAATCTAAGACAATATTTCCGTTCTGATGGCCAAACGAAATTGTATACATACATCATTCGGTACAAAATTATCTATAAAGTTTAATCCTCAATTTTTTGGATTCTGAGCGGAGCGAGGATGCTAGTGGTTTTACAATGGTGTTTATTTATTTTTTATATCCTGTATACAAAATATCTACCAGAAGCAGTACTCCGATTCCAACATATAGTACCTTATATTTTAGAAAATTGGATTAAATAAAATCTATAATTTGTAAATTTGGGAAATAATACTAGATTATTTGATGATTTCATTCATTAATATTATTACACATTACCATTGGTTATGAATTAATATATTAATGTAATTTCTTACTCGTGTACAACGGGCAAGTATTGAGTATCTTCTTTGAGGCGAGCTCAGGAGATGAAAGTCCACAGAGCGAATGAGCTCAGGACAAGGAATTACTTCATGGTAATTAACTTTTTAATTTGAATAAAACCGTTTTAATTAAATATCTCGCAATAAGCAGTAACGGTCAACGTAGTGGAGTTAAGGCTTAATATTTGTAACTAGCTTTGAACATAGTGTGCTGTAATAGACAGGCATCCCTGCTGGGAACAGACTGCTTGTGGTATCAAAATTGGGTCCAACTTTTATTATTGACCTTAAGTACTTTTTTAAATTATAACGATTCCACAATGCCTTCTTAAATAGATAAATAATTTGTAGTTATTGGAAAAAAAAATATAGCTTTTGAAAATATAACGAAAATAATGTATTTTTATATACCTACCTATTTATACGATTTGTCGGTGATTTGTATGGCGCACGGTGCTGCACACGGATATACAGATTATATACAAAAGTGAGGTGGCGAAAAGTATCACATTACGCCGAATAAGACCTTTGCGGGGCGATGGGACGAGGGTGGTAATAAAGTCTTCGTGGAAGATGATCGCCACCGCCGTGTTATCATTTCCCTGCAGTGGCAATGGGCAGGTTAGGTGTGTATGCAGTTGTAACAGATGAACCAACCCTTCAAAGGGCGCGTTTCGCAATATTATTTTATGTGCATGCTAATATTATATTACCGACAAGTAAACAACTTATATACACATATATTTAGACAAAGTCTCACTACTCGAACTAGACGACGACAAAGTCTCAAAATTAGACACTGCATTGCGACGGTTGCAAATTCGGGTGGTTTATGAACCGCACGGCGCGCACGCTGTAATCAGTATAAAGCAAAGTGCCTATAAATCCAATTCATTCGCACAGGCCATCCATCGTCTTATAATACATGACGTACATAGTATTGTAGGTACCACAGCAATAACTTTAAGGGACACTATGTTAAAAATTAAAATTATTATGCATTGGTATACACATATACCTACCGCATAAATGCATAACCTGCAAAACCTTTCACCGTGATTAGTATAAAACGCTCATTCTAATTTTATGTTCTAATGTATATGGTCTAATTCAAAGTCTGATTTAAGCAAGTCCGAAGAATACCTACTTAAAGACAACTGTTTCAAATACTGTGATTGGTACAAGCTTTTTTAATGTACATCAGCAGATAATTGTATGAAAACGACGGAGTTGGTAGGTATATTATGAATTCAAAATTCAAATAAATATTATTCCAAGAATTATATAGTTTATTCCAATCGTTTAAGTAAACAGTAATAAATCCTTGATTAGATATAACATTCATAACTATAATATTATATCCTTCCTGTTCAATTCGAATAAGTCACATTAGATTATTATTATATTTTTATCGAAGTCACTTGTACATGAAAAACGGAAACCATTATTTTAGTGACATATTTATCCGGACATTTATTTAAACAGTTTCACATACTTTTTTAGGGGGAGTGAAAAAAATGAGCATGAGTGAAAAATCCAAAAAAATGCAAAAATCACGAGGGTAATGTCAACGATACCGGAAGGACTAAGCCGGAACATTTGTCTTGGCGTGGATGAGAAAAAGTGGACTTTAAGAATAATGACTAAAACACTATATTATATTATTATGATATAATATAACATTATATACAAGGAATATATTATACAGGGGGATTAATTTATTCAAATTCTGATTTTTGGAATTATTAAGTACCTATAATTAAAGGACTATATTCCAACTATTTAGATTATTTATACCATTTAAAAAGTAAAGATAGGTACTAATACTTTTTTTTAATAAGAATATATTTTTTACTGTACATTATTAGCAGACATTGGTAAACCGTTACGATAATATTATATGCTAGGATGAGACTTATGTCAGCGGTGATGCAGTGTTATGCACCTGCATTGGTTATTATTATTTGTCGCTTATGAATAAAACGAGGAACCAATTTCTAGTATTAATATTTATCATTCTATACGATTTAGATGAAAACAAAATATGTCCAGGAATTATGCTCCAATGAAAAATTATTTTCCTGAATGTGGAAAATTTGCAATTAGCGAAACTCAATATTGTAATTTACTGGGGAAACTCAATTAACAATATTATTTGATATCATTTATAATTAATTACTACATCCATGGACGTTAATTATAGTGATAACGTTTAAAAGAGGTCGAGGGGTTTGATATTTATTTCAGATTACACGGGTTTTTATTTTTCTCAAATATATAATATAATATATCGTTTTTCTCCTACCCTGCCGCACCACCACCGCCTCACGACCACCTAGACGAGATTACTTTTATACTTTACATTCGGATGATTTGAAGCGTAAACTCTGTAATAATAAATAATAAATGTATAGGTATAATATACTATAGATCGAGGTACACGCGTATATGCGCTACAGCTGACAGCCCTGGGACGCATAGTTTCCATTGGGTCCTATATTCGTATATAAACGTACAACCGGTGTTGTGCTGCACATTTCTACGATTTATTATATACATTACATTATTTGTGTTTAAACGATCGTAGCAATCAAAAAATCAATTACTCTTTATAATATGTATATGATATAGAGGACATTTCGCGTATTCCGATCATGTAAAATTTTAGATCGTTTCTATATATTACAATATACCTACACAGGATGACTGTTTTGATCTATAACTCTGACCGTTTTTGATCAGTGTACTTATACCTACCCAATTATTATGTTGGATATTAATCAATGAAATGTCGCCGGGATACAATAACTAGCTAAATTTTAATTCATTCTAGGAGTTTCCTTCTTTTTTTTTTTAAGTAGTATTATTGTATTAATATGTATAAATTAGGTAGAGGTATATCGCATTTTTATATCATCAAGTAATCAAATATAGTTACTATAGTAGGTACTACAATAGTGTTATATTGTCTTATGATGTGTTTATTAGAAACTTATGTAGGTACCATATTAAGGATTAGTGTATTACATACGATAAGTTATATGACTTTTTGATTTTTACCTATATGTAAGTACTATATAATATATAACGGCGGTGTGGTAATTAGGAATGCTTTAAAAGTTATAACAAAGCCACTCTATAGATTGGAAATCTTACACACAGGACGCTGATGGTACTCTTGGGGGTTGGATGGGGTATTGCCACGGGGTAGGGAAATGTTTTGAATTATTTTACGATTTTTCATATAAGTACATAGTACATATACCTACCTTTTAAACTATTGACCCCGATGTTTGTATTTAATGGATAAAATATTCAAAAATCGATGACCACTTTTTTTACTGCGCATACGATTTTAATGCTAGCCTCCAATTATAGGCATCAATAATAATATATTGTTCTGTCTTCCAGTTTTTATTTCATAAAATTTGAACATTTCATTTTAAAAGCCTAAAAATATTATTTGAGGTTGTTTCAAGGCGAGTATAAAAACCAGGGCTGTCATGTTTATTAGGTAAACGCATAATAGCACTTGCAATTTTAAAAACGGCCGCTGTTTTCTGAATGCAAGATTTACTGTCGATTAAAAATATTGTGTAAAATTATAAAATATCTTATTACATGTTTATGTGTTGGGGTGATGGGATGTGATGCGAATTGGTGGTAGAGCCTCTGCGTATCTACAAATATGTTCAAAATTTTCATTGTTTACGGTAGGTACTCTGAATTCTTATATCTATCAATTTAGTCGTGAGTGTATTGATTTCGTTTTAAATGTTTACTTTTTGCAGTAGATTTTTCTTTTGAAATAGCACTGCAAACGTTTTATTTAAACTATTTGTGAGTTCGTGTCCAATTAATATAATGATCCTATTATATAATTATATGCCTTATGCTACTATACAGTTTCACCAAAAATTATAACAAGACTCTCTCCCCTAAAGGAATAATAAGAGGAAAAACCGTTAACTTTTCCTTAACTAATAGTAATATACTGTTATATATATAAATAAATATAAATACATTTTAAAGTAAAACTGAAGAGACCTAAGTACTTAAGTACCTATAGGTGTATATTGTACAAGACTATAAACTGAACGAAAAGTCTTAGTAATTTGTATCTATTTTGAAAATTCAATTGGGTTCTTTCAAAATGTTAATATTGATTATATACATTTAATTAAAAATTGTGTTTATTCCTTGAATAATTGTAGTACAATTAATGAAACTATTGTAAATTGAGGCATGCCACAAGGCACAAATGGGTAAGTTAACTAATTTATTTGAACTCGTTAAGTTATGTTAATATTAAAAATGTAAGTAAAAGCAACTTTTATTTATTTGTAACTAGTAGGTATCACTTAAAAGTTAAATTGAAAAAAAATTATTAAGTAATTTAATTTATTTAAAAATAAATTTTTTTTAAATAAAATATATACAGTCCATTTTAAAGCACAACAAGTAAATTAATCGATAAAACTATACACATAAAAAAATATATTATAAAAAAAATGCGTCATATAAGATTAGTTAACAAAAAAAAAGTAGGAAAATAGGTAACTGTTTTGCTTAGCAGTAGATGTCGAGTGTACCTGGTCAATGATAAATCATTTCTTATGAAAAACAAATCTGAGCTAAGACGGTCTGTCAGTTTTTATTACTAAGTATATTTTATTATATATTTATATTGCTATTATAGAAATTTATTTTACAGTTACCTGGTAATACCGTAGGTTGAATTAATTTTTTCCAAAAACATAGAGTTCATTATATTATCAATTATTATAATAGTTTATTATAAATTATAATCTAGGCCTGTTGTGGTACGGTGGTTGGCCGCTGTCACTAACGTATGCTACGGACTACGGTCAAGCGTTGTCCGGTGTCGCTGGCTCCTGGATGGTTCCACCCAGGTTCTGGTCCTCACATACGCTTTTTAACAGTAACCCAGCTGCCACCACACACTCAATGACACATGTTGCCGAAGATCAAAAAAAAGTATATAACTATATAACATATTATTGTTATGTAATTCAGTTAATACAGACTTATAGTATAAAATCTATAATTTGTCAAAAACTGGTTTTGCATAAACATTTTCATTTTTCTCTGTTTTTTTTCTGAATATTTTGAAACGCATTGAGTATTTTTATTTTTGAAGTACCTACTAGATTCTATATGCTACCAGAAACTGCCCTCGAAGTTGTAGATTGTAGAATTTTTCTACTAAAAAACGTATAGACACATACACACATCAAACAATTAGTAAAATAAAATCACACACTATTATAAAATGATAATCAGGTTCCAATTTGATGGATTTCAATTTTGATGTGTCTCTTCCTTCAATGACGAGAGGCATTACTAAAAGACACTAGGTATAAATTATTTAGGTACATTTTTGGCGTATGAATTTTTTATTAGATCACGACTTCAACGTCTTTTTAACCATCTAACCGAGTAATCGCCAATCGGATATTTTTGAGAGATTTTATATTAATGTGTTTGGACGAGATTGAACATTTTCTATGGAAATGTATATAAAGTCATGTTTATGTACGTTATTTCGATCCCCGTTCAAATTTAGAAATAATGCATTCAACAATTAGACAGTCTAAAATGTATAGTATTTACACAAAAACAATATTAACTATTCATTTAATTAATTCTTGTTTTTTCATTAAAACAATATATTATGTTCACGCGTGAACAATGATGTGCTGCGCTCTAGTAGTAGTCCCGGCACCTATGCTCCTCAACCACTGGATTGTATGCCTCACTATCAAGTGTCATCTGTAATAAATTTTGTTTTTTGTTTGTAATGTTGTATAGTATGTAAGTTAATGGTAGTAGGTACTAGTTTTGTATAGTAAGAAATAAAAAAGAAGGCTGAAGTAGCTAAATTTTATTTGTATCTTTGTTTAATTTGTTTTAATTATAAATTAAAGTGTCAGCACGCACGATAGTGTTGCGTTGTGTAGACAACCAGAAGTGAACTTTTCATAGTGAATCAATTACTTAGTCGTGCACATATTATACTTATCTATGGTCGCGCAGAGTCTGTCCGCCAAGGAAGGACGTGTCCCGTTGAGTTCGCTCCCGAGCCGTCCCAGTCCGGTCAATCCGCTACACCACAGCGTCACCAGCGCCTGCCACCCACAATCAAAGTCGCTTAGAGGACTCTGCCAGCGCGCACCACTTCCAAGGTGATAAGTTCGGCTCAACACGGTTTTTCGCCCGTATCTCCGTCAGGGTCGCTCCTAGAGCTTCGGGACGAAAATTTTGCCCCCTCGACGATACCCTAGCAGCTTTTGGAGGCTCTGACAAGCGGACCCCCTACCCCCCGGGGGAGGAGTTCGGGCCCCCGATAGGGACAGTGAGCTCTCTCGATAGGGACAGTGAGCTCTCCCGATAGGGACAGTGAACTCCACACCGCCACTCCGATAGGGACAGTGCGGTCAGATAGGGACTGCGCCTGTTGGTGCGCTCCGACAAAGACAGTGCGGATAGGGACAGCGCTTCATCCCAGTCCCGGGGCCAGGCCCCCGGTACACGATGAAAAGCCCCCCTTCCGACGTCGAGATGGATACTCAATACCTCGCCCAGATCAGTCGCGCCCCCGGGACATCTGCGGTCGGGGCCTCCGCCGCAGCAACCGCAGGATCGCAACCCGCCTCAAAAAAGCAGAAGACGAAGGATGAAGCTGCTCGTTCTACGTTGGGAAAATACGCCGCAGAAATCGAGACCATTCTCAAGGACAGCATTATTAACCTGAACGACGCATTTGCTACAGTATCCTGCTACCTTTTTTTTTTTTTTTTGTGTGGTATCACGGCGCTACAGGGGGGCACTTCACCCGGGTGGGTCATCCTTCTCCCTGTATCCGTATCATTTATTGATATATCAATAGATCATAATACAATTGTTCAAAAAATTAACTTAAAACTAAGGCCTTGGCCTTTACAACACAATGGAAGGCTCTATCCTTCCAACTTTCGACTTCGGCGCACATTATATAAGAGCTTAGCTAATTAATCACGCCGTGCCCCAGCTCTCTGAACTGCTCTCTCTTCTTCTTCTTTCCTGGACAGCACTTTCTCCACATATCTCTTCACCGCTTCCCTTTTTTCATGGCATTCTAGCATTTTCCCCACGATTGTAACTGGCACCATATCCGCCTCCAGAATCACTTCCAGTTCCCTTCTTGATCGCCACCATCTGTCGCAGGCGGACAACGTATGCTCCGCGTTGTCTTCCGCTGAACCGCAGTCAACACATTCCGGGCTCTGTCTTTTCTTATATTTCGTCAAATATTAGCCAAAGCAACCATGACCGGTTAGCATCTGTGTTAAATGGAAGTCGCAGTTGCCATATTTCCTCAGCAGCCAGTGTTTAATGTCTGGTATTAGCCGTACTGTCCATTTTCCCTTGTCTGAGTTCTTCCACTCCTCTTGCCATTTACGGTTGGTAGCGTTCCGCTCTTCCGCCTCGTTGAATTCAATGCCTTCACATCTGTTTATGTAGCGTTTTTGTTGCTCCATTGCCAACAGATGTGCTGGTACCATACCGCTGACGACCAGCGCTGCTGCCTTCGACACCGTGCGGTATGCCCTCACACATCTTAGGGCTATTTTCCTTTGGGGTCCCTCTATCGTTTCGACATTGGTCGTGAAGCTCAGTGCGCCTGCCCAGATTGGCGACGCGTAAAACAGCTGGTTCATCACCACCGTTGCTAGAAGTCTCCTCTTCTTCTGGCTGGCGCCTTCCATATTCGGCAGAATCCTTCCTAGCGCGGCTGCCGTTGCTCCGGCTTTCGCGGCGACTGTTTTAATGTGGTGCCTGTATCCGAGCCTTTTGCACAACGATACTCCCAGGTATTTCAGGCTTTCAGTGGGGTGAATCGGGACACCTTCCAACGTAAACGTCGGTGCTTCGTACCCCCTTTTTGTGGTGAGCATGACCGCTTCGGTTTTTTGCGCCGCTAACGTCAGTCCATTCGCCTTCATCCATTCCGACACTGCGGACAATGCTCCGTTAGCCGCTTCCTCCAGCAGTTCCCTGTTGCTACCTGTCGCGATAATTGCGACGTCGTCTGCGAAAGCCACCAGCGAGGATGAACTGAATCCAGGTTTGTTAACTCCCAAATCGATTCCCAGGAGATCGTCATACATGACGTTCCATAGAATCGGCCCGATGACCGATCCTTGAGGAACTCCACAACTCACCGCTTTGATCTTCGCTTCACCGTATACCAACACCCTGTCGCTCATGTAGCTACGTAATATCTGTTGCAGATAACTCGGGAACCGTTTTTTAATTAACGCGTCGTTTATCCTGTCCCATCTTGCGGCGTTAAAAGCGTTTGCCACATCGAGTGCAATCAAGACGCACAGCTCTCTGCGGTACCGAGGACCCGTTGATTTAGAGTCTACGATATCCATGCTTCTCTTAATCGCATCAATGGTCGATCTTCCCTTTCGGAAACCGAACTGTCGGTCGCTCAGTCCCCCTTGATCCTCCAGATGCGCTTCTATTCTTCCCTTAATTATCCGCTCGAAAAACTTGCCCGCAGTATTGAGTAGGCATATTGGTCTGTATGAAGAAGGTTGGTCTAGTGGCCTATTGCCTTTTGGCAGCAAGACCAGCGCTGCCTCTTTCCATACTGCCGGGAAATTACCATCGCCCAAGCACAAATTAAATGTCTTGCAGAGGATGTCAGGTCGGATTTCGGCAATTCTCTTGATGACCAGATCTGGTACACCATCCGGTCCTGGAGCTTTGCCTATCGGGACTTTCTTCGCCTGTCCTATGATCTCCGCCTCCGTTACCTCCGGGAATACATATTTGTCCGCCGCAACTGGCCACTCTACGGCAGCGATGTTCGGGAACAGGGTGTCCACTATACTCTCCAGTCGACCCGGTAGGTTTAACCCTGGAATTGGTTTCCGGCCTATCAGTTTTTTTGTCACCAATTTGTACGGTAATCCCCATGGGTCCGTGTCGACTTGTTTGCATAGGTTGCTCCAACAGTTCTTCTTACTCTCATTAATCGCGTGTTTAAGCTCTCTCCTTGCCTCCCTATATTCAATGTTTTCCACTCCATTCACATAAGGCTCTCCTCTGAATCTGCCTCTTTTTATATGCCTGCGGGTTGAGTGGCATTTCTTGCGCAGCCCATCAATTTCCGTCGTCCACCAATTGGCCGGTTTCTTTCCTCCCTTGTAATTTCCCTTAGGCATACTCTTGTTGCAGTCTTCCTCCACAATTGACTTCAGTCTGTGTGTTGCAGCTGCGGCATTGGCAGAGTCCTCGAACTCAACCGATGACACAAACGTCCTTAGTTTGGATAGGTTGAACCTCTTCCAGCTCCACCTTTTGCCTGTTTGCTGACCTCCCTGGTTTCCTGGTTCCTGTCTGATGCTGAATGTAATGTACCTGTGGAGGCTCAGAGATTCTTCTTCCAAGACTGTCCAATCGCACACCTTATGCACCAGTACCGAGGCGGCGAAAGTAACATCGATGTGAGTACCAGAGTTTCCTCTCACAAAGGTCGGCGATCCTCCCTGGTTGCAGGCTATCAGATCCAATGACGCCATGAGGTTCGCCAGCCGGTGTCCTCTTGCATCCTCGATGGGACTGCCCCAAGTTCCTGACTTGGAATTGAAGTCGCCCGCCACTATAGTATAGTCTGATCTGGTTTGCTTCAATCCATCTGAATCCTTGCAGGCGAGGTCCTATTCTGTCTACTAAAAGCTTTCCCATTGCTACTATTGCTGCCCGGCCGCTCGCATCGTCATACCATCCGTCCTTCTCGTCCTTGTTCCTGTATTGTTCGCTTATTGCGACGATATCAATTCCCTTGTCATTCGCCGTTGCCATTGCCAGGTCTTGCGCCAGCCTTCCTACCCCAACGTTGATCTGTAAAATACTGATCATTGCGTTGCGTCTGTATTTGCTAATTGCGCCGCCTTGTTTTCCCTGATTTCATTACGGGTCTCTTCCTGGAGGATCCTAGAGAAAGCGTATTTTTTGTCCACAGCAGCTGTACAGTTGGCAGCTTGGTGTCCTGACTCTCCGCACTCCCTACAGCATTCTGTCCTATCCGTACCTTTGCATGCATCTTGGGTATGCCCGCGTGTAAGACACCTTGGACACCTGCCCCTGGCGCGATCTTCCCAAAGGCGAAGTCGGCAGTTAATTAACTTGTTATAACATACCCCACCCTGAGCCTCCCGACTGCCATTGCCTTGCTCGCAATGTGGGCTGGGAGTGAGATTATTACCCACTTTTGCCCTCTGCTGAGGTCCCTTGTTGATATCACCCTGACCTCCTCGGACTCTGCGTTGGTTACGCCGCAGATTGCCTCAACAATCTCGGACGGCTCAGCCTGCTCGTCAAGATCCTGTACGACAACCTTTTGAAAATGAGCCAGTTCCCTGGCCGCTGCCTTGTCCCCCATCGCCGTGCCTATCGCATCGACGATTTTTCCCGACGTTTGATTCTTGGCTTTGAGCCGTATAAGTAGGTCACCGTCTCTGGTTTTGCTCAGTCCTACGATGTCGACCAAGAAAGCTTGGACGTCCCCACTGCTCTTGATCGTCTTGAGCGCCTCTGAATAGGAACCATCCTTAACTCGGACTAGAATGGCCGGGGGACGTGCTCCCCGTCGATGGCTCGACACCTGCTCGGTTGGTTTGACGTCTGTTTTGTCGCCTTTGTCCTTCTTGCCCTTGCTCCTAACCACGTCCGTCCAGGCTGTCTGTTTTCCCCGCTCTGCCATCTCATCCATCTTTGCGCTCTGCGCTTCGAGCAGCGTCTGCAGGTTGGCGACTGCTGCCTTGACTTCCGCGCTGTTGGTGCCGCCAGGTCTGTCACAGTCGCCGGCCTCATTTTCTCCGGATGACCTTGTGCCTACACTTGATATGGCGTCTAATACTATCCTATTTGACTCCTTAACCACCGCTCTTAGGTTCTGGGTAAGAATAGTCACCACTTTCTTAGCGTCCACTACCAAAAGCTTACTGCCGACTACCTGGCTCTTTACCGCTCTCATCTCGGCGTTATTGCGCTCGATAGAGCCTATGATGTTGATCACCTGGTCAACGCTCTCCTTGAGCCCCTTTACCTGCGTTCGCTTGGCCATCTCCTTCAGAGACTCTGCCTCGGCCTTGAGCAATCGGAAAAGCCCCGAGTCTTTGCCCTCGAGGTGTTCGAGTGTCACTGTGGTTGGCTGCAGGGATTCCATGTCGGAGTTCGACATGATGTCCGTGGCAAGGGGGAGGTCCGGTGACCCTTGCCCCCTTTGCTGCTACCACTTCTCTCCAGACAATGAAGTATTTCCGGGACCGAATCCGTAGGTGCCTGCACTAGCTTCGGGTGTGACTAGCTGGTAACTAACTAACTAACTAACTAACTAACTAACTAACTAACTTCTCCTCCGCTGGGAACTTACCAGAGTCGCAGTGTGGTGACCAAATGCTACCTGGATAAAGCGATCGGCGTTAACACAAGCAAGTTCGCCGTCGAACTCGTCAAAGAGTTTCGGGACTGCACGGTCAAGGCCAGAGACCCTCTAGTGACGCTCCTGAACAAGAAAGGCACGCTGAATGGATTCTCCAGGGCCGCCGGGAAAATCTTCGATCCAATGGACACGCGACCCAAACAACAGACTCCGATACCTCGTCCAGCACCACCGATGCGTCCACGGACATGGAGTTGACATCAGCCCATTGGGACAGCACAGAAGTTAGAGAGGCGAAGGCAGCCGCCAAGCGGAGGAAAACCCGCCGCCGGGCTACGCAGCCCCAGCAAGGAGAAACCAACATGGAAGTCGAGGTCGAAACCGAGGCAGAGTGCTATTCGGCGGTCGTCAGGAGACGTCCCTCGAGAAAACCCCGGCTAGTGACCTGCGTGGATTTTTAACCAACATAACAAAACATATTGAAGCGTTAAGATCCCTAAAAAGACCAGTAGATCAGTGGGATGATTTGCTAATTGGTATAACACGGAGTAAGTTAGATCTAAGAACCTTGGAACAATGGGACCTATCAATTGGAGTGACAGAAGAAGTTAATTTCAATAAATTAACCGAATTTCTAGAGAGAAGGGCCAGCTCATTGGAGTCCTTCGAAGGGCAAAATGCCAGCATAAGTAATAAGAAAAAATGTTACAAAACTAGCGAAAAAGGTGCATCAGTGTTAAGTACCCAAAGAAACCGGACAGTCTGTTGTTTATGTTCACAACCACACACGCTGTTTTTTTGTCACAAGTTCAAAGCGATGCAACTGACCGAAAGGTACAACACGGTAAAAAAGCACAGATTATGTTTTAATTGCCTTTCTCCTCCACACAGTGCTTCGAGCTGTACCCAGAGTGGTTGTAGAAACTGCAAGTACAAGCACAACACATTGCTTCATGGTCTGCCTTATCAGAAAAAAGCAGAACCCTTGGTTACCAACAAGTCAAGAACAGCTGAGCAGGATCCCTCAAAAGCCACTTCGAGTCAAAGTAGCGAGGAGGCCAATGATACCAAAAATGTAACCGAACTGCAAGCCACTGTCAATTTAGCGGCTCTGCACAGTCAGTCAAACGCAGAACAAGTGTTGTTATCGACCGCCATAGTATTTGTTCTAGATAGAAACGGCACGAAAAGGCCTTACCGTGCGATCGTAGATAACGGTTCTCAAATAAATATTATAACCAAATCACTAGTCAAGAAATTAAGAGTGAAAAGTGTGCAAAACAAGTTACCCATAAGTGGTGTTAATGGAGCCAGTACTACATCTTCTGAAGAAGCCGAGATAACAATTGTCAGTCAGAACTTGCAGTTCTCTGCGAAAATTGGGTGTCATACTATTCATGAAATTACAAATGCGATACCAAGTCTATCAATAGACTTTTCATCTTGGTCAATTCCACCACACATATTCCCGAGTTTTCTGATCCTGAATTCTATTTATCGTCTAAAGTAGAGTTATTGCTGGGAGCTGACATTTTCTTTGAAGTGTTACAAGGCGAGAAGTGGTCATTAGGCAAAGAACTACCTTGGTTGTATAATACGTCATTTGGACGGATAGTATCAGGTTCGATTGGCAATACTAAGTCCCGTATCAGAATCAGTCCAGGGTCTAGTTCCTGTCTGTTGAACATAGCTGGCTGGATGAAAAACGAGCAAGTCATGTCAAGACGAAATGTAGATGAAGCGAGTGAGATTATGTTTCGGGAAACACATGGGAGAGACAAAGCAGGACAATTCTCCGTTTATCTTCCATTCACAGCAGATGCGAGAGAGCTAGGTTCATCATTCCAGATGGCCCTGAAGCGATTTACAAATTTAGAAAGGAAGCTTAGTGTCACGCCACAGCTGAAAGATGATTACGTGCATTTTATGAATGAGTACGAATCGCTAGGACACATGAGCAAAATCGATGATCCAGTTTCTGATGAACCATATTACTATCTACCGCACCATGCGGTGATTAAAGAAACAAGTCAGACCACGAAGGTCAGAGTCGTCTTTGACGCATCAGCAAAAACGAGCAAAGGAAACTCGTTGAATGATATCCTCGCTCAAGGTCCAGCTATACAGAGTGAGCTTTTTGACATAGTACTACGCTTCCGTCCCCATAAGATTGTCATTACTGCTGATGTCGAGAAGATGTATCGCCAAGTATGGGTTAATCAAGAGGATCGGGATTACCAAAGAATACTGTGGAGGAACTCACCAGAGAAAGAAATAGATCACTACCGCCTAAATACCATCACATATGGGACTGCGCCTGCAGCCTTTCTAGCTAATAGAGTGCTGAAAGAGATCGGTCTATTAGCGGCTCAGGATAAGCCCTCAGCCAGTAGAGCAATCCAAAGGGATTTCTACATGGACGATTTCCTCAGCGGTGGAGACACTACAGAAGAATGTGTAAAGCTGTATCATGAGGTGTTAGAGCTACTAGAGAGTAGTGGTATGCGGTTAAGGGAGTGGTGTTCTAGTGCTCTGGAAGTTAGAAAAAATATAGCAGCAACATCTAGTGAACCACACTATTCATTAGACCTTGGAGACGACGAAACAATCAAATCACTTGGCCTTATTTGGTGTCCAGAATCAGACACATTGCAATTCAAGGTGAAAAATACGAACGAAACTCGAGTTCAGACGAAAAGAGACCTACTCTCATCGTTAAATAGTGTATTCGATCCATTGGGATTTCTGGGTCCCACTCTCATAAAGGGAAAGATCTTCTTGCAAGAGTTGTGGCAGATAAAGATGGGTTGGGATGACACGCTGTCGGAAGATTTTCAGACGCGATGGAGACGGTTCTTAGATTATCTAGCAACTGCTCACCAGATAATGATACCACGTGCGGTAAAGGTATGTTTGTCCAAAGAAGTTGAGTGTACGACTTCTCTGTGCGAAGTCCAGAGTGGCCCCCTTGAAGAGCCTCACGATACCCAGACTTGAGCTGAGTGGTGCTCACCTGTTAGCAGAGCTAATTAGTCGTGTATCGGCGAGCCTCAAAATCTCGAACGACAAGATATTTTGTTAGTGTGACTCTACAGTGGTGCTGGCTTGGATAAAGGGTGGGTCTGCCCAGTGGAAGACATTCGTGAGTAATCGCGTAGCTCAGATCATCGAACTCACTGGCGAAAACTGTTGGCGGTATGTAAGCACTAGTGCAAATCCTGCTGATCAATTGTCGAGAGGTATTAACACTGCAGAGTTAGCTACGTCCGAATTGTGGTGGAACGGTCCGAGTTTTCTTAAAGAAGATAAAACGTTGTGGCCACAAGTACCACACGACTCAATTCGCAATGAAGAGACTCCAGAAAAGCGTCCCATAAAATTCACATTAAATACCATTGCAACTAAAAACGAGCTAATGCATAGATACTCCAGTTGGACCAAGCTATTAAGTATATCTGCCATCTGGATAAGGTTTTTTCAATGGCGCAAGTGGCATAAGGATCACACATGCACAAAACCACAAGTAGGTCCATTAACGGTAGCAGAGATACAGCAATCCAAGGAGCGTTGGATTACAATAACGCAGAGGCAAGCGTTTCCAGAAGAGATTAACATCTTAAGAAATAAACAGCAAGTTGTGCGTGGACCACTTAGAATGTTGTCACCATACCTCGACAACGATCTATTGAGAGTTGGCGGACGACTAGAAAACTCAAATATATCCGCAAGTAGAAAGCATCCAGTTATCTTACCAAGGCAACACTTAGTGACAGAGATGATATACAGAGAATATCACCAGAGGTACATGCACGTTGGACCCCAAGGACTATTGGCAGCAGTAAGAGAAGAATTTTGGGTACTTCGAGGACGCGATGTAGCCAGAGCAACAGTTCACAATTGCCTTAAATGTTTTAGAGCCAGGCCCAGTGCGTTGCAGCCAGCCATGGGGCAACTACCTTCAGCTCGAGTTACTCCTAGTCGAGCATTCGCGCAAACAGGGGTAGACTTTTCTGGACCTCTAGTGATAAAGCTTGGATCACGAAAGTCTACCACCACCAAAGCATATGTGGCAGTGTTCGTATGTCTCTCAACGAAGGCTATACACTTAGAAGCAGTCAGTGCTCTGAGTACCGCAGCATTGATGGCGGCATTGAAAAGATTTATGTCGCGACGAGGAAAGCCGTCACATATCTGGTCAGATAACGGAACAAATTTTGTGGGAGCCCGAAAGGAACTAGAGTGTTGTTTCAAAAGGCAGCTTACCGGTCGTAAGATACCAGAAGAACTAGTAGAAGAAGGGGTTCAATGGGTATTCACACCTCCCTCTGCGCCACATTTCGGCGGCATCTGGGAAGCAGCAGTGAAGTCGTTTTAACATAATTTTGTGCGGGTAGCAGGCGCCGCTATCCTAAATTTTGAAGAGTTGGCTACGTTACTTGCTCAAATCAAAGCATGTCTCAATTCTCGACCACTGACTGCATTGTCGTCAGATCCGCCAGGTCATTTCCTGATAGGCACATCAGTACTCATGCCTCCGGAAGCACACTACTCAGAGATGCCAGATAATAGACTGAAGAGATGGGAACTAGTTCAAAAAATTACTCAAATGTTCTGGAAGAGGTGGCGTTTAGAGTACCTGTCATCGCTTCAAAGCAAGGCAAAATGGTTGAACCCTACTGCTAATGTACAAATCGGCACACTGGCAGTCCTAAAAGAGGATAACGTCCCACCCCTACAGTGGAAGATGGTGAGAATCATCGAGAGACACCCTGGAAAGGATGGCGTGGTACGGGTAGTGACTGTACGTACCTCCAGCAGGCAGCAATTAAAACGTCCTACAGTAAAGATATGTCCGTTACCTATGGGTAAAGAAGAATGAAGCACTGAGCTTCATGGTAGGCGAGATGTTCACGCGTGAACAATTATGTGCTGCGCTCTAGTAGTAGTCCCGGCACCTATGCTCCTCGACCACTGGATTGTATGCCTCACTATCAAGTGTCATCTGTAATCAATTTTGTTTTTTGTTTGTAATGTTGTTGTATAATGTATAGTATGTAAGTTAATGGTAGTAGGTACTAGTTTTGTGTAGTAAGAAATAAAAAAGAAGGCTAAAGTACATAGGTGGAAATCGGGGGGGGGGCTAGAGGGGACTAAGCCCCCTCAGAATTTTAAAGTACAGGTCTTAGCCCCCTCTGGCCCTCACAATTTTTATGTGACTAAATATATAAAAATATATAATAATTAGTATAATTAGTTCAATTAATTTAATAACTTAATAATAAAATAAATTTAATGCTATTTTTGTTTAGAATAAAATGTTCTAGTAAATGTTCAAGGTACCTATGGCACATTATTGTTTTTGTACTTTATTAAGGTTAAATTGTTTAGTATGTCAAACTTTGTAAATTGTCTTGTTGAAATAAATTATTGCGAGCGACTCTAGTACAATAGTGCCTCATAGGTACAATGAGAAATATAATGCTCAGCCCCCCCAGTAATTTCACCAAATTTCCGCCTATGCTGAAGTAGCTAAATTTTATTTGTATCTTTGTTTTTGTTTTAATTATAAATTAAAGTGTCAGCACGCACAATAGTGTTGCGTTGTGTAGACATTCAACTTAAAAAATATATTATAATCACTACAAGAAGTGAACTTTTCATAGTGAATCAATTACTGAGTGTATTATACAATTAAAAGTGAAATATTATGTAACTAAAATAAGATGTTATTATTATTGTAAATGTATTGTACTGTCATTAGTTATTACAAGCAAGCAGTAACTGGCCAGTTCCTGTGCTCCACGATACTGTAAGTTTTTATCATTTTTAATATACTATTATACATTTCGTTACCACCTAGTATTATTTTGGTATTTAGCCACACCAACTCTGTTATCTGTCTTACACACCCTCTTGTTCACTGCAGGCAAACCCTCCGTTTACAAGCAAGGTTGTGTGTAAGCAGAGTCCTATATCATACAGTCCACTCCTTTAGAGCTCTAGGTGTCGGCTTACAGCTTGAAGGTCCTCGCCCGAACAATATATATTTTGAATCAACTGGGTTCATGTAAGAAAAAAATTAACTCGGCGTGACTGTAAAATTAATTAACTGACTACTAATTGTAACTGCATATCATGCCGAACAAATTTTAACTCATCATACAACTTAGTTAAAAGTAACTTTTTAACTTGGCCATGCCTCGGTATATATACATAGTGTATATACCTGGAAGATATGACAAATTGAAATGTACATTTTGTTGAATATAATATATTATCAAATGTTAAATATTATAACGGAAGGTACCTAATATATATTTTACGGTTTTTCGGTTTTTATTTAACTCGTTGTTTATTCTCAACTGGCAAACAAAACGTTATGGATGCCTCTTCCTTTTCCTCCTACTCCCACTCGTTCTATTGCTACTCCATATATTCCTACTAGGCCAGAGGCCTTCTCACTTCCCCCCTCCCACCAATCTACTGATATTAAGATAAAATGTGTATATTTAATCCGTACCGGATCCCGCTTATATCCAATATATGTCGAATGGTTACAATCTATATTATAATATCTCGTGTATGCGCGATCGAGGGTCCGTTATACTCGGAACGAACCGCATCGTCCGAGTTGGTTGAACAGAGTATATAAGATAAAAAAAAAATGCGTTATCTTATTGAACCATGTGCGAACGGAAAGGAAAAAAAAACAAAGAAAAAGGAAAAAAAAAGGGCTGACAATAATTGGGTCCAGACCGGAAACGAAACGCGCATATATATTAAATGCATTCTGGGTACAGCTCATTGTAATACGTCACAGTATACCAACGTGTGAATTAATCATAATAATATTATATTTAAAAAATAGAAGTAAACACTGGATGATTCACCGAGTATTATCTACCCCCATTTTTCATTTAATATCTACCTAATGAGAATTTATTCAAATTATAATTTTTGTAATATTAAAGTTTACTTAAGGTCGATATTTTCAATTGTTTGGATTTATACCATTTAGTTAGTGTTATCTAATGATCCGCAGACTTATATCAATAACTTCTTTTTCAAATGAGAAAAAACTTTCATACATGGTTCTTATTTGGTATATTTAAATTATTCGAGGGTGACGATCCTGTTGCATGCATAATATTACATCGATGTACATATATATATATATGTATATATACGGAAATCGACTTGGCAGTCATCTAGAGTAACTTACATAATATAATAATTATGTATAGGCACATATATATCATAAACTAGATTGCTAACTGGCCTATACAGTCTGTGTATTTAATTGAAGTCAATAATCCGCCATTTTAATCGAGGCCGGAACACCATATCAGTTATGATTTATATTGATAACAAATGTTTTTTTTTTCTTTTCAATAGAAAAATAATTCTTTAGTTCACAAGTTACTATTATTATTTGTTATACTTTAGGATATTTTTTGTTTTACATATAAATAAAAAAAAACCGATCATCTTCAGTTTTTTTAACATTAATAAATTCTTAAATAAATTAAATAAACCACATACCCAAGTATTAAAAATTAAACATTAGTTGTCAGATTGTATAATATAAAAATCATTATAGGTTTACTATAGTAAGCTATTGTTAATATAACATTAATCAGAGTAGATTGCATGTTATAAAATAAAATTGTTTTGGTCAGTTTTTGTCTTTTGCTCGCCGTTTTTGCAGGGACGATGTCAGTATTTTACTGTAGGCATGTAGTCGTATTTTGAGGTATGTTCTTGTTATTTGGTTTATCATATCTATTTTATGTGGTTTTGAAATTTAGTACTGTGATAATAATTGATAATACTTCTGGCCTCAGATGAAATGGCGGAACTTCGCTTCACGTATTATCAATAGTTAGCAATCTAGTTTATGATATATATCTGTGTGTGTAGGTATTAGGTATACATAGGTATAGGACACGCTGCAGTCTTTTTGATCGTCGTACGATTTATTTTTACAATCCAAACAATGTTGCTGGACTAGATATAGGTATATTTTAAATATACTAGAGTACTAGCTGACTACTAGAGAATCAATATAATATTATAATATAGTCTCACATTATACTATGATTTACGTTTGGCATAATTTTGTATTTCAAACAGGTACCTACTTAACTAAATACAGAATGTGAATATTTGAATTTGAAAAATACTTAAAACAATTACTTTCTGTCCGAGAGAGCTCTTTAAGTAAGTTTTTTTTTTAGTTTAACGAATATTTTATATTAAGTTTAATCATTTTTTAAATTGAATGAAGATATCTTCGACGAAAAATTCAACATTTAAATCGCCATGCAATTTGGTTTTAAAGTGTACTTGTCTTTCTTTTTTCTAGTACCTTATTGTATGATGATCAAACGGTTATGGCATGGCGGACCACTGTTTCAGTCGTTTTAGCGTAAATAGATTTAAATAATTAAATTAAGCAATTATAATTATTTATAATTTGTTATACGTGCCGAGCTTAAATAAATGCTATCCCTCATACAAAACTTCGAATTTATTGTACCCGCGTTACTGTTCCCTTCAACTTTTTTAAGGGAATTCTTAGTATATAGAGAATCCGATATAGTTACAAAAGTTATCGAGTGACCTTGGATATTAATATATTATACATTTTCCCGATGTTTAGCTGTAAAAAGGTAGAAACTTCAATTATAATGAATGCAAATACATTTTTATACATAAAGAAAATTTAATTATTTAAAAAAAAAATTGTTCCATAACTTCCATAACTTTTCTGTCTATGCTGTAACTTTAATGTCGTTGGAACTACCTGTATACAGTATTTACAGGACGCAACAATTACGATGCTATAAGTATTTATAAAGATTATTAGCTATATCATGCGATACCTGGTTTGATTGGGTAGGTATATATATTATTATGATACTTGTTCCATTTGTACTTATATTTAGGATTTGTTCCCGAATAAAAATATTAAATGTTATTATAGTCGTATACTAAAATTATTAATATAAGAAAAAATATTATAAGATATTATGCAATATACATCATCCAACAGTCGTAAACTACTATATTATATAAATAGGTACCTACCTATAAAATAAACTAAAAATGTATAAATTAATTATCTACATATTTGAAATGGTTGTAAATGTTTCTATAGTAACTAAATAGCTATTATATTAGAAATATGAATTTAAATTGTATTTACATGTACTCAATGAAACTATTTTATAAAGTTAATGTTTATCTTAATTTCAAAGCCTATACACACAAAACGAGAGATCATACGGTGCCACAGTGGGCCACTGTAAGTAGGTGGGAGCCGGGGAGGTACAGGTTTTTCCCAAATATATACGCATCATTTATAATTCAATATGTGTATTTATATTTTATTATATCTATACAGGGGCTTACTTACATCTATCAGTATTGGCTTTTAACCATTTTCCGTAAACTATACTGTGATTTGTGAGGTATAATAATTATCTTTTTCCGCTGCTAACAGTAAAATCTGTGTTTAATTTCCTACATAATAATCCTCACTAATAAGTAATAGTACCTTCGTTGAGTCCGGTTGAGAACCTAATACCGAACAAACATTTGAAACTATAAAAAAATGTATTACGATGTTAAAATTTGTACCCAGTAAATTCATTGTTGAATTTGTGAGATCGAAAAATATTATCAACGTTTTGTTTGATACATTTTTGTTAAAAAACTAAGACTACCTACATAATATAGTAAACAATCGTTATTTTAAAAATTTATATCGTACACGACGGAAAATAAAATAATTGTAATCGTTTCAAAAATACTTTTTTAATTTTTAACATTCCAGAAAATTTAATCAAAATAGAATTATTAATATTTAGGTAATAACCTTTGTAAAACACTTTAATGGTGGTTTTATTAAATGTTATGGTTTGCTTTTTCTTACAAGCTAGTGAACAATGTAATGAAATAGTTGAATTCTCTGTGTTTCTGTATGTCATAATAATAGTAAGGGTAAAAATATGTAATAAACGAATACTCAAAATACCGATATTTTTCATCAGTCGAACTAAAACAAAATTATGTTTGTTCCTGGGCATCCATTTCCTGTATGGCATAAATTTCTTTTAAAACTGTTAACATTTTTGAAAATATATTTCATAATTTTATGTCTATAAAACAAAATTATATATTTATGCTATTTTTGATAATTTTTTTTTTACTTTTGACAACATGCATTTTTCTATCGAATTCCTTAATCCACAGCAGAATATTTTTTAGTAGATTTTTTTATATAAAAATCGAATTTTAGACGAGTAGTTGAGTTATAACTTATAAGTATTTAAATTGTTGGAGTCGAGTGTAGTTACAGGGCTAATATTGGTAATAACATAATATTATACGCTTATAAGTTATAATACTCTCAATCAGAACAGTTTTGAAACTAATCACAACATCATTAAACTCTTTAGAAGTAAGGCATAAGAACACGATTTATTTGGCCACTATTAAATGGCCAAATAGATCTGCAACGTTGAGGTCGCCTTTACGATTTCTTAAACGAATCGGTGCTCGGGTAGGCGCCTAATAACAGCGGGTAAGCCTTACAGGACACTTTTCATTTGCCTCCTATAGTCTAGCTTCACGAGTAATGCATCTCTCACCTCTGACCCGTATGTCGCAAGAATGCGAGATTTCTATGGTTCTCTTTAGCACGCAGACTATAATAATGTTGTTTCTGTCTCGTTCAATTATTATGTCTTTGTTACTTTATGTGATTTTTAATATATTATTATAAATTCAAAGCCGTTTGGCGTCTATTATGTAAAAAAAAAGCATTTTCCACTGTCGCGGTCGTAATATACTGCAGCATTAGGTGTTCCGACGATATTCGTACTGCGCCTGCCTGTAGGCTGTAATATTATTTTAATTCGTATTTATAACTATATGTTCATGTAATATGTATCTAGTAATGATAATAATTTAATTCGATGAAGAATATATTATTACAGTGGCTGCAGCGGTTGTTATATTATGTATAGAATAGCGCAATACATGACGCGCAATATGATATATATACATATATTTATGCATATTATGTGTAGAACAAATGCCTACAATGGAGTATTATATTATTATATAATATAGCGGCGTTGCAGTAGTATTATGAAAATAGTAGTTTAAGCTTATAAATCCGCTTAAAGACAAAAGTGGATGATAAAGGATAATGATAAGTTCTTCGATGAACAGAAAATCGTTATATGAGTATATATTATGCCTGAAATACATTATGTGTTATGCATTCAGCGGTAATAATGATAACTTATTTTACCGTGCGTAAACAAATCGTACACATTATTTCAGAGGAACGATGAATGTATTAGTTTTACAATGATGTGTGTATGTGATTTATTTTTTTGTGTGCCTTTAATCTTATTTTTGAGCTTTAAAAACGCATCAAAATTGCGGATGGTTTCATGGATCTACTTTAGGCATTGCTGGTGGTGGTTGGGGTTGGGTCAAGAGTAAAAAGATCCTTCACAAAATAATCAGACATTTTTATTCGAAACCAGTTGATGACATAATCGATTACCTATGTACCTAGTTTTAAATGTTTCACCAAATGTTATTATCAACATTTTATAGACTATTAATATAATTTTCAAAATATTTAAGCTGTTTTTGTGTTAAGACATTTTAAATATTTAACTAACTTATTTTAGTTTTATTTTTACTTGTATATGTGATTACACCTTTACAGTGCTCGAATTGGGGGGGGGGTGCGTAGGAGGACGGAGCTCCTCCATTATTTTTATTTTTTTTTGCATACCACTACTATTTTTTCTTGCTTGGACGGGGGGACGGTACAAACTTATGTCCGAAATATTTTTTATTAAAATGTGGATCTCAATTGAAGTCAATCATATAACAAGTTTTACTATTTTTGATAATTGTTTATTAATTAATTATAATATCACCCCGTGTTTTGCCTATACCTATAGTCAGTAGTTCACAGATCATAGATCATAAACAAGTATAAGATTATCTAAGGCACAGATACTGGTGTTGGCTAATACTCAGGGCCGTAGCAACCGAATATTGCGCCCGGGGCGAAACTTCAAAATGCGCCTTTAAGTATTTTAATTTATAAAAAAACTAAACACTGTATATTATTTACTGTTAATTATTGGGTATGGTGTCGATGTGTAATGGTGTAAATACTAAATATCTCGAATAAACTGTATGGAAAAAGTTCACAGCAACAAATAGATAGGTAATACAGAAAACAATAGATTACGGCCCTTTTACCAATACCATAAATAAATAATAAATATACAGCTATTTGAGCTGTTGAGAAAAAGTAATAATAAATAGGTAAATGTATTAAATAAAGTCACAATTTGGCTATGCCTGCTGGCCACCTGCTGCTAATATAAAATATTAAAATATAATTAACAGTGATCTACTGCGGCCACGATATTATAATTAATAATTTGTAAAAAATATTACGTTTAACACGGGAAATAACGCCCAACAAAGATAATATTACAAAAAAAAGTACGTAAACGAGACGATTTGACGACGAATAATAAATAAATACTGGCAATTGGCGCGCTCGCGCATATCGCATATGATTAAAAATAATAATAAATACAAAACTTGTAAACATTGCGACGGACGCATCGATTCGCAATCACGTAATCACTAGACATAATCATAACAATATTAATAATAAATAATAATAGATATATTATAAGATGTATAAGAAATAAGAATAGATGAAATGCTCGGCGACAACGCAAACATAATTGGTAATTCCACATTTCCATAAAATAATAATTATTTTTAATCAATTATTAAGAATTATTTCTTAAGTGTAAGGTCTTCCTGTACGTTGATAGATTGTATATACTAACTATTATTGGTTTTATACTTTTATATAAAATATATAATAATTATTAGATATTATTTTCAACTATGCTTCAATTAATATACCTCAAGGGCGTTGAAGTTTTTGTAAATAAAATATACAAAACTGACCGCTGTAATTTTTAACATAAAATTAAAATTTATAATTTTTGCGCCCTCCCGAGAAAATGCAAATTTTTCATTTTTTGCGCCCTCCCAGGAATTGCGCCCGGGGCGTAGGCACCTCTTGCCCCCCCCCCCCCCTTGCTACGGCCCTGCTAATACTATCTTAATTCGTGTTCCAAATGAAATGTTATCAGTTTCAGTTATGGTAATTATTTATCGGTTTTTTAACATTTTTTTTTTCTTATAAAAATATTTTGTTCCTTTTGAATCAAAAACAGTAAATTTTAATTTTGTTATCTATTTAGTATATTGAATAAACAGGTAGATTATTATACATTTTTTTTTTCTTCTGTAACAATGTACCTAGATATTGCTATCAAAATATATTACATCTATTTGGAATTCAAAATGTGTTGCTGAAAAGTGGTATTCAAAATGTATTTAAGGCAGAATTTAAGGCAATGCCCCCACGGGTCTGTGTTGAGTAATTGCCCCCTTGGAACGCAGTTTTTAAATCGTTGGATTGAGCTCCTCTACTTAATTTTTCCCAATTCGAGCACTGCGCCCATACCCATGATTGAGTAAACATAGTTGACAAATGACAATTTAATGACAATATTTTGCAATCCGTTGTTTATGCCCATTACAAAAACATCACAAATACCGAGTTACAATTTTTTTTTTTTATGACACGATTTATACATGGTAGGTACACCGTTATTGACTAATCCCTTAATAACAGCTAGTAATATTATAAAAAATACTATATAATATTATATGAGATTTGATTTTGGTAAAAATTAGTGCAACCTATCGTATTATTAATATAAAAATCAACTACTTATAGCTATATAAAAGCTATATAATATTAGATAAGAAAGTATCCATAGAAATTTAGGCCGACGGACCGTTTCCGCTCAGAATCTTTTTTTCGTATTCGTTTTCAATTTCAATTTAACACATCCATTACAATTTACAGTGACCTACTCAATGGCGAGGCACACTCGGCTGCACCTTTAGTAGGTATAGGTGGTACTACAGAAAATCAACTTCGATGGTTTTTTAGATATAAAATTGTAAGAATATTGAGACTATTATTTGTGTATTGGATCTAAAAACCCAAGTGTATACAATAAATTAAAAGTTGACAGAATTAACGATTGCAAATTATCATTTCTGTTTCGCATATTGTTTTCAAAGAAAAAAACACATAGAAATAATTCATTCTTTCGTAATAGTTTTTAAAATAGAAATGTTAATGAATATTACGTGTTCTTGAATTTTACGCTGAGCAATTCCCATTAAAAGTTTTAGCCGATAGAAAGCTATTTTTAAAACGAAAAATAGTTGCTATTTTCTTGTATTTTAAGCAATATCATGAATCATGTGTCATTTATCAGTATAGTGTCGAACAATCCATTAGAACCCTGAAAAAAATCCACTAAGATATACTGAATCTCAAAATCACATCTACTTCTTACAAGAAAAATTGAATTAAAATACTGACAGTAAAATTATTGAATAAGTACCTATATACATTCAGATATTGAACACGTAACTTAAATAAAAGATAAATATTATATTACTACTTTTTCTTTTTAAAATATATATTTAAATACAATAAATTAGGCAAATGTAAATATATTAATATCTTATAAAAGTTAATAACAATTTTTATACCTACCTGGCTACCTACATATGCTATAATAGTAATATTTATTAATAAATGTCTAAGTTTAGTTAATGTGTTGTCGTTGTTGTTGTCCTTAAAAAAATATATACCAAGTTTTTTAAATGCGCGTGGACGTCAATAATACCAGAGTTATACAGTTTACCTATGTGAGGTGCAAGAAACTAATTATACAAGTGGCGTTAACAAAAGAAAACACTTTAAAAAAGGAAATGTTAGAGTAGAATCGAATGGAAAACAGCTTTTAGGATGTGGATTGACAAGGTAACAAAGGACTTCTAAACCATAGATTTGCAAATGAGGTTGAGAAGAAGTAGCACTCAAAACAGAAAGTCAGCGTATTTATTTTAGTAAAAGACCTTAAACAATCTGTTTTATAACGCAATGGTAATGAAATAGATTGTAAAATCAAATTATTATTATAAACATACATTTACAATAGGCACTTATAAAGAAAAATTAATTTGTGATATTATGTATAAACATTATTAGGTAGGTGCGCAATCATAATAATAATATTAAATTGTGGTGTACCTACTGATTATATTATATTATATGTATATTGTATAAGCACTATATGCAGAGAGTAACGCGAATCAGTCAATGTACCTACATCTAACCTAATTTGAAATTTTTTAAAAAAAATTCCCCCAACACTTTATTTTTTTTTTTTATAACTATATGTAACTATATAATATAAACTCAATAATTTTAAATTGCATTCTACAATTTTTATATTTTATTCCCTAAAAGTCTAAAATAATATTTTTCTGAAACTATTTATCTGAATTAGCCGTATGAAAATTAATTGTTATCATAATATTTATTCATTGTATTATGTTTGAAAACTCTTTCTTTAAGAATTATACTTATAAATAAACGTATATTATAGGTACCAGTTTTGATAACAAAAAAAGTTACGAACATACAAATTGTAATTTATTATTATTGGATTTTAGAGTAGCTTTTTTTCATTGACTTTCAACAAATCTATCTCATTTATATTATCAAGCTCTCATGTAATAAGATTAAAAAGATTACCTACTTGAAATAGAAATAGAAATGTGTGGAAATTAGCAATGTCGTAATAATATAGAATATTATTCTTCGTAGGGTGCCATGAAAATATATGCATCAAATATTAATTTAATTCGTTTACTATTTAAAGGAGATTTGTTGGTTCGTGTGGTTTATTTTATGTCAACTTTCCACTACCCTAAGCCCAAGTGATATTACGCATATTATGCGATTATTATTATTATTTTGTTGGGACCTACGTGAAGATCAAGCCAATGACCCCGTAGCAGCCCCGACCACTTTGATTGATTAACAATGGGTGACCGAGCGTTTTGTACTGTCGCCATAACCATATAGTAAATATACAATGTATAGACAATAGAGTGAACTAACGAAACCGTCCGTCGCATCAGCGTATAAACCTATAACGTTAGAATCTCAACGCGTCTCTCTAATTGGCTACCTTTGTCATTGAGGATACGAATCCAATATTACATGTACACAATCGTTATTTTTTTAATTTTTTAATTACCACATTCGTATTTTTTAGTAAAAAAAAATTTCACATTTTGACACCTTATAACCATCTTACAACCACCTTATTAACATTTTAACCTAACCTTGTGGGTAGATTTTATAATTAGGAGCGGCCCGGTGCCAGTTTTTCAAATTTTCCACAGTTCTATAAAATTTAAAAATTTAATTTTATATTTTAAAGTTTCCACCTTAATTATAATACTTTTCCACTAATTTACTGGCTGATATCTATTTAGTGGGGATTGATAGGGTATATTCTACCGAAAAAATGAATTCATGAGAATAATTCTCAGACCTTGTAGAACTGTCGGATTTTGATAACTATGTTTTTATCTGAAAGAAGAAGAATTCCTACAGGCTGCACCGAAGTTTGATTTTTATTTTATTTCAAATAATGGTAAGATACAATTTGTAAAAAAATTCTTAAAATAGTGTTATTTTTGAAGACATATTATAAAGTTTGAGGTTAAAATATTGAAAAACGGAGTTCGATGTGTCATTGTGGCCTGTAGAATATTACCCTCTTTTAGTTAAATATAATACTATTTTACTATAAAGTAAAAATATGTTATATAGACGTATAAATTAAGATAAATAATATATGAGTCATTTGTAGAAATGAATATTATAATAATATATTAGTAATTATAGTACCTATCGTAATACTCGTAATTATATCACAATAAAGTTAATATGTATTTTGTTTATACATTTTATATGAGTTAAGCTTAGAATAAGTAATGTAACTATTAAATATTAATCTAATGAAAAATTTAAGTTTTTATGAATCGAATGACGAAACTGAAACTAAGATAATCGTTTATATTTTGACGGAAAAAATTCAAGAAAATCATTAAAAACCATATGATATATTATATCAACAATAATATTGTTGTAATATGTCATATGGACATGTGGTGTATACTTAGAACATACATGACGTGCAGTTTTGAAAATATACATGAATATGTTATATAGGTTTATTACTAATGGTTTATTATTATAACCGACACTCACTTAATTTGAAAAATGTAAATTCATCATATTTTTTTTTAATGAAGCTCAAGATTTTTTTATTGGGTAGTAGAAAAGTTAAAAGCCGTTAAATAGACTTTGTTTACATTTTTATTGCTCTTAATAAATAGTATGGTACTTCATAATGAATAACTTAATCAAAGTTTTTTATCTCCTAAACTTGAGTTTCTATAAAAAAATTTAATTAATATTATACTTAAAATATCTAAAAAAATAATTAACTGAGCAGTAAGTTATTATCTGGTAATATTGAACTAAGTTAATAAGATAATATCTTATTTCTATGGATTCTTTAATCGATTTATTTTTCTTAATGATATATATAATTATACAAATTGTTGATTTAATCTAGTTAACTATTAGATACAAAATGAAAGCAAATTAATAATTAATAGGTGGGCTGGTGTTTGGTTTCAATCACAGACGTGTTCTGAGTGCCAGTACCAGGCGGTGTCATTAGTTCCCGGATGGGTGACCACCAGGGTGTTATTGACAAATCCTTGCCATATACATTATACACGTGTTTAATCCAACCATACTCTTCCCCACAGTAACAGCTGGCTAGTGACCTCAGTTGTCAAAACTAAAACTAAAAAAAAAAAATAATAATATTAAATACTAAATTAATTAGTTTTATAAGCTAAGTAATATAGGAAATTGGTAAGGTTGTAATAGTAGTATGAAATAGTAGTATTTTTTCAAGTTAAATTTTATTTAAATTACCTCAAATATGTAATTTAATATACATACAATTAAATCGACAGATGTACACTAAAACTACTGCAAGAAAACCGTGGAAGGCATACCTACTGCTTATTGTTTTTAAACAAAACGCAATTACATTTATAATGATTACAAACATATCTCTGTAATACTGTAATGTGTATAATAGGTTATTACTATTGGTGAATAGTAAATACTTAGTTGTAAGCCCTAAGCCGTGATCTAATTCTTCCAACACGAGTTTCATTCTGCTCTGTCGTTTTTCCTTTAAGTATATATGTAGGTTCACTGCGATGTTCCCAAGAGTACTGTCCGGCATTAAGAAGCTATACGGCCAGGTTACACTCGACGCAATTTAAGAGCCTTCCGAATAACACGTGGATAGAATTTTGAAAACAAAATAATGTATAGATGGTTTTGGTCATATACACGGGTTTTTATAAAAACAATATAGTTATTGAATTCAATTCCCGAAAATCCTTAAATCGTTGGACTTACACAATGGTCACGTGGTAGATTTATAAATGACACATATTTATATGTATAGGGTGATTCCAATTATACTCTCCCCTTTATTCTTCAATAAAGCAGTTATTCAAAATCTGGTTTTTGGAATTTTTGAATACCTACTCCTAACTTAATGATAGTATTTAAAAAAAATAGGTGTGATCGAGTAAGAACCAAACTAACCAGCACCATTTCATCGTACAAAATTTGAAAGACCCTGTATAAATACTATTCATATACATCGAAGAAAAAATAATTTAAAATGTTTCATTTTGATTCGAAGAAAGCATGTATTTAGAATGGTTATGTACCGTCCTAGGTATACATAAACGATTAGGAAAAATAAAGCTCTGTACTGCAGAATACAGAAACTATTATAATTATAAAGGATAGCTTTATGAAGTTATAATTAACGTTTTCATAGATAAAAAGGTATAAGCATTCTTTGTCCTTATGTTAATTTATGTTATTTTATTATTACAAAAAGATAATATAGATCCGCTCAAAGTCTAAAAAAATTAGAAACATAATTTTAGTTTAGATTTATTCAAATCATTAAGTCCTAGGACAGCTAGTAATAGGTTAGTTTAAAAATTGTTATTTTACATTAAGTATAATATTTATTTTTAAAGGAAAGCATCGAAAAAAAGCGTACGCTTCATATTTATGTCACTTATAAACAACGATAACCACCAAGTTTTTAATTTGATTGCTTTATACTACAGACAGCGAGAACCATAAAATACATTTAAAAGTGCTTAAGTGATCGGGAAATAATTTGCCTCTCTCTAATAATTGTGGGCAGGTTACAGTCCGTAAAAGTATTTTATATAAAAACAACATTTATCAATAATTTTTTTGCACTTCTATTTGATCGAAATTAAATTTATTGACTGCAATTTTAAAACTAATTAAAATGTGATATAATCAAACATTTTATATTAATTGAGTAATAAATAGTTTTAAAGAAATAAACGATTCAACGAACTAATCACAAAATAAATACCTATAGTTTTTTTTTTTTTTTTTTTAATAATTTACGATTCAATTTTAATTTTAAGGTGATTTATTTAAATAGGTTTTATTCAATTTCTGTTATGAAATATTTCCACTTATTTCTGATTTAGGTTACTCTATCTACGTTTTATTATTCGTTGGCTCATTCACCACCACCACCCTGCGTTCGTGGCTCATTTTATGAAAAGCACTAATTACCGTTTCTCGTGGGGTGGCAAGGGAGAACTGCAGATGAGATGAACAGGGAGAGAAATATGAAGTTGTTCAAAAAAAAAAAAATTATATAATATATATACCGACTTTATTAAGTTCTTTATTTTTTCAAGGAAGGGGTGCGTTTAATTAATCATAGTGTCATAATCCCGTCATCGGTTTTCCTTCATTTTCTTTCTCACCCCCGGGGGGTTGTAGTATTATTTAATTTTTTTTTTCATTCACACGTCCTTATTTGTATTCCGAAAGTATTTCCGACGACGATGATGACGACGACGTCTTCCTACAATAATTTTCTGTTAATCCTTAAGTGAGACAAATTAATGAAAGTGCTTTTCAGCGCATTTATATATAATAATATGTTAGTACAACATCTTTTTACCTGTCCCTATCGCATCGTTATTTTTCTTAAAGATTTAACATTAACAGTGAGGTGCTTTATTCATGCTTAATCCGTTCTGGTTAATTACTGAAACGTGGTTGTAACATTTTTTCTATTCATATAATTTTCCTATGGTTACAGTTTGAATAACCACAACTGTAGTGTTCGTGGAAGACACGTTTTTTTGTAAACACAGTTCTCAAAAAATATCTGATTACAAAAAGACGTATAATAACGATTTGAAAAGAGAGCTACAAAAGTTATTATATTTAGTTATTATATATATATATATATATATATATATATATATATATATATATATACTATTAATATCTTTATAACGTAATAAAACTTGATAAATTCAACCCGGATACTTTTGCGGCTATTGTTTCATTATAAACGTCATGATGATTAATAGGACATTACTTCTCCCGCAAGTGGTCAGAGGAGGATTTCACAAACGTCAGAAATGAAATTTGTTATAGCATTTTTCTTTTCTTGGGCAATTGCACGTATCAGGAATTCTTTTCTTATTTAATATTTTACACCCAGATTCAAAGATTTGTTTTACCAATTCAGGTAGACGGGATCGCTTGAACATAGCAAATACGTATCAAACGTCAAAAAAATTAATTTTGAGTTAACATAGTATATAAAGCTAATCGCATGTTGTGTTTTAAAAGTATGATAGGTAGTTAAACTTACATCAGTGAAAGACAATTTTGTGTTTTCCTGACTATATAATAATATACTATATTAAATCGATTATAATTACGATCAGTAGGTAGTATTTGATATAACATGATAGAAATAAACTATTTCAAACAATTATAGTACCCACTACCCCTATACGGCTATATCTATATGTAAATTATTGGAAGTTTTATACTTAAAAGAGCAGTTGTAATTTAACATATAAGCTCAACAATTATTACAAGCTTTTATTTTTATAATAATTACAAAATAATCTATATAAATATGTTGTTGATCTAAATAGTTTGATTAATAGATAAATAAAATGTGTAATATAAGAATTGTATTATAATATTCATGTAGGTTAATGTAATTCTTTAACAAAAGTAAAAAGTATTTTAAGTTTAAAATCAAAATAGATACCTATACAAAAACATAATCGATAAGGTCACCCTATAATGTGTAAACAACAGTTTTTTCTTTTAGAATATAACATAATTGTAAAGGTATGGACTATGGACTATTACCATAAGCTCTAAATAAATAATTATTCAAGTTTTTAAGTAATGATAGGCAACGGAGAAATAATATAGGTAAGTGAAATAGTAAAAATAAAAGTATAAATAAATATATAATACAAAAATGCGTTTAAAAAACTGATGATTTTGAAATCAGAAACAACGACAAAATGAACATTTGAGCAAGATATCTTATTTGCATACAATTAAGTAAACAAAATAATACATTTAAATGTTTAATCATTATAAATACATCTTCTAAATTTAATAAATAACATGTTTGTAGGTACTTTTAATTATCACTCGAAGACTACAACAACTCAGTAAATTTTATAGTTTTTTGGCGTACAGGAGTTGTGTCCTAATCTGTAAAATTGATTCCCTCTCACAATAATATGAGTTTAAGGTTACATTTTTATATTTATACATTTTTTTAGTCCCTAAGATGATCAATAACTTCAACCAATTATTTGTGCTATGCATGCATAATATACATCTTATATAAACTATCTAATAGTATGCCTAAAAATAAAATAATATGTTATTACATACTTATTATTATTATTATATTTGTGCGTAACACAAATATACGAGTCTCTCATGTAGAGTTTTTAGTCGTATAACGTATTTGCATTTGATAAACATTCAAAACCAATATTGTTTGTTGTTTTGTTTATTTACTAATAGCTTATTAATGGAGATGCTTGCTGAACAAAATCCTTAAAGCTGATTACAATATTAATAATCAGTAGTTGGGAAAAGGTTCATACACCGGGGAAACCAAGAAAACCAAATTTAATTTGTAAAAAGTAAATTAACTCTAGTCGAATAACATCGAAATACCGTATTGTAAAATATTATATTAAAAATATAAAAACATATTAGGTATACCTTGAATATTCGTATTTTTTAAGATTAAATTTCTAAAATTATTGATAATTTAGTTTTGTATAAGGTAAAGTCACAGGAGTAAGTAAATAGAGACGTATTTCAAATACATAACAATAATAACAATTGTTACTATAATTTCTAGCTAATCGCCATATATATATATTTTTTTTTCTCTTGAATTGTTCAATTATCTGACTAGTATAAGTGAATATATCATGTTTCAAACTTCCAAGTCATGCACTCATGTGGTATAAATTTACTGTTGAAAAATACGCCACCAAATCGTTTGCCTCCTTGCTGCATTATTGCATTAACACCGTTATCTGTGAGATCGCACGTGTGTAGTGTGTATGTAATACGTATATATAATATATATGTACATTACGTGTCACAGTTCCTCTTTATCCGGACGGAATAATATGGGCTCGATTTCAACGCGATTGCGGTATATAGTGCCATAGTGGTAATAATAATTAGTGCTTGGCGATCATTAAATTTTGCACAGTAAATTAAGACCGTCTTGTCGTGCTGTAAATTAGTCCAAGCGGTGGTTTCCTATATATATATATATAATATACGCGCTTTTGTGTTCCTTCCTCACGTCCGTTCAGACCCCAAAACAGTGGTGCGTATGCGGTGGACGGGCATGTTTTAGTGTGGTGGGTTGATGGGAGGGTGGGTTTGGCGAAATCGAAGTGACTAATGCTAAAGTTTCTGCCCCTCCTGCAGCAACGACATCGTGGCGCAGTGGCAGAGAAGAAAAACTAATGTACTGAGATAAGGGTCTTATAAATATATGATGACGGCCAGACGGTTGGAGGGGGAATAGGTTTTGAGGGTGGGAGATGACAAAATGGGACTTTCATTATTTCACTCACAACCGGTGGTGAAGAGGTAATGGTTGCTGAGGTAGCAGTGGGTAGGGGAATGGGCGCAGCTAGCCTTGAGTGAGAAATAATATCGTCAAATCCTGCGTAGAAGTTAACAACAATTGGGGTGGTCTAACTTTTTTCTTTTTTTTTAGAAACTTTTCTTTTTTTCCCCTGTCCCTACTGCAGTTGTACACCAACGCAGCTTATTCTTAAAAGAATAAAATAGGATGGGAGAAACAGTCTAAGAGGCGCGAGAATCGAACGCACCCAGGGACTTTTGTCGATAATTTATCGGGTAACGGCCGTTGGAAATGGAGAAAGAAACAATATCCTCGGCGAGTTGGCGGAGGTGAATTATTGTTGACAAGTGTCGAGCCGTTATCTTCTCTCTCTCTCTCTTTCTTCTCGCTCGCTCTCTCTCACTCTCTCTCTCTTCCACGTTCTTCCACGTTCTTCCTCTCCTTCTTACACTCTCTCCGTCTCTCTCCAAGGCTATTTTTCCTCCCCTATAAGCCCTCCATTTCCCTTATCACCTGAGCAAATAGGTCGTTTTTAAACAAAATTAAGGGTCTCCAGTATATGGTGCACGCGTTTTCATGCAGTTGTATGTGTATGATATAAATAAATAAATCGATTTTTTCACAAACAAAAGGTCAAAAGAAACGACACAAATAAAATCTAATCTCTTCAAAAAATATTCGCTTTTTTATAATTAAACTGTATTTTTTGTATTGTTATTCAAATTTAACAACAAAACTAAAATCTACATTTCAATAATAAATAATAGCTATATAACAAATATTTTTGTTCAAATCCAATGATATTAGATTAAAATAAATAATACATTCCGGAAAACCAAATTGTTTATTGATAGTTATACAACGTTTACAAACAGACAATTTAATATATAATTACGTTAACTAATCATATTATTATCATTATAATTTACAATATACAGTAATATATACTTACTTTAAAATTATATTTGTGAATTATTTATAACCTTTGATTGTAACTAACTTTTATGATTAACTAAAAAGAGCATCTCGATTTAATGACTTAAAATCTTAGCTCATCACATCATTTACGATTCATTACTCTTACCCAATAAGCATTATATTTAAATATAAATAGTTAATTATTTTAAGCAATTTTGTGTTAAGTAAAATATGTAATGCATATCTACAATTTTAAACAAGTTAATGAATTTATACCTACCAAACATCAATTCTCACAAATAAATGATAATCGTTGTTGATTAAGTTAATTTATCATATTAATAGTGTAAAATAGGAATCATCATAATTTAATAACGCAAAAGTTGTTCAAGGTTTCCTAACTTTCGTCCACCGATGATGTTCTATATTTTCTGTATTCGTAGAGTGTAAGTATAGTTTCCGGTATCATGTAATAATATCAAATTGAGTAGGTAATAACAAGTTAGGGTTTTCTGTTTGTTATTTTCAGAATAATAGGTAATTTGATACTTATATCACCGAATAATAAACACATTTATAAATATTATAACAGATTATGGAAATTTGTCATCTAAATTTGAACTAAAACCCTAACCAAAACTACTCAATTGGTTTCCAGGTTATATTTTTTATTACCTCCGATGAATTGGAATTTGGTTTTTTATTCGGTTTTATATTATTAATTAATAATGAAGGCATCAAATATTTTATACGCATGGCTATTACACATAAACCTATAGCAATACAACTTTAGTACAATACATTATGTACCTATGATATGGTTTAAGGGTTTTTATTTTTGTTCAAGTCCAGTAAACTTGCATTGATAGACTGGATAATTTTTATGATTTATCAGGTTTCAAGGTTATTAAAGTTTTATTCTGGCTCGTACACCAGCTATATATGGTACTACTTAATGTGTTGAGTGACATAATATTTCGTTTCGAACCCTTTTATCGTATATTTTAGTGTATCCAAAATATGTTGTATTATTTAATTTTTAACTCCTTAAACGGCTTAAAGTTTAATCACAATACAAATTATAGCATTACATAAATACGTCGATGTATCTATAATCATTAAACAATAGATATAATTATATAAATATATAATAAATTTTGTATAAACAGTGGTAAGAATGTAAACGTAAATTATACTTACCCGTAGGCCGTAATATCTAAGTGTTATTGGATCACACAATAAACCGGGAAAAAAATTCAGCTTAATACCATGGTATGTACCTATAGATTCTCACTTGAATTGGAGTGGCATTGGAGTATTAGCCATATAATAAAAGTGGAAAAATTGCTAAATAGGATTTTTGTAACTGTACTTTTTTACTGTGGTACTAACTGAGGGGCAGAAAAATAGGAGATAATTGTTCAATTATTTGTGGATCTTGCCACGGTCAGTCATCTTTGAATTCAATGCAAAGGCTATTTGTTTTTAGTGAAAAAATCTAATTTCTTTAGAAGTATGTACTTAGTAGGCATTATAGCGCAAAAAAAAATATCGCTAGAAAATGTCTCAACACCTTTTTTGGAAATAATGACCGCCTCTATCATTTTTGGTGGACATTTTTTGAACAACAATAAACGAGACATTATAAAAAGGCCATTTTTGTTACCTTTGACATCGAATAACCTTTGACGTGCACTTGATTCCGAGGTCGAATTTTTACACATAGTTTACGACGACGTTATAAAGTTGTGTGCCAAATTCAGATTGATGGGATTTTTTCCATATGAAAATTTAGTTTTACTGGGTTAGTGTACAATTGTGGTGAGGAGAAAGCGAATCCAACACCGATGTGATTTCACGTTTTCAAAATATTGCAGCCTTTCTTGCTACAGTCGCAGTATATCAGTTTGAATGAAACAAACCTTCGTGCTCTAAATATATCTTGCAACCAAGATGGAATCAAAAAGTTTGTATTGACTATACATAGAATTTCACACCGATGCAGTTACTAAACAACTTCTACTTTAACTTTCTACTTCTAGACAGCTCGCAAGACATCAGCTGGTGTCTCGAACGTCGGTAGCCGTATGTTTAGTTTAAGTGACTTAGAATACGGAAAGGGACTATTTCATAGGAAATAGAACCCATAACATGAAACATGTCCATGTATACTTATTACTTAAGTATAATTATTATTTATAGTTAATACACATCGTATGGATTGTATTTATAAAGATTACAAGTCATTCGCATAATGATATAGTGTAGTAAAAAAACTATATATAATATAGGTGTATTTACTGTATATAATATTTTTATAGACTATAGTATAGAATCAAACGTTAGTATAACTAGGGTAAGATAAACACTTGTTTTTTATAGAGAAAATGTTTAAAAGACCACACATGAAAATTCCACAAATGCCACACCACACAAAAATGCTGCAGTTGGTTCTCTTCGCTTCCCAACCACAAAAATGAATTTTTAATGCATACATTAATTTGACTTTGAAGAAAAACTATTTATTATAAAACATTATTTAGAAAATTAAGGAAGGCATTCTCAGTAACCAAGTGATAAGTGATGGACAATTTTTGTTATAGATTATCATTAAATTGCTCTTAATTAAAATTCATAAAAAATGTAATTTCTTTTTGAGTCTTGGGGCCACTAAGGTTAGATCCTATAGACTACAGAGTATAGGAAAAATTCTTATAGGTCAACCCACCACTGAAATCAACATATTATAATATACTTTAGTCGTTAGGTTGTATTAATGACTTGCAGTGGCGCACACTCAAAAATAAATAGAGGCAGGATATTGAATCAGTTACTTCTATATTGGCTAATAGCTAGTAGTAATAGGCTAAATTAGCCAATTAAATGGCTATAGCCTATCATTATTCAATATTTTTATACGTAGTAACATTTTTATGATGTAAATATTTTGAGGCCAGGGGTCCACCCACCCACCAAAAATATCAGGGGTAGCAGCTGCTACCCTTGAACCCTCCATTGTGCTCCACTGTTGACTTGACAAAAAAAGGTTTGGCTATCACTTTTATTAATTTACAAATAAAGCCACCAATATTTTCTATTAATTTTACGAATTTATTTACGGAAGTAAAACGTCAGATATAATACCCAGAAAATAAAACGGAAGATAAAACTCAAATGTATTTTATGATTTTCCTAGAATTTCGTAACCCCTAACAGTCAATAAAATAGTTCCAATAATATTATACTGCAATATTTTATTACGATACTCATATATACAGGGTGTACCTACCAGTCGTACCCACCCACCCGTATATTAGCCACTTGTCAGTATAATATAGGTACTCCTCAACCCATCTTTCCTGTCTGAACTTTAAATCACACAAAACCATAAATTTTGAATACTATTAACGATGGAAATTAGTATTTTGACTTTTAAAATAACTATTTGCATAAATTAAATCTGTTTAAATTGGCTACCTTCAGAAAAGCGAAAATAACCGTTTTATTTTTTTTTTCATTATTATTCTTTCTCAAATAAAATAATATTATGAATTCTAATGATTGCGGTTCTCAATGAAATATTTACCAATAATTTTCTAAAACGTTGAATAGAAAGAAAATTAACAACCGGGACATTCTGCACACCCTGTACAATATATAATAATGTATTTTATTGTATTATATTATGTTTCTATCTTTCATTGTAAAAATCTGAACGTCATTCAATTAAAAACGTCCGTAACAAGAAGAAGAAGAAGGACTCTTCGCGCGTATGATATATATATAAACGTATGGATTATAGGTACCCATAGAATATATATTTATATTTATTTATGTTCCTGTTAGATACTCCGAACTTCAATAAATAAGGTTTCGATTAAAAATAATAACATATATTATTCTTGTCTTGCAAACGGTGAGGACTCGTGTTTATAAAGTTTATAGTCGCATAATAATAGTAATAATAGTACAAATGACCTCTGACCACGGGGCCGACGTCGTTCCGAGTCGCTTATATACTATATACACGGTACAATTAAAAGTTTTAAGGACCGGTGGTTTTCGAGTATAAAAAAATAAAATAAAATAAAAACTACGGAATAAAATATATAATACAAGTGTATGGGGTCAGACACGACTCGAAAACTACCCTTACCGTATAGTTACGTAGTTATTGTACATATATATTATAACGTATGGTATGTATGTGAGCTGGCCACCGCTTCGCTGATGTAAACGCCTCTTTCGCGTGCCTGTGGTTAATGCGCAATTTTAGGATCGCCCCACCACCCTCGACAAAGTCTAAACGTTACTGTGGACTCTATGAGACAGATTTTTTTCTTTTATTTTTGTTTGATCTCACGATTTTTATTCAAAACAAATACCTAAGCGTATTTGGCTTATAATCCGTTTTTGAAATGGTTAAAACGACGCTTAAAATAGTTTAAAAACCATTTACAAACTAATTTGTCTATATCATAATAATAATACACGACTTTCCTCAAATTAACATTTTTCTTGCTAATCATCCAGCACATAATATAATAATAAAACTGATTTAAGAAATCCAAAAATGAATATTCAAGAATTAGCAGCGAATGAAATTTACAGTTGTCAGTTCATGGCTATATATGTATAATATTGTATATAATATAGTATAAAACTCTGTCTATATAATATAGACATTATAATCACTGATTTTTTAGTAGATAATCACCTATTTAAGATGATTTATTATTCGGTAAATTAAGTGTCAAACTGTGAGATTTTAAGAAAACGGATTATAATATTTATGTTTTGACGTTTTTAATTTATTAATCACAACCTATAAGTGCCTGTATTATTATATTGAAAATACCCCAAAGATATTATGGGATTATAAAAGTAAATGAAAACTATAATCAATATAAGTATTAAGACATTTTCCGAAAGTTGGTTTAACGACGATGGTGAACTCTGAATTAACAAAGGTTAACTGCAGATTTTAATATAATTATATCTGTACCAAAATTATCAAGATTCAATTAAACATATTAGGCCACAAGTCAAAACTAGTCAAAAACAAATTACGGGGAATTAAATTTCGTAGAATCGTTTTTTTAATAAATAATACGACATGAATAAGCAATAAGGTATTATATATTTTTTAAACTGATAAAAAATATCTTTTTTTTCTTGTGATGGACGATGGTTAAAGTCAATCTGGGTATTATTGAGCGCTATTTCCGAATTAAATGGTTAGTACAATTAATATAATATGACTGTACAATTAAAAGATTCAAAACCGCTTTTCTCTGTATTAAATTGATTAAATTTATGAGTTTACAAAAAGTATCTATCACAGCCCGCATAATATTGAAATTCTCTGAAACTTAAACAATATTCTAAAAACATATATTTAGATACTCCCTGTAAGCCCAACACATTAATTAAATTAACACAACAAACAAGATTATTTATTTGTGAAATTTCGTTTTAAAACAAATTGCATCAAAGCAAATGAGAGTGAAAGTTACTTAAAAGCAAAATCGAAATACGCAAAATACTTTTTATTAAGCTAATAAAATAAGTTAAATCAAAGGAGAAGTATTATAATTATAAAACGAAAATTAAAGGTATGTATCCAAAAGTGTTTACCACACTAACCACTTACCTACTGCTTTGGATAACGATTAAAAGAACGCTTCGACATTTTAAATGAAATCTGTAACAGTTTTAATTTTAATGACAATTTCATTATAATGTAATCGTTGATAAATTAGACATATGCGTTGTTTTAAAATATATAAATATTTATCTTACTTAATTTCTAGCTACACTATATTATTTGATTATTCGATCTTATATAGACCGACATTTAAGCTCTGCAACTACAATTCTTCATACCTTATATACTTCTGCATTATTAGATGGTATGCAAGTCGCGTCGTTTCCATCAAAGGAAGCAAACTTCCTCCAGACATATTCTTTATGTTTACGGCTTATCTATCTGAAATAACTAACAATATTATCCAATTGACACTGCAATACTTTGTGCCCAAAATTATCCACGAGAAACCATTATACGTAGCTCAATACGAATTATTCGTTTAAATTTAATTGACAGCACGGTCATCCAACTATATCCAAGTGACCAAGTGACGTATCAAAATAAATCTAGACATATGTACATTGCACATATTGTACCATTCATGTTATAAGAAGGTCCCGACCCTCTGTCTCTAAATTTCCAAAGAATTCCAATTCCAATGTCTTCGGAAGTCAAATATCTTGACATTATATGCTTGAATACATGATAAAGGACTGACCAAATTCTCAACAGCCGATTTACTTCTCCCAATTTTAAATTAAAACTCCCAATCCACACCAAACTCATTATGTATACATTTCTCTTGACATTTCAGTATGTGTGATCCAAAGACCGGGTAATGTCTTCATAAATTCATACAAGCGTTCCAGTCTATCTCTATACATGATAAATTGATAACCAATGCACATTGGTAGGTATGTATCAAAGTCAACACTGACTTAAAATCGAATCAGTTAGTACTTATAATTAGTCACCAAACAGTATAGGTAAAATATTTTACTCAAAACAATTAACTCATAAGATCTCGTTAATATCAAACAAAATATACGCCATAAGTAAATAATACCCATTGACTAAAAATAAAATATTACAGATAGACTACCAAACTAAATTTTTTTTATACAGGTAGGTATTACGTAACCATGAACAAAACACGTAGGTTTCTATCACCAGTTGAATGGAAGGGAGATCACCCACCTCCTCGTATTCTAATAACATTGTTCGTTGTTATTGTATGTATTGGAAAATTATATAATATTTCCTTATTGTGCTTAAGCACAGATTGTAAATATTCTTTTATCAAATAAATAAAAAAACTAAAACAAAATCATCATCCCGATGAACACTTTCTGATAAGAATAACATATTCAGCCCACGCCTCAAAACTAGTTTTACGTGCTATATAACCTAACTCAACATTAAAAAACATAATGTTGTTGTATGGACAGTAGTCAACCAGTCCACGAAAGCTTCGAAAGTTTTTAGTTGACTATTAACAGTTATATTATATACGCTTATATTAGAATTTAAGATAATATATTATTGCAAAAATTGTAAAACCAATCTACATTATGATATTTTGCCTCAAAAATAACTCTATTGAATTATATGTTTACTACAACTTCGATGTTACATAATACAGTTATCGCACAAATATTTGTTAGGTACGCATTTACGCTTATCATGTTGTCACAGTTTTTTTAATCACTTCGTATACAATAATTAATGGACGAGATGTCACTATGACGTAATGTCACTGGAATGACAAACCGTCGATTGTGTGGCTTTCAAATTGAAAATAAAGTTAATTTTTCTACGTTTATTATAGTGTAGACTTTTTAAATTTTACGCGTAATGACGTCAATAATTGTAGTGTATACTTGGAATAAATATCATAAGTACAATACCAACCGTTTGAACTACGTCTTAAGCAGGAGTTAAGGGCCTTTGTTGTACGGTTACCATTTGTTACCACGATAACACGTTACTATGTTAAAAACATTATACATCTATGGCGTATAGCGCGTATAAATGCAATCGGAATAGGTATATATATCATATTATATATATTTAGTATGGGTTCGTACGCTATTTGATTTTTGAAAATCAGTTTAAAAGTGCACGTATTCTTTTTCTCAAGCCTTTAATGCTTCTTAATTGAATTCGGGCCGAATTTCAACTTAAGGAACACTGTATTTCCGGTTTAATCTTTGACAGCCAGATATCTATATATATAGGTATAAATATAATATATACTGTTTGTGGTCAAAAACTTTTATTTGCCATTAATCACGTTCAAAGTTTTAAAAAGAATATTGTTTTTTAAATCACATTATAAATAATATAATACCATACATCTGATATTGACAATCATTTGTGGTTGGATTATATCCCCATTATGAATTCATCACACAGATCAGTTAACACGTTTAAAATGTATTTCGTCTATTAAACGATCCACAAGTGCGATATTATGTACATTTGGTGAATTTCGATTACATGAAAATATAAATTGGACTTTAAGAACACAGTCTCTTAAAGAAATATAAACATCAATAATTTAGATCTACCCAACGAGCAATCCAAAGTAAAATATGATTTTATGAAATTGTAAGTAATATAAATTTATAATTTGTAATTTTCAATAATCATAAGTCATAACCGATATTAAAACACTTAGTAAAAAATATAAATTTGGCTAAAGTCACGTCGTAAGTATAATTTAAATTTTTTTGAAAACTATTGTAATATACAGATTACATACATACATTTATACATATAGGTACAGTTGATATTTAGTATATATTATTTATAAATATAATGATATTTAGGAACTCAATAAAATAAAGTATTTTCTCCCTATAAACGAATCTTCCGTGCTATTAATTTATATGGTTTTCTATTTAACTATATTTTTTAATGAATACACAAGTGAACATTTATCAGTTTATTACAGAATACAAAATTAATCTTGGAATTCATAATATTTTGAAAAATATATTTTATAGTCAATATTATTTAATATATACGTAACGCATATAGTCACATAAAAAACAAATACGATTAACGTTTATCGTCCATCGATGTAGAAACTTAAACACTGTTAATAACATGATGAATGCGTTATGACGGGTATGAACATTGAACAGTATTAATAATACGATTTTGAAGTTTCATTAATAACAATATAGATGGGCAACATTTAATTTAAAATAAATTGTTTTGGATTCTGAGCAAAACAAGGTATGTGCCTAAATATTTATTATACCTATATAATATGTTTGTGACGGTGTCAAGTTGACGGATTTTACCTTATATCTATTGGTTTTGAAACGTGTTTTGGCTTTTTTGTGGTAGTTACGTCCATAAATACTTTTTCACATGAAATATGTGCCCAAAGGCTAAAAGGTTTCATGATGTGGCAATGTGGCATCTATATTACATATATATATATATTTATTTATTGGAACTCCTACTGAGTCTGTAATATTAGCTTGTAAAGAGGTAATTTAATTTAAGTATCACAGATTCCAACTAGGTATAAAAAATGACAACAACAAAAACTACTACCACCTTATTGGTTGTAATCGTCTATAGATAATAGACTTAGGAGTTAGGTTCGACTGGTTCGAGGAAAACGTTTTCATTGCATTTGGATTTTTTAATAATCTTTCTAATAACCCATTTCAAAGGTTCTAAGGCTCTAATCATGGTAGACTAATTAATTTCAGTATGTTTTATAGATATGATATAATTTTCAAGAGTTTTACATTTTTTTTGTTGGCTCAAGATAAATTTTTTTGAAAATGTCAAACCTTTTATTAGGTACTATAATATTTTGTTATTTATTATTTTATTTTATTTGACAAAATAAGAAAATTGAATTGTGTTTGCTTGGACATATATTATGCTTTGTACGTATATGTTGTCTATTGGCGTGTTGACGTTTAAATTCCGTGCAAATTTATTTTTTTTATGAAATATTTGTAATTATAACGTAAGCATATTACTATGTTGTTTGATATTTATTTGACACCATGATGTGTTTGAATTTTAGGTTTTAAGATTTCGAGTTATATCTATAAAATAATATATTATATACTATCGTTTGATGCACAATCTACTATCTCCTCTCTCTCTTTCACATACAATGCATATCCGTATTCGCATGTGCAACACATGCTACGACGTGTTATTATCGTGGTGTGCGATATAATTATATATTTATATTACATTATACTATGTCCGCTGCAGCTATAATATTACCAATTGCCATTATTTATAAGTCTAACAAGCGCTGCAGTGATAGTGGTACATAATATAATATTATTAAACGAATATTCAAAACAAGATGTAATTGACTGGTGCAGTTGTGTCTGCGGGTGCAGTATACGAAATAAAAGGATTTCGAACACGTGCATTAATATTCATACGCACACACACACACACCCACACCCACACACAAATATGGTAGTTCTGGGAATGTGTGCCTGTAACCATTGACAGTATAATAGGATAAAGTGGTGGAAGTAGCTCGACTAGCTACAGGATGGGGTGGGTGATCACGGGAAGGGTGGTCCTGTTGCCCGGTAATTATTATTGCTCGCACACATACTATACACAGTACTATTATACACAAGTAATATATATATATTATATAAATAGGCTGTATAGCAGTGATATAGAGAGTGAGAGTGCGAGAGAGGGCGGAAATGAGATAAATAGAGACACTTTGCAGTTTTGTGCGTGTGTGTATGTGTGAGGCACCGCTTTTTGATGGATTAATGGAATTCACGAGAGCCGGCGTATATCATATTCAGTTAAAGCCACCACCGTTAGACCAGTGCGCTCGCTATACTCATCTATGTGCGAGTGCGTGCAAGTGTGTGAGTGTATATATGTGTATCATGTATATTATACATACAATATATAGGTATGTATAATGTGTATGTGTGCCGTGCGTATATATCATAATTCATATTTGGACATCAAGAGGAGGCCACTTGGCGCGGTGTGGAGTAGAAATTTTTATTTTCGGAAATTTAATAAATCGGACGAGAGTGGATCGCTCGCACTGCTGCAGGGTCGGCCCCGCAGTGGCGACAGCGGCGTGCAAAAGGGATAATAACCCTGACGTTTGTCGGTAATTAATAAATCTTTTTTTTTCACGACCCCATCCCCTCTTACCAGCCTCACACACACACACACTGCCTCGGTGCAGCTTTCCAACTCGGCGTGCACTGGAGCGGTATACGCGTATATCAGCTGACTGGAGAGGAATGAAGAGAGGACATATTTTGTACTGTTGTGCATACGACGACCATATAATATTATATATGTATTGTTATATTTTATTGGAAAAATCTTTTCGACCACTATAATGTAACATTTTAATATAATATAAAGGCACGTTTGCACCCTTCGACGAATAACTTTGATTATAAAATGTCATATCCCATTATCGTGATTATCATACCGTGATTATCATATCGTCATCATATTAATAAATAATACCTTCGATCACGGGATATACCGATACGTATAAGTATAGATAATGTTAGATACGTGAGTATATTGTATAACATTTAGTAGTAAATTATTTAGTTTTGTAAATTATTTACTTTACTCACATCCAACTGCAATATTATAATCAGAAAATTGCACTCTGTTAATGTTCTTCATTGAAATATTTTTAAATATGTTCTAATAATCTAATATAAAGTTATGATTATTATTATTAAATAACTATGTTTATAGTATTTTTTTGTTGTAATTTAACATCTCTGCTTTACTTTTGTTCAACTAATACAAATTTTTGTAATCATTTTACAACATTTCTAGAAGACTGGATATTTTTTGCATTAATTCTTAAGGGTTCAAAGAAAAACACAAAATACAATCTATTATAGTAAATGTAGAGAATATAAAACTCATCATGCCGTTTTAATATTTTAGTAGCTGCAAAATAAAAGTATGTCAGAATTTTTTTAAATTTTAATTAGAAGTAAATAAATTGTTTTTATTCTGATTATTGAAATGTGAAATTCAAAGTTTTGAAATCTCAAAGCGCACATAGTTTTTAAACTACGAATCAGTATTCAATATCATATCTTTTTATTTTTCTTGGAATAAATTATGTAACATTATTCTATTTGTACAAGAGAATTTAAAAAATGATATTGAGTTATTTAACAATTTATAGCCTACATAGATGTCAATGTCATAGAATATTTGAATAAATAAGTTTCGTTGGAAATTTTAAAACTTTAGAAAAATTGCTTATTTTTCTGCTTTAATACTTTATGCTACGAGTTGGCCATATAATATGACTATAATACAAGTTAATATAAAAGTACAACTACATGTAATGAGTGTGTAGATCATTTAAATATTTAAAATCATTTTTCAAGTTAAGAAATTATTACGAAAAAGCTTGTAATTATAACATTATATTTTTGGTTGACTTGTGAATCGATCTAAAAATAAGTTAACTTTTTAATATGTAATATATTATTCGAGTACACAAAAGTTACACGAAAACGTATTGGATTATTCATAAAAGTATTCCAAAATAACAATATGTAACTTAACTGATAATAGGCCTGTGGTTTATAGTGACACGGGAAACTTTAGGGTTGAGTTGAAACTTAAAGGATTGTGAAAATATATATGCGGTAGCGGTGACATATTATTATATTGTGTTTGTACAAATGAAATTAATGATGAAATATTGGAATGTAAAACATAGGTGGGTACTTGGAAACTATCAGACCTACCAGCATAGTGAGTGAGAATAAATATGCATAATATGACATCGCGAATATAATATTTTGTTAACATTTCATATTGGCACAATCGTGAGTGATCCATAATATCCACGTCAGTCGGTTTAATCAACTAAAACCACTCATTTAAATTGGTCGTACCTATTTATAGTTACTTTTTCATTCGACAAAAACCGTTAAGCTTTTCGTAAGCGTTATAGTCGATTTGTATGGATTGGACATAACTCGTCAGTTAGTAAGGAATTAAATCGTTAAAAAAAATGCCGAAATATATGACAACGTCATATATTATTATATACGAATGATGTACGCGTGTATCGTGTATCGTGGAAAACGGCACTAATAAAATAATTTTATACTACGTCGGAACGCTCACAATAAACACCGTCGCTAACAAAAAAAACAAAAAATTGCCGCCACAGTTGCTATTAATAATAATAACTCTGCTAATGGATACAGACATTTGTCATAAAAAAAAATCATTGAAACCCCAGTTATTTCAACAAACGTTATTCTTTCTGTGCGTGAGCCTACATAAGGTAAGTCATTTTCTAGGTAAATGTTTGTGAAATTCTTATTCCGAGACAATGTACATAAGTGGAATTTTTGTATCTTGTAATTCAAAGAAATAATAAATATAAAAGACGCTAAAAATATTTGATTAATTAGTTAATTTACTGATAAACTATTATTGCATTATTATTAAAAATAAAATTAATTTTTTAGAATTTGTAAAAAGATTATTAAAAAAGTGCAAACATAATATTTGGTTATATTTATGGTTTAAGTGATCTGTGTTATTTAATTATTAATCATATTTTAAATTTTACAAACGTAAGTATAGGTATCTAGCAGCAATGTATGGATTTAGACTATTGACTTTTGATTATTCCCAAAAATTCAATGTAGGTTAACCTAATCTATATTAATTACTTTATTGTTAATTTAACATTTGTTGACAAAGAATATTTATTAGTTAGTTGTTTGCTTTAGTGGTCTGATTAAAATAATATACGAAACGAATGCCAAAACGTCTGGATACAATATTCATGTTGCCAATACGGAATTGACTTCCAATAAAAATTACTTACCATTATAAAATTGAGTATAAAAAGTTTACTGGTGATAATATTAAAAAATCTTCTGAATGGTTAACTTATAATTCTTCAAAAATATGTGCTGTAGATTGAAAGCTCGTCGGAATCAATTAGTTCGTATGTTACCTGTAGATAACATAATATGGGAACCAACTCATAGTCGTCAGTATTCATGAATATAGGTGCCTTCATCTTTTTTTTCAGTAACGCAACTATGGTGCTCCGAAAAGAACTGTCATGTATACATTACAATAATACAAAGTGGTACCAGGAATTTCGTTAACTTAAGTACGAAAAAATGATCAATCTTGTAATCGTTACTATGATTTAAAGGTTACGAACAGCTGCAGCATGTCGTGGTCGACGATTAGTGCCAATTGATTGGATTCGATATGTTTTGAACACGAAGAATAATCGATTTAACCGGTATTGGCCGATTAATAATTGGGGGTACATCCGTTCATTTCTAAAACCATTTCCCCACTTTAATCTAAGTCATTTATATACCTTGAGAAGGTTATACTAGCTTGTAGGAGTTGTAGGACCGACAAACCTGAGTATAGGAAACACGTTAATAAGAGTGAAAACTGACAAAAAAAGTAACGCAATTTAATAAAATTTAATGTCTAGTGAATATTATTCCTAACAAAGATTTCACATATTGAAAATCCTCCAACAACAGTATTGAATTGACACCTGATTACTGATCATATTTTGAAGCTCCGATAGTATACAAAACACGTATTTGTAAATTTTAAATATATCTTGGATGTCACTGCTGCAGTTATAGTATAGATTTCTACTTTCTAGTGAACCTCATTACCTCAATATTTGGTAGCACGTATAGGTTACTATCATGGATGTGTTTAATTGCAATATAATGACAAATTATTGAGTAATATGTAGGTACCTACCAAAAAATAAATCTGAGCGGCGACTCTGGTCAGTATCTATATCTGTAATTATGTTTTATAATTTATTTTCCTATTGTAGTAGTGCGGTATGATATATTTTCAAAAACAATGATTATAATTTATATTACATTATGAATAATATTGTCATAATATTATATAGGTATCAGTATACATTGTTGTTATAAGCCAATGCAATGTACCTTATACAACAAATTAACATTGTCTATACGTAGATATTATAACAACAAATTAACTACAATTGCTATAAAATAATCTCTTAATTTTTCATTTAGATATCCAATTTTGTCAAAATTAGAACTTAAAATTTCTATAAAAAAAAAAAAAATTGGGCCAATAAAATTATGGACTAGCGCAGGAAAATTGTTTTAAAAAATGTCAGACATTTCAAAATTTACGAGCTTCGTCAAATGCATATGCTTATGCAACAAACACATATTATTTTTAATATGTGTTTGTAGGATGTATATTGTAGTGAGTACCATACTGATATATTTCAAAATTAATTTTATGTACATTATTACTACTGTCTACTTCGGCAGGAGTACGAGAATCCGGTACGGAAATTGAACATTTTCGTCTTTACGAGCATAAGATTTGTGGTTTCAAATTATAATTTATAATATTATAGGTACATAGTCGTTAGGCGGTGTTCCATATTATAAAAAATATTTAGCTATAGGCAAGCGAGTGCATGCGATCGTGTGTGTGTGTGTGTGCGTGTGTGAGTGAGGTGAAGTTTGAGGTGAAGAAAAAAAAAGATGGGAGAGTAAAACTTTTTGATAAACAAGTCGGGAAGAAAGTCTTTCTTTCTTTTTATATTTTGTGCTTGACTACAAGTCTTTAGACGTTTAAATGCAAATCTGCGGCTACGGTGATGATGGGCCACCACCGAACGCAAGCAGAGTGGAAGGAATACCGTTCAAAATACGTGCAATAATAATGACGATAAACCTTGCAGTGAAATTTTTTCCCCTCTGTGTGGGTGCGTGTACGCCACGGTGTCGGTGGGTCCAATTGTGAATCAGTTCACGAAATTTCGGGGTTTAGTCGCATATCCAGTCATCCGGTGTGTGTGTGTGTGTGTGTATGCGTGTATGTCTGTGTGCGTGTGTAGGGGGGTGGAAGAGTTTGACAATATTTGAATGTTGCTATCAGGCAGTCCTGGGATAAAAGAATAAAAAGAAGGGGAGGAAAAAAAACGTGCTCGGATCTTGATAAAAAGTTGGCACCGGTTTTCTTAGCGGACGTCACGTTTACACAACACATTTCCACCTATATATATATACAACTGAAGGTATTTTCTCACCCCCTACCCATGCCGCACGTCGTGCCATCGGAGGATAAAATATAAAAATAAAATAAAACGCCAGGATTATTATTTTTTTTTTTTTTTCGAGTCCCTTTTCGTATACCTTTTGGCAGAGGGAGAGCCGGAGAGGATCATATTAAACCATTTTCGCACACCCCGGGAAATCGCGCCTCCGTTTAAATTGATCACTTAGTTTTTTTCCTTTCGTTTTTTCGCACCTTCTGGCTCGTTTTTTTCCACTTGCACATACATATGTCATTGCCATGGTAACAATCTAGATGAAATTACTGTATTACACAAAGGTCTTAGTGGCCCCGACAAGTGTAAAACACGAAGATTTCGTTTTGTTTGAGAGCAATGTCGTCTGACAAGTGACAACATACTCAAAACCCTTTATGGACTGAATTCTCTGATTATATCCTTCCTCCAGGATTCAAGATTGGACAAATTAATTTAATATAATATTATAAGAAATAGGGAAATTTATTATGATTATTATTTAATTCATAAATGACCACGTATTTCATTAAGATTAAATATATGTTGAAACGGAGCACCCGGTTGGGCGATCCGCGTCTTGAAATAAAGAACGCTGGATTTATTGGTAATCAGTGATCTCTATTGCTATGTGAAATATATTTTAATTATAATAGGGATAGCGTAAAGCGTCGATTTGTGTCGACCAGACTTGATAAGTGGGTCGACACAATCGGGGGCGCTTGGTTTATGATCGGGCAAGTGCCGGATCCTATATTACAAAGTGATGAATAATATTGATTGTTTATGTACAAAATTGAACGGGCCAGGGAGTTGGCCGCCGTCGGTACAAGCTTGATTAAGCGGTACTCCGACAGCGAACCAAACTCGGGTCGAACAACTTGAGTAAGTGTCGAGGTATTGTGAGTGGTGGCCCTGAAAAGGGCCGTTTAATAATGTGACGTCGGAGTCTGTGGAACGGCGTGTCGTATCGTCGTTGTTGCGGTGCCGATCGATGCTGGTCCGCGTCGTGGAACGGTAACGTGGTTGGTGCTCGGCGATTGGTTGATGTATACTGCCGTAGCGCGGTGCGTCGTCGATATGCCGTCGGCCGGTATGACTCTTCGCCGTGGAGCGGCGTGCCGTCGATGTGTAGTCGGTCCGTGAGACTGTTCACCGTGGAGCGGTGGCGCAACTGGAATGCGGCGGTCTGCGGCCGTGGAGCGGCGCGTCGTCGATATGCCGTCGGCCGGTGTGACTCTTCGCCGTGGAGCGGCGGGCCGTCGTCGTGTAGTCGGTCCGTGAGACTGTTCACCGTGGAGCGGTGGCGCAACTGGAATGCGGCGGTCTGCGGCCGTGGAGCGGTGGCGCAACTGGAATGCGGCAGTCTGCGGTCGTGGATGCGTAGTCGGTTTGCGGTCTGGTCTGGTCCTTCTGTTCGTCTTGTTTCTGTTGATCAGGTACTTGTTGACGGTTTGAAGGTAATGAATAGACTGGCTAGATTGTCGAAAGTGTCCGGTATTTATACCCTCTTCGACAATCTAGCCCATCGCTCATTGGCCCGTGTTCTTCGTTATGACAGATGAAAAGCACACCGTTGTCTTGTTGTTTACCTTTGTTCGGTGTGGTTTTCGTCTGTCAAACCGTTCTTTTTTGTCTAATTATGTTTGTTGGTCTTGATAAAGACCGTTTTCGTTGTTGTGGTATGTTTGCTCCGTAACAGAACCCCCCCCAGATTTGTGCCGGGGTGAGAATCATCTAGCACAAATTTTCAACCGTTCGGAACAAACATGTTCGTTTCTGGGCTGCTTTGTAAATAGCTGTTCGTAGTTGATTATTGCTCATGTGGCATATCAGTGTTGGCTCTTTTCCTGTTTTGTGTTTTTTCATTGGACGCTCATATTGTGCCGGTTGATTCTTCACGTAATCCAGTGCTTGAGCGATGTTGATGTTTTGTTTTTCGAATGGGATATATTGGTGTAATGTTGTGGTTGTTACCATTCTCCAGTCACCCGGTTGGTTCCAATCAGTATCCTGTTTTTTTCTCGCGGCATTTACTTCCGTGATCCATTGAGTGATGTATGAATGTTTGTCTTTATTTATTATGTGGTCTGTATTTTGCGGTATCGAAGTCTTCATTGTTTATTAGATCATTTGCTTTTAATAGATTTAATTAAACATTAACTTGTCCGGTGGACGTTTTTTCTTAACTGGTAATGATTTCATTTTATTGTTTGATGGGTCTCTTGTGTCGTCGGAGAGCCACTAGTTGGGCGCCAGTTGAAACGGAGCACCCGGTTGGGCGATCCGCGTCTTGAAATAAAGAACGCTGGATTTATTGGTAATCAGTGATCTCTATTGCTATGTGAAATATATTTTAATTATAATAGGGATAGCGTAAAGCGTCGATTTGTGTCGACCAGACTTGATAAGTGGGTCGACACAATCGGGGGCGCTTGGTTTATGATCGGGCAAGTGCCGGATCCTATATTACAAAGTGATGAATAATATTGATTGTTTATGTACAAAATTGAACGGGCCAGGGAGTTGGCCGCCGTCGGTACAAGCTTGATTAAGCGGTATTCCGACAGCGAACCAAACTCGGGTCGAACAACTTGAGTAAGTGTCGAGGTATTGTGAGTGGTGGCCCTGAAAAGGGCCGTTTAATAGTGTGACGTCGGAGTCTGTGGAACGGCGTGTCGTATCGTCGTTGTTGCGGTGCCGATCGATGCTGGTCCGCGTCGTGGAACGGTAACGTGGTTGGTGCTCGGCGATTGGTTGATGTATACTGCCGTAGCGCGGTGCGTCGTCGATATGCCGTCGGCCGGTATGACTCTTCGCCGTGGAGCGGCGTGCCGCCGATGTGTAGTCGGTCCGTGAGACTGTTCACCGTGGAGCGGTGGCGCAACTGGAATGCGGCGGTCTGCGGCCGTGGAGCGGCGCGTCGTCGATATGCCGTCGGCCGGTATGACTCTTCGCCGTGGAGCGGCGTGCCGTCGACGTGTAGTCGGTCCGTGAGACTGTTCACCGTGGAGCGGTGGCGCAACGGGAATGCGGCGGTCTGCGGCCGTGGAGCGGCGCGTCGTCGATGCGTAGTCGGGTAATGCGACTATTCACCGTGGAGCGGTGGCGCTGCTGGCATGCGGCGGTCTGCGGCCGTGGATGCGTAGTCGGTTTGCGGTCTGGTCTGGTCCTTCTGTTCGTCTTGTTTCTGTTGATCAGGTACTTGTTGACGGTTTGAAGGTAATGAATAGACTGACTAGATTGTCGAAAATGTCCGGTATTTATACCCTCTTCGACAATCTAGCCCATCGCTCATTGGCCCGTGTTCTTCGTTATGACAGATGAAAAGCACACCGTTGTCTTGTTGTTTACCTTTGTTCGGTGTGGTTTTCGTCTGTCAAACCGTTCTTTTTTGTCTAATTATGTTTGTTGGTCTTGATAAAGACCGTTTTCGTTGTTGTGGTATGTTTGCTCCGTAACAATGTTTATTATTAAAACATAATAAAAATGTAACAACTTCCATAGGCCACGGGTTACTGAAGGTTGTTTTTTTGAATAAACTGTGATCATTCTTATATACATTTTATGTAATATATTATGAATCCATGGGTTTAAAATTAATTATTTATGCTTTTTTTTATTTACAATAAGCAAAATGTTAATATCTTAATGATGATACGATTAATAACAAATGCCGAAGGTATTTTAAAATTGTTCATTTTTACAAAAGTACACCTGAAAAACGAGTGAGCAAACAGTCGGAGAAGTGATCGGACACACCTAGGTATACCAAAATGCCAGTGAACCTGTTGTGTATTTGGGGAGATGATCACACCGGTGCCAAATTCTGATTCCTATCAATGGATGGCAGGGATTAAGGTTTAGACTACTTTAGAGTACTTAATGGCTAATACTAATGATGGGTTTTTATTTTTACTTTACGTTACGTTCATAATTTTACGTTTGAAAATGTACCTGTTCATAATCTATTCGTGAAAATAAAATAAAGTCTTAAAAGTAAAATTTCTAATGGTTTAAATTGTGTAAACAAATTTATGAAAATAATGGTTTTAGAGTGGTTAGGATTGACAAATTATTAGCTGGGGAGGGATTATGGATTGAATTATATTGTAGGATACTAAGTTACCTACCACCTTATAATATTATGTCTATGTTGTTAAATCTTAATCAGTGACGTATTTAGGGGGAGGGGCTAGAGGGGGCCATCGCCCCGGGTGGCATCAGATTTTTACATAACCCATCTTCTGTCAATGAAAATGAAAAATAGTATAAATAAGTTTTTTTTTTTATCAATAATATTCTAAGACTGTAACACCTGACACCACAGCCTGCTATAGATTATATTATAGACAATATTTATAGATAACAGAGCTATAATATATTATATTATTATCTTAAGCTGTGTCTGAAACTCTGAACTCCAGAACCGGGCTCTTACCAGTTACCATTCAAAGGAGCATACTCTACAGGAAAATAATGGTTGCAATAAAAGTTGATTTAAATTCTAAAGAATCATTTAAAATTAACACTTATATTGTAATCATGGACTCCTCACTTACTGAAAGAAAAATTGCATATGACCTGGTAAATGAAAATTTTTCATTCTGCTTTAATATACGAATTAAGCATTAGTGAAGTTAGAGAAAAAGCTGAACGGTTAAGAAAACACTATTCAACGGATCTGGATATATCATTTTCAAACGAATGTGTACACTTTCGTAGCTATTTACTTACCTTACCTAAGGAACAATTATCTAAATCAATTATAGATATGTGTGTAACGGTTAAAAATGAAGGATTTGAAATTTTGAAGACATATACATATACCCTTACATAAATATTGCTCAAAGAATGTATCTATGTTGTCCTGTGTCTAACTGTTCTTCAGAAGGATCGTTTAGTGCACTAAAACAAATTAAAAGTTATTTTCGGTCGAGGATGACTGATGAACGACTAAACAGTATCGCCATATTAAACATCGAATCAGATATTACAAAAGGTTTGGACTATGATGATATAATCAATGAGTTTAGTTCCTTTAAAGCTCGAAAAAAAAATGTAAATTTTAAATATTTATTGTTTTGTAATAATTATAGATGATAATAACTAAACCTATTTTATGTTAAATATTTAAATGTGATTATTTTATAAAGATAACATAATATTTAGAGTTTGAAAACTTTTTTTTTTACTAACTTTTGTTCTAAAAAGGATAACGATAACGAGTTGTCAAAACTCATGGTTTTTATAGTATCGTGTGTTGGCAACCTTTAAATAACTAACTGGATACCTCAAAGAGTATCGGTACCCCTCCCCAGGTTTAAATTCACTGGTATAAGATGACGTTTACGCCATCGGACCCATAAAAGATTTGCGGTTTAAAAGATGTCCCAACAGTTTGCTGCATATCACAGCCACAGCCAACAGGTGGTTAGACCCCATATTGTAATGCAATCAATGCACGCCAAGCTTACATTTCACACCCTATTAAATAATATTATAGTTGAATTATAAATATTTATAATTTATTATGTGCATTATGTAGATTCTAAAAACATTAATTTTCCTCAGAATGTTTTCGCATTGCGCCTATACGTGCAATATCGGGTGGAATGTGAATGGAATTTCTACGTGTAGGCTATATACACACACGGCGAATGAAGCGAAATCAATAATAATGTATAATATATGTAGTAAAAACGTTGTTTTCTTTAGTTTAACACACACTTCATCAGGTATTTATGGATCACCGTAGAAATGTTATAGCGCTTAGCAGTGTTAGATGAGGCGTGGAGAAATCCACAAAGATGAAACGATAGTAAATAGAATTGCATTTGAATGTTTTATTTTTATTTTTTTTTCCTATAAAATCTATATCAATTGCATTTTACAGATTAATGCACTTTTTATTACTTACAAGTAATCAAAATCTACAGAAAAGTAATTATATTATATGGCATATGCATGCTACTATATTATCTTAGGACATAACTAATCATATATTATATTTTTACGAAGTATGTTCAACTATTACAAATACGATTTGAATGCATTTTATTATTTACTATAGAATTTCATTTAAACATCGAAATATTATATTATATTACTATAGATGGATAGACACTCATGTGGTTCATACAGGCACGGATCCAGAGCAAATATCTGGGGGGTTGGGGGCAAACATTTTGTACAACACAAATACAATTATATTTTGTCATTTGCTATTTAATATATAATATTTATATTTACAAAAATGGGTAAATTATGTTAAAATATGCAAAAAAATTTAATTTTTTAAATCATTATGTCATGAAACAAAATGTTGTGCAGTTGTGCTCACTGAGCAATGAGCATACTTATTATACGAACAACCAGAATATAAACAAGCAAATGTATACAAATCCGCGCTATATATGAAACTATACCAAAAAAAAAAAAGAAGGGTTATTCAATATGATGTCCCGGTTTGACGATTTTAAAATCTGGCAACCCTATATACTCTAGGCCAGGGGTCTCCAAACTATGGCCCGCGAACAAGTTTTGACCGGCCCGTGGCCTGCATAGGACGCATAGGTAAATATAGATAAAAAAATTTCAAAAATGAATTTAATATATTATATTATATTTATACCTATTTATTTTTATTTATTGTAAGGAAAACAATATTTTATACAAAAATATAAAGTAAACATATTATTTATATAGGTACCTATATTATCATACAGTTAAAAATTATATGTGTTAATAAACTTTTGGCCCCTCTAAGAGCATTTGATTTTTTTTGTGGCCCTTGAATACAAAAGTTTGGAGACCCCTGCTCTAGGCTGCTTTTAGAATATCGTTCGGCAGCATGACTGCCGTGTTATGATATGTTATCACGTTATGATGTTATTAAATAAAAATTAAATAGTATAATAGTCGAGAATCCTGAATGGTATGAACAGGTTCGATGCAAAAAACATAATAAATAATATAAGTAAGGGATAAGGTGCAACGAATGAGATACTATAATTATTGAACACGACATTTATTCTTAAATCATTGGTATATAGTAGTATACTTTAGAAGTTTCAAGTACCCACGAATAATATTATACAATCACAACAAAATAACTAAAATAGTTATTCTAGGTTTTTTATTATGTAATTTCGTCCAAATTTGAATTTAAAATGTCTGTAAAAAATAACTGTGTTCATATATTTTTTAGATTTTTTGGTTACAGTATGAACTATTTATGAGAACCTTTATTTTAAATTTGTAATCCTTAGCTATAAAAACTGAACATTTTATAATTTATTAATTACAATGATTGATAATTTTCGATTAATTTTGATAAATTTTGTCAAAATTCGATCTTTAAATGCTTATAAAAAAAAAATGTATCTATGAATTTTTAATATTTTTCAACTGCTATTGTAACAATATATCAGGAGCTTTGCATTATATTTTCAAGCTTTTTTACCAAACAAATAAAATTTTATTGATATTTATAGAAAAAAAAACTAAAAAAATTTAAAACTGACAATGTCCGTAAACATCTTAAAAAGAGTCAAATTATTTTCAAAATGTTATCATGTATAGAAAATTGTAATATAAACATTCAGTGAAATTTTCAAGTATCTACAGTCATTCGTTTTTTAATTACAACCAAAATAAGAAAATCGTTACATGAGAAATCGAGTGAATATCAAATGTTGTAAAAATATGAATTTCAAACGCTCATAAAAATTTAATTTGACTTTCTTGTAGACATTTTTTTTCGATATAGTTACACAAATGTATGAGGAATCTTGTATTACATTTTCAAATTTTAGATTTAAAAAGAAAATTTTTTATTAATTTCTGACTCAAAATAATTTGGAAATTTTCGTCATTTTTACGTATTTTGTCAATATTTGAACTTTTAATGCTTATAAAAAATATTGTGACTATGGATTTTTAATATTTTTCATCTGTCTTTGAAACAATATATTTTTAGCCTTCTAATAATTTTTTAAGCTTTTGTACCCAACAAATAAAATTTAATTGATATTTATAGAAAAAAACTAAAAAAAATGGAAACTGAAAATATCCGTAATAAGAGCACAAAATAAGTCAAAATATTTGGAAAATGCTAAATAAACATTCAGTCAAAATTGCATGTACCTAAGGTCATTTGTTTAAGTGTTGCTAAAAAAACCAAAACCGATTTTCTCGAAAACAGATTTTGCGTAAGAATTCCCGTTTTTCCTTAATTTTTCTTTTTTTTTTCACTGCGCTTTTGAAAACTACTAGGAAATTTTTACTTTTGACCCCCCCAAAGTACCAACAAGATTCACTTTCCTATCAGAAAAGGTATACTAGCTGTTGAAGAAAATTCAAGCACTTTTACTGTCCTAAAAGGTGATGACAGACACAAAAAAAATAAAAAATTAATAAATAATAAATAAATAAATAAAATAAAAAACACACATCATTGTAAAATCAATACATTCATCGTTCCACTTAGAATCTAAAAAATATGTCTGGGGGGGAGGCTGGGTCCATATATGTTGGTATATAAATATATAATACGCTTATAACCAATGATATTTTTAAGCTCTAAAATTATATTTGTTTATCGTCAGCTAGTTGTAAAATAATTTTAAAAATATTCAAATTATAGAAATTTTATATGTACCGTTTATAATGTTATCTATACAGCTTTATAGGAAATGGATTGAGTAGACATTTTTTTTTTTTTGAAAACAATAATTATTGTTTGTAAAACATTTGTAAAATCATATAATAAAAATATATTAAATAATTGTGCATAAAAAATGTCTTCATAGATTCTAATAAATAACAACTGTAAGTTTTCTTAAGTCGTCGAATAGGCGGGATAGCAAACTTAATGGCTCGAATGCAAAACATTTTTTTCATTTTCCTTCTTTACTCTAGACTAATAAACAGTGCGGTTGGTGGCATAAATACAAATCTTTCGTAAGAGAAGTGGACGATATTATATATTATCCATAAAAAAAATATTTAAACAAAAATTAATTATTTTTATGATAATATAACATAAAAAGGTCTTTTATCTCGTATACTTATTCGACTAATCCCATTCTCCGTCTTTTATTATTTTACATTTGTTATTAAAAAATATATATATGTTTATTAATTATTTATATAAATCAGTAATACCATAGTAAGCCTATATTATAAATATTTTTATTTATATATATTTATAACTATTTCATAAAATATAAAAACCTCTGGGTTAGAAAATAAAACGACAATGAAGTGATGATTAAATATTATATTAATGCCCACAATTTGCCTTCACAGAATATCCGAATATATAAATATCATAATAATGTACCATGGCTCAAATGCTTTTATTGGTAACCATAATGACCTGGCCAATAAATATTTCTGAGCACCTAATTTTAAATGTCCTATATGTACAATGTCTGTACATTATTCAAATCAAAATAGTCTAATATCAGACTGTCAGCATACAGCTAGCAAAACATCCCTTAATAAAGTTATACACTTATACCTAGTGAGTTATTTACAACAGTGGTGGATCTAGGATTTTCTCATGGGGGGGGGGGGGATAAAAAATATTTTCGTACATAATATGTATAAAATATAAGCCTTATTCCATACTAAATTTACAAAACTAGATTTAATTAAAATTTTCTTGATGACTGTGCCATTGCATCAATGACTTCATCAGGTTTTACTTGTATTGTCCTATGAACAGACAATAATGCCAATCGAAAAATCAAAGCAAAGGAAAGCTCAGGTATATTATGCAAGTTGGGCGTTTATAATGCCTTCCTGCAGCCAGGGCAGAGAGACGAGTGTAGTGTATTAATGTCATATTAAAAGAGCGTTTTCACGATATTTACTCGTAATAAAAAACAAACGCAACAATAATAATATTATGTTAACGCGTTATATTATCATCCTGACCGTAAGCTAGATATTTTACGTTGGTATTTTGTCTTTGAATTTTTTTCTACCTCAAAACGCGATTAATATAATGTATATATTATCGTGAACGAAGGATAAAATATTTCGTGAAATGTTATGGTTATTTATTTATTCGAACCATAAGTTTACCAGTTAGGTATAGATACATAATACCTATGTATTATGTATATTGTAGGTATATAGGTACCCAAATATTATTTTTTGCCAGCGCTTACTCGTATAAGGTGATACGCCGACGTTTTGTTTATTTTTCTCTCGTGGATAAATCGACAATCGATTACCTCTTGACTAAATCGCAGTATTTGTTTTGTTTTTTCATTGTTTTGAGTTAATGGCAGCAAAAATATTTTTGTTAATTATTTATTCTTTACGTATATATAGATAGGTAGTAGGTACACTCAATTTAAATGGAGATTTGAAAAGTTACTTATTCATTATTCATACGATGTGAAAAATGAATTTCAAATTTCCAAACAACGTTTTTTACATTTAATAAAAATGTATAAGTTATAAAAAAAAGCAGTAATATTAATTGAAATATATAATACACAGTATTGTCAAAACTTCAGTGGTATACCTATATAGGTACATTATATGACACGGATCATAAAGTAGCGCGATGGAGTCGCATATGGGATCAGTATTCCATTATTTAGATAATTCCCATAAATTATTTATTGTATATTCGTATATTCCTTAACCTACGTATCATATTATGCGTATAATATTTTTATTTACAATTTAAATTATAATATTTTAAAACTGTTCATTGTGAAGCTAAAATAGAAGTGTACATTTACCAGTAGTGAGTGGCTGGTTATCTGGGCTGTAAAATATAAAACAGTTTAAATTTTTATATTTTTTTTTGATAGTGTACTTGAAATTATTTTTGCATAGGCGGTACTACTTTTCCGTTATTTAGCTACTGCGTATTTCGATTTGATTGATGCGTAACACGCGCATAATATATTTGTTACTATTACGATTGCCCTTTCAAATAAAACACTATTACATTATAATGTGGACGAATTTAAAAAAAAACCCGTCTACATAGAATCGAAAATACTATACGATTAGGACTTGGCCACTTAGGAGAACATAAACTGCTATATTTGTTGTAAAACGCCGTTCTCATTTTTCTTTAGAAAATAGAAACTATACGAAAACGACCATATTTTTCTCCCCAAAAATATAAATTCAGGACGTTACCTATTACAGTTGAATGCACTCGAAATCTACCTCTCCTACGCAGACGAAAAACGCGTAGGTTATTGTATAGGTCGTCATTTTGATAATTTTTAAAAAAGTGTTTTCTTTGATTGCTCCTATAGTAAAATACGTATATGTGTCTCATTGTTTTCTTACAGACGCCATGATAACCGGTGACGTGCTGGAGACGACCATCGGAATGACTGGTTTGACGATCGCAGCCGCTGCAACGGGCTGGGGCTTGCCATCGGTCGCGATCACATCGGCCGCCGTCGGCGTATACAAAGTAGTCAAGTTACTGTGGAGGATACAGAGGAGATTGCGGTGACATCTGTCACGACAATATCACGTACACTTTATCATTATATACATCCATATACAGGACGATTCGTTTGTCGCTCCTTCTCAGTCATCTTGCTATATAGTCGGGTTTTTGGAGTAAAACGTATAAAAAGTTTTCGTTTGATTCAAATCTTGGAGGACCCCTTAGCCCATATAAATGACGAACAATAATTTTATGGTTTTTTTGTTCGTAAGCATTTGAGACCGCCTTAGATGAGCTGACAATAGTGTACCATATTTTAAAATAGTAAATATATTCTACAACCTCGCCCCCGCCCTAACTCGTTCTTATCTAAACTTTAATTGCTTATGAATAATTTAATTATCAGTACGAGAAAAAAAAGTAAACGCTAAAAAATTATTGAACAATCGACTGTAATACATTAGTATGAACTTTTTGTGTCGAGACGATCGTCCTGTATACACAAACCATTTACATCTAAAATCTTAGAGTCAGACAATATTCGTCTACAACCGCGTCATTTGCCGATTCAAGATGTGACAGTGGATCGCAAACGCACCCGCTGAGTAGAAAAATACAACCTAATAATATAATGCAGGCCGCGAGTCGTAACATATATAGCAACTCTTTAAACGTGTTTTTTTTTTGTGTGTGTGTTTATCTGTGGTAACGTAGTACATTATTATATGTATATAATACAGTGTCGCTCAAAACGAAAATAATGTAAATTTGTGTGTAAATATTGAACTAAAATAAAAAACAATATTAGACGTTATTTTTCTCCTATGTATGTGCATATATTATAATATAATATACTTATACGATATTATTATGTAAATCGTTAAGTGCTATTACAACAACGATATCATGTCTATGTAGTTATATATCATATTATAATGACGATCTTCTGTATATATATTATATATATGTCATATACCTATACTGTAGTTGTTGTAGTTATTTTGTTATAGTATGTATTTTATATGAAATATGTTCGTCGTGATTTCTATGGAATCAAAAACGATGTATACGCGTGTTTAGATCATTAAATATACTTAGGTATATATTATTATGATATCGTCTACGCAGTAGAATTACAGCGGGGTGCGTGTTTAAGTCACGTGATATTACATATACAGAGTAATATTCAACGGGCATGTTCACCCCCGTCTTATCCTTAACATGTATGCATTTATTTAAATTCTGATTTTTGGAATTTAAGTTTACACAGAGACCAAACTATCGAATATTTATTAGACTTTTTTATGCCTTTATGTCAATATGGAAATTCGTGTGGCAAAACAAACTTTTTTTTCTGCAAATGAAAACTTTTTACTGTAACATTTTTATTGTAAACCAATGATTCTTTTTTTTTTTTAAGTTTAGCGTATAACTAAATAGAGGCCGAAAGAATTTTCTAGTTATTAAACTTTATTTACAAAGATAAATAATTATCCTTGTGATGATTTGAAAAATTAAAATCTTTATTAACGGTTATCAAATATTAAGACAAACCTATTAGCATTTTAAAATTCGTTCGAGCTTTAGAACCTTCGAGCATACTAGATTAAGTATTGCATCTTTTTATTATATTTTATATGTAACCATTCCCCCCTAATCTTGTAAACCTCATTATCACTGGCTAATATCCTAGCTTAGTAATTTATTCGAATTTATGGGGGAAAAAAGAAGCGTGTATCGTTATTCATTTCTTAAACGGCATGGAAAAAAATAGGTGCCTACCTATTATACACGGAAATCCGAAAAATCAGTATTCAACTAGATGTACGATCAAAGCATAAAAATGGGGGTGAGCATGTTTTGGTGAATGAATCACCTTGCAGTATACATACACCGACATCGCCGCACGCGTGCATGAAAAAATAATAATTTATCATGGACTAAAAAGTCACGAATCCGGACGATTACTTACCTAAGTATCTATGTATAATGTTTAGCATTCCAACAACGACATATTGCTTTGTTTGATATTGTACCTATATAATAATATTATGATGAACACAAATAGCGATCGTCGGAGAAACGTAGTGTACTATTGCTAATATATAGCTGCCGTATATAATATATTATAATATACATAGAATGGCTGATGACAAAATCGATACTCGTGCGACAAAAATTAATGCGCGCAGATGTGAAAATTATTATGTTTTATTATTATATTATGTAAATCATTAACACGTCTTGTAAATCTTACGTATAGGTATGAGTAAAAACGAAACAAATCATCATACTAGCTTTATTTCCCGACTGGTTGAAGTTAATCTATTTTTCTATCGTTTTCCATTTTTCTTCAGTACATCATATTCTATTATAATATTCTTCATAACGTTTAATTTTACGATTTTCCACTTCTTAATTCTGGATAAATTGTTGATCTAAAGAAAAAAATCTGGAGACCGATTCTACGAATGTGCTTATAATAGCCGATGTAAATCCAATATCGTTAAGATTGAACATTGGTATTCGATTTTATGTAGTTGTATTAAAATGTATCTTAAATTGAGAAAGTGAATCTCGATTGCATATAAAAGTAATCATTATTGTAATTGTGTTTGTAAGGTTTTGATTTTAATATTTGTTTAAAAATATATACTTAATATATTTGTAATCATTTTTATGTCATATCACTACTAGCTAATAATTTATTATAGTAGGAATATAATCTGTAAGACTAATATCGCAACCATTTAAATAATCATAAAAAATATTTGATTTTCTAGACTCGTGAGCCAAACGAATTCATAAACGCTGGTGGAAACTCTATGTCAGACTATTGCCCCCCAATAGTATAAAGGGTTGAAAGAATATTTATTGAAAAAAAATCAGTGGGTTTTGAGTGTATAGAGGATAAACAAAAAAACATAAATTTCTACAGATAATGGATATATTATTAGTTATTAGTTACTACTAACGCCACCTATCGTGCTGCAGGATTACGAAAGTTGTAACTAAACGTACGTTTAGTATGGGCCATATAAAGTTGGAACAATTTTCATTGGAAGTCGTATTTTTGTTAAAAGAACACATATTGTTGGATTTGTATTTGTATTGAATTATATTAATTTGGAATCGAAATCCGATTGAAATATATTATGTCGGAAACGTATTCGCTCGGAAACGGAATTGTATGGAAAATATTATGCTGGAAAAATAATAGTTGTTGGAACTGTACTATTTTGAACAATAATTTATCGGAATCGTATTCGCTCAGAAACTTATTTTCATGGAAAATATTTCATTGGAAATATATATTATTGCAGCTGATTACGGTATATGATTCCGACCAATACGTTTCTGAGCTAACACTACTAATAAATTCAAATTAATATTTGCAAACGGCTTAACCTCCAAACACGTACGTTTTCGAGTAAATACTTTTTCATCAAAATATCGTCTAAATCTATACAGTTCCAGATGATAAATCCCGTTCGGGATTTTTACGTTCTAACCAATAATTATTGTTTTCCAACAAACTGTAGCCCTCTTTTAATATTATAATTTATGACAATAGAAAAAGTCCAATAATTAAAATATTATTTTGGTTAACAATTAACAAGCGTTATTATAATAATAATTATCGTGTTTATCTTGTTTCCGGATTAAATTAACTACGTCCACGGAGGCACGAAGCACGTTTATAGATTAAGTTAGACTACTAATTTATTCAACGAATTAGCTGAGTATGAGTAATATGACTTAGGAGCAACTAAAGAAATATATTAATTTGATAATTGGGCAAAATAAAAAAAAACTTATGACTATGCCAATTTATGTGTTATCTTGGGGATTAAATGGCGCTTTTGTTTTACAGTTGTAAATTGCATGGTAAAACAAAACATCATTATTTTTAGATTTCTTGCTAAAAGTTATACACTTTGAAACTTGCGATAAGGTGTATTTTTATGCACATATTATTATAAACTTTTTAGTTTTAAATCTATTAGAGATCAGATCAATACTCATATATGTAGGTATATTATATATAATACCATTTTTTTTTTAGATCGTTACTATATAGGATGCTTAAATTATCATAATATACATGTGCCACGTAAATATTCATGAAACTAAAATATCGAAAATATTTATCGATTGGAAATATAATATAATGTATAATGCTTTTTACTATGGGACCAAAAACCCAGAGAAAAAATGAATTCAATCTTATAATAACATAAGGTATTTTTTCTTAACGGAGTGGATTATAAAAATAAAACATTAATGGGTATATCCATTAAACCTTCCCTAAATAAAAAGTAATTTGAAATCTTAAATTAATTTGTTTTAATTAAAAAGCGATCCCTACTGTACAGTAGGTATATACTTACCGTTGTAAAAAGCGTTTTTGAATTTCAATATGCAATGAATTTCCTAAAAAAAAAAAAAACCATCGGCCAAATGATCGAATTCAAGTTCTATATACACTGTTCACCGGTGGCGGTGTCAGCTTTCGAATCGATAACGAGCCGCACTGTAAACAACTTGATACTTTCGGTGCGCTTTCGCTTATCATCGGTACCGCATTCAGACTCTAAAAATAAAAACATTACAATATTATCACTTGACTAATGCACCGATAATCCTTCCGCCCGAATGAAATCCCGGTCGTCTGACCTATAATGGCTCATTAGAAAACTATCGGAATCGTTAATACTTAATACCATATAAGAATAAGATGAGATGCAACTGTTAATCGATGACAATTATTGTTATTGCGCATAAGTAAAAAATGTATATAATATTATATAATAATATGTGTGGGTGTTGGCGCGACATCCGGTTTCCACAAACGCCAAAATTATACGACCCCGGAAATAGCAGACAAACACACATATATATATAGTATACTATATTGTAAATATATGTACCACTATATAATATGCGGCTCTCTCATATATACATAATACATAAGTATATACAAATAGTTTGTTGGCATGGCAGTAATTGTTTGTCCCGTGACATTTTACCGGCGGAGGTAAAACTTTACTAGTGAATATTTATTTCGGTACTTAAATATTTGTCTCTGTGTGAGCACAAAGTTAAATTCTCTAAAAATTTACTAAAACATATGCAAGCAGCTATGATGTAATATGCACTTGGAAAATAAAAAGAAATATGCATGTTATTTTTTTTTATTCTTGGATTTAGATGTTCTTAAATTGAAAACTATAGTAATGGGTTCCTTATAACTAATAAACAATAGTTTTGCTAGTTGATTAATTTGTTCAAACGCTCTTCAATTGATATTAATTAATAATTAATTAATTTATATTAATATTCACTAAATTAGAACAAGGATCCAAAGGCTACAAATATCCATTGATAAACCGACAAACATTACTAATAGCTGGAGATGTTCGATTATGCTATGTAAGCTATTATACATAGTCCCTATAATAATATAGGCCGATTGTGCTCAAACTCACAAGAATAAAATCTAAGTTTTTTAATCAAAAAGTTCTAAGAACTATATAAAATCCTTCATGGTGTATTTGTAATGAAGCACTTCATAAATACTTACAGTTACTCAAAATAATTGAGTAACTATATCAAAAAATTAACAAACAGTTTTTCAACCACTTACATTTTACTCGCAGTGTGCAATTCTTTCGATTAAGCCACCCATCTTGAATAAACCTTACCGTAAACGCCGTAAACTACATTATTTCTTATATTGTTAATAGGTACTACTTTCACAGTTTCACTGTTACTTAAATCCATACCAATTGTACACAAACATATTTTGTCAACTGTAAATGTACAGCGTACATAGAATCTACCTAATTTACTTTGTTATATTTAAGACATTATTTTTATTTAATATCACTAACTGTAGTTTGTTAGCTGTTATGTAACATAGCTTAACAACAGCAAAGTATTTTCGTTATGTGGAGATACCTGAATTAAGTTGGAAAAAAAATCAGTGCAGACGTTTATTAAAGAGACATCCGACTATGAATAGATGCCACGTGGCACGAGTGCACGACACACATATGGATAACTTAAAGCGATATTAGTTTTAAAAGGATGATCCTCTTGTGTTTTCGGTATCTCACGAGGGTCGTAGTGCAGTAATTGGCATCCTCGGTGGTGGGAATTGTGGTGAATGGAGGGAGGGGGTCGTATTTACGACAAATCACAAGCTAGTTATGTAACGTGCGAGTTTTTCAGTGGAATTAGTTTCAAAACGGTTCTATAATCACACTGGTGGAGTGACACTCTGCCTTACGTACGGCATACACTGTGTTTATAACTTTCCGACGGACAGGCAGACAGAAAGACGGACAATCGGACAGGTGACAATGCACGTGAACGTGCATAAAGTTTCCGGTGGCGCGCTGGCGAAACACGACTACACGAGAGACTTAACCACAAATTCTTGTCATCCGTATCATAATATATTACTCAGGTTAGGTATCTAATTGCACTCATACGTCGTATATGAATTTACAGTTACGGTACAGGTGATGCAGTTAATTAAACTATCGAATTTATATTATATTATTTATATATTATATATGTATGTTTATTTTGTTTATATACTGTTACGCATACTTTGTATAGGTTTGAGCACGTCTAAAATTACACACACACACACACACACACACATAAATATACAATTTACACAAAAGTATCTAGGTTGCAGAAGTATCCATCAATTAGGGGGATAAATTGCACGTGATTTATGTCGACTAATCTGGCACGTAAATGTTTTATTATACAGCAGTTATTTAGACCGGGATTTTGGATTGTGTGTGTGTGTGGGGGGGGGGGGGGATAAAAAGTACTCGATTGTAATTATTCGTGTATTCATGTTTAGTTTCAATTTTTAGTATACATTGTATAATAATTTATTGGACAAGAGACAAACCAAGTTTAGAAGTAGGTATACCTACCTAATATGTGTATCGGATAGATTTAGAAATGTGAATTATAAAATACAAATTGAAACAGATAGTTTCAGAACCAAATGAATGTTTACTATATATAATTTGTAGTATTCTATGAATGGGATAGTTGTGTCCATGAGCAGTTAGTTTGGTAGATGCGCGAATAGTTTGTAAACTTTAAGCGATATAGGAAGAAACACTGAAGAAGACTCACATCTATGAAACTATTAAAATGGGAAGAAATCAAGTTGGAATCGGAGTCGTGGCGTCGAAGGGATGGAGTAGTCATTTTGAGAGCATTAGTAGATAAGGGGAAATATGAAAAAAATTCGCGAGGAGCTCTCTGTTAAGAATGAAGGAGGAGTAGATGATAATTTGTTTTGGACACAATCTAATCTTAATTGATCCTTCGCAAGGTATGGAGTAAAGGCAGCTAGCTGAGGCAAATGTTTTGGTATTTCGCTTAATTAAACCCAACACCTTTCTAACTACCTACTTTACCAAAGCTTTACAAACTAGGTAGTAGTACAATGTGTTGGTCAACGTTTAGATATGGAGTGAAGTGAATTCTGAGGTCTATGTCGTTTATTCAAGTAAATTGTAGTTTAAGAAGTAATTATACTGCAACAGTGCTTAACTCCTGGTGAAAGACATGACTTTGCATTTTTCATCGTGACGTGACAGTGACATTTGTTGTCTCTATCTTACGAATGCGTAACATAGCAAATTTTACGCTCAGCAGAACACTTTTATCTCATTTTAGTTTAAAAATTAGAGTAAACTGACCTCTTATAAAATTTAAAGGTAAGATTATTATCTTTAGACAATGACATAGGCTTTTTATTATTTTTTAATTTTAAAGCGAGTTGTGAGTATTTTGAGATTTACAAACAGCTTACAATTTTAAAATACACATAACTCACTTTAAAATTAAAATATAATAAAAAGCCTATGTCATTGTATAGATAATAGTCTTACCTTTAAATTTTATAAGAACTCAGTTCGCTCTAATTTTTAAACTACCTAACGGAGATAAATGTGTTCTGCTGAGCGTTAAAGTTGCTATGTTACGTGTTATTGGTTTTGAAAATATTAAAGATTTCAGGAGTTTTTCATAAATTTTTAAGTTTCAATTTAAAGTGCAGACTAATGAGGGCCCATTTAACCCCTTCAACCACTTGGCTAGGTCACTGATATATACATGTGGTTTATCGTACGCTATGTTAAGAAGGCATGATTTTTTCAATGATTTAACGATTAAACTAACCAAATTTAAACATCTACCTATACTTAAAAGATTAATGCAAAATAAAAGGTTTTCTGTTCAAAATCTATGTTTGGAAAAACAAATGAACTTTTATAACGCACATCGCACATCTCAAATCGCACACATAGGCACTCAACAAGGAGACGGTATATTATTATGTCGACGGTCAAAACGACCAATAGACATCATACTACCCATATGGAAATATAATTTAATACTATGTGTGGATGAAGGCGGGGTTAGGTAGATATTATTGTAATATCGATACACGCGACACTCGATCGACAGGGGTGGAATTATCTTTGCGGTGATAAATTATATAATGTTCTAATATAGAAACACCCGAGAGAGGAGCGGCTCAACGTACCTACTCAAACCGTCGTCGTTGTGCGGAAAGGCCTCTCCAAAGCGGACGAAACGCAAATAAAATATAGCTGGTCTAGATTTCGACTGCCACGCGATTTCTTTCCTCCTCCGCCACAAAACGTTTGACTGTTAAAACCTGCAGCGGGGACACTATAACAATAATATATCGCACCGTGTATCGCGTGTGTGTGTGTGAGGAAAAAATACACACACGTGCGGAAAAGTATATGGGGAAAAAACGGTTAAAAGAAAAGTGGCAATCTAAAGCGTAGGTACCGCGGATATATACATATATATATATGGCCATAAGGGTGTATATATTGTGCATAATATATATATATACCTACGACGAGTGCGGGACGTATAATAATATGTTCTCGCGGGTTCGGGGCAGGGGGGCAGCGCGAGTGTAAATTCGGTGCGAATAAATAAAGATTTCGACAAGGTTTTAAGTCAGCCAGTGTATACGAGGGGGAGGGGGGGCAAGACCCTGTGGCGCGGCGGGCCGGTCGATCGGCGGGAGACCGTCGTCGCATGTAAGTTGTCTGGAAGGAGAAGACGACCCCGCACACCCACGGCGAACGCAACCGACACTCGCCCACCCACCTCATACCCACCACCGTGCCGATTCGCGGGCGCTGTATCGTTTTCGGGCCGCCGCGATTCGACGGTAAATCCCGCGGACGTATATACAAAAGTGAGGACGATAACTCAAGATAAACTGGTTGACATTTTATTGAGCGCTCTCTCTCGCCCCCACCCCCAAAGCAGTCCCGCACAACAACGACGCTACACGGCACCGTCTGAACTACCCCCGCGAAACGGTGTAGCCTATAGTAATATATATATTATTGCCTAGTCCGCGCGGGCAGGGTGAAAAAAAAAAACGAAATAAAAATCTGGAACAGTCGAAAGCTTTTTGCGTGTACGCATATATTATACAATACATAATATATAATATATATATATATTATATTGTGTACATTGTACGGCCCACGTATATAAATCCACATCAGCCGTTCGATTTCGACTTTTGTTTTCATATTATATTTGGTTCGCGAATACCGTACGACGAGTCGGCGGTAATAACAACAATAACAACATAATTAATTTATGTACCTCGTGAACATATCGCGGCAATAGGATATAGTTATAATCACCTAACCTTAAGGTACCTATAATAGGCTATAACCCAAAATATTATAAATATGTAATATTTTATGTATGGCGTGTCTTATTATACTTTGCACCGCGATCGCTTGTTATATTATTAAGTCAAATTGTCCTACGTGTATTATATAAGATTATGGAGTTAACTCGGGTTTTGGTAGCATAATAATATTAACCACCACCTCCGAGTCAGACCGACGTACCTCGATCTCGGATCTGAAATCTTATGTTAAAACCGGACCAGAAAATTAAATCCAAAAATTATTCGAATAGTTTTTGTGATTAAAAAAAAAATTTCAGTTATTGCAGTGCGAGTTGTACTTACACTCAATTTTTGAAAAGAAGGGGCAGTTGTATTATAAAATTAATCTAATATTGTAAACTTATATAGCGTTGAAAAATGTGAAAGTTTTGATAACAATAAACAGATGGAATTAAAAAATAAAAATTATTATTCGGTTCAATTGATATATTAAACACTATAATACAGTGTGTCCCAGAAGTCCCGTATCACCCTTATTATCTACGTGGAAAATCAATATATTTAAATGCTGATTTTTTTACAGTCATAAGTATAGACATTCTGATTGAAAAGCATATTTTCGGTTTTTTTTTTCAAAAATTCAAAAATTATTAAAAACATTTTTTAGGCAAACAAGTTTTTTAAATTTCCAAGATAGCCATTTTGTTCATCGTATATCTTAAAACGATTAAAAAAAAAAAATAATATTAAAATTTAATGAAAATCGCCCAAGTTGGAGCTAATCATTATTTTTAATTTTAGCCGAAAAATAATTAACATGAGGATCGTATTTTGCTAATGCCGTATGAGTAGGTAACACAACTATTATTCTCAGAAATTCAAAATAATAATTACCTCTAACTTGGGAAATTTTCATTACGTTTTAATATATATTTTTTTTTAGAACCGTTTTAAAAAATTTGATCAACCAAATGGCTATCTTGGAAATTTAAAAAACTTATTTTTTGAAAAAAAACTGAAAGTTATGATATTCGATTAGAATTTCCATACTAATGACTGTAAAAAAAATCGGCATTTAATGATTTAAATATATTGATTTTCCACGAAGATAATAAGGGTGATACGGGACTTCTGGGGCATACTGTATAGCTACATGATACGATTTACAGTGTATAAAAGTTATAAAACATATTTTATACTTTACCTATATAGAAATTACGTGTTCTGACTATATTGTTGTCATCATTAACGATAAAGGCCAAACACATACTAAAACGTCTCGACATGTAAGTTGAAATAATCTGTTACTATAAGAATAATGAGTTATACTATTGGTAATTTTGTAAATTATAGGTTCGGTTAGGTAATACAAATTTCATAAATTATTTACCATTTTCAAGGTTTCATTAAAAATAAATTTGCGGTAAGAAAATATTACATTTTCATTATTTTCGTCCTATACAATGTTATACCTACAATCTATATACAATAAAATGTCAAATGTTTAATTTTTATTTATTCATTTATTAGATAAAAGTATACTATTAAAGACTATACTATTATAGTAATAAGAGCACAACATTTAAATTATTGGTAATTAGTATTAATATTAATACAAAGTTTTGGAATGTACCTATACATATTTTGTAATATGTAAATAGCGTTTGATGTATGACATGTATGTATAAGATGAAGTTGAGCATTAAAATAGGTACAGTGGACTGACTATATAGAACGTAAATAACTTACATCTAAACAATGTTTGAATGAAATGGAATAAGTTTGATAGAAAATAAATGAAGGGCTTTTGTTTAACTAGAATACTTATAGTTTTGAAAGTTGAAAATTAATTTATAAAACTAAAAATAAATATTTAAAATGCTGTGTTAGCAACCACGCCATATTGATTGAAACATTTTTGTACACAAATATAAAGTGAACCAAACTAAATTTTAAAATATTTAATTATACTTTTAAAACAAATAAACAATAAGAAACATTGTCTATAATTGTAACTGGCACTATTATAGCCGACCTCTTCACCACGCAGATGCGAAGTAGCTGTTTCAATTTATTTTTAAAGTGTGCCAAATTTAAAGCATGACAATAATCATGCTGCGGACATTAAAAAAAAAAAATATATATATATATATACCATGTCATCCCACAAAACATCGTAACGCTGCACTTAAAGTTTGCTTTCATGAATACCTATGGGTAAATACTACATAATATAATGTCATAATGATATTGTATTTTGAACATTATAACCCACTCAAGGTTAAATAATTTAGTATTTTGAACTAAATGTTTATTTTTAAATATACCTAGGTAGACGATCGCATTATGAAACGAAAACGTATACCTGCATTGTAAAAATATAAGCTGAACAGCTACAGGTACTTCTACACTTATATATTAAATGTAAATGACGAATGCTGCTCCATCATAACAAAAAGTTTATAAATATTAAATCTAATATATATAGCCAGGGACCCTAACCTAACCACGTGGCTTGTTCTACGAATTTCGTGATAAACCTCGTTAAACTTGAATAGATGAATTACAAAATATTCGTTCTGTGGATTTATTAATTATTTCTAACAAACATTGTGGAATAGTATGTCGTGCACATAATAAAATACATTTCCAATTTTTTTTATCTTTTACGAAACTTAGTCATATTTTATCAACAGCAACATATATTACGTACACCAAGTACAAGGGATTTATAATTATGTAATTAAACTATGTAGGTAAATATACAACTGACAGTTGTCAGTTATACTTGTTAGGTGTAAACAGTAACAATTGAGCGATAATCAATTACTTTTTCATTATGTTTTGAACTTTTTATGCGACTTATCTCTGCATAGATAAGAAGTCAACTACAAAACGTGATATTGGATGAATATAAATTTAAAAACTCACTAAGATATTAACTTACACATATAAGTTTTTATACATCGTATTTGGGCAATCAAGATCTGAAAAAATTACTTAAATAGTCATTTCCTTACAAAATATTCTTGCAAATATACCATACAAAGACGTAAATTCGTAAAATGCCACAAATATTGATAAAGAAAACGTATAAAAATGGGGAAAAAAATTTGAAAATTTTATTCCCTGGAACATTGTTAGGTTGAGGCAACAAAACCAATTTTTAGCTTACTCTGCCACATATAATTTCTTGTCGTTTTATATGCAAATGCTAATAATTCCGACCCACCGCAGAGATCTAGTCATATACCCAGACAACGTATGAGTATACATTTTCCTATACTTTAACCTCTATAATTGGGTCCTGCCACACTCCATGTACCTAGCACATAATAATAATAATAATATTGGATATGCATTTGGTAATACAGTGTCAGTAAAAATGAGTACCTACTGTTATAATACAACTATATCTGGGTACGTTGCCTATTATTGGTGTAAACTGTTTGTATAGGTTCAACCTTTTTTGAAAAATCAGCATATTCGCACATTTTATCTTTCACAAAATTGTAGGAGGTACACCAAGTCTCAACGATGTGAAACATTCATAGTCGCACTACAGATATAATATAATAATATAACGGTCTTCATCTCAATAATAATTTGTCACTGACTGCCAATTACAAGCTACTTACAATGAGATTAAATACAATATTATACACACGTTTACAACACTATAAATAGAACATTCAATATACGATCCAATTGAGCGTATCATATCATGAAAGTTTTCTATGAATCGTGAGTTCACGACGCGCCACGACACTCGTACAATGTTAAACACGAAGGATGGTTTGATGTTTTCCGTCGTTTCCGGATTTAATAAAAAAAATTATATCTAAAACAGTGAATCCATCGTTTGCGGCACCCCGAGATATAACTACCGGTAGGTAGGTATATAGGCATAAAATATTGTATTTAATGTTCTTATTTTTAAACTTCTAACGCGATACGTTTTTTATTTACCTGAACAAAAAATTTGTCATCTGTGACCCGCTCTTGCAGCGTGCCTGGGCAATTGTACGCGTCATACGCGCAAACCAGGAACGCATCTCTGCGGCTTTCCACTTTAACGATCAACAGATATCATGATAAAATATCATTGTGTAACGAAATTTAAATTCACCCGTTGAGTTTAGTCGAACAATCATCATAATAATATTATTGTTCGGATGCGGTTTATTCACAGGGCGCGCAGCTGCTACCATAATAATATAATTAGTCAATCCCGTGTCACCGTCACAACAATATTATTATGCACAGCAAACTGTATCCATATTATAATAATATCAAAATATCTGTATTTAACGTTGCACGATAATCTAATTAGTTTATATTCATGTGCGTCAGTAAAAATGAATTTACTTATCGTCAGTATTTATCGAATGCATAAGAGAAATAGTTCAAAATTCTAAACAATTTTATATCATACGTTATTCCATATATTATTTAATAGACTGTTCATTTTCACAAACAGTGTATTTAAATGTGCATAGGTACTATTATATTGGTTCCGTTAAATTAATCTATTATATTATGTGAATTTCGCTCAAGTGATTTTTATTTTTTATTTATATAGTTAAATATTATGTCAATAAGATCGAAGAACGTCGATGTCCGGAGGCAACATTTTAAATCGTCTTTTTTCGTGAATTTTGACTATATAAAAAATTAAGCTTCCTGCTCGTTAATTTCTTTCTTAAATAATTTAAAACACACAAAATACAAAATAATGTACACTGCATTGTATGGCACCGCGCAAAACGTCTACAGCTTGTAAATTTAAATACATTAGTATTATACCTAGTCGTATAGTGTATTATTATTATTAACATTTTTGGAGTTGTGTGCCATACTAATTGTTTCTGCGAGTGTGTTTATAAACTCAAGTGAAAATAAAGTACATAAGTACAGTAATATTTCTATGTTCAGTTGTGGAAACTATGGATAATGATGTGATTATATAACTTATTGCATATCTAGGTAATTTTATAACCTATACAATTTTTTTCCATGATTGATTTAAATATTACCAATTAATATTCTTAGTATATTTTATTCAAGCCTTATTTACGTGATTTTGCATTATACTTAGCATTAGCATGTATTATACATTTTTAGTACCTAAACATTAACTTAATAAAAAAAAAACGTGATGTTTATAAACAATTACAGATTTAATTTGGCCGATTAATAAAAGGGTATGAATAAATAAAGATTTTTTTTAAAAAACGAAATGCAAATATAAGAAATCATCGATAGCTTTGGAGTGAATTATAGGCATTAAAATTTAATGTCATTGCTTTTTAACGATTACATATTATAATCTTATCTTTTAAACATTTAAAAACTAAATAAAGTAACAAATATTAATTGATAATTAAAAAATTTTCACAATGTTCCCGTTTGTTCAAACTTTACAAATATTTAGAGTTATAGTTGAATTAAGTCTTGTATTATTGTATTGGTTATTGATGTGTAAAAATGTTTAAGTAATTGGATTCACAAAAAATGTTTTCTTCAATATAGCTAAAAATGGCTAATAACGAGTATGCTGCAATAAGACTTTCTCGTATTGAAGGGGTGTTGTTAATTTATTAAAGAAGTCCGATACTATTGGGCTTATATATAATTTAAAATAGAAATTATTTGTACTTACCTAGATAACAATTAAATTGTTTATTAAAATATGATTATATATTAATACTCACTAATATAAATTTATTAAAAGCCACTCATAAATATAAAAACTCGGTAAAGTGATGTAAGGGGATTCTTTATACACACTAACAATGAAAAAAAAATATGAGGGCTACTACCAAAAAAAAAAAAATAATAATAATCCCATGATTGCAAATTATAAAAGCATCAAAAAATGTTTAAAAGATTGGTCGTATAATTCAATAGGTAATGAATAATGATAACTGGTCATAATATTATCATTATCGCTGGGACAGTAGCAGTAAAATACTAAAATGCAGCCGGACGCCATATTTAACTCTATCACGGCAAACAATTCTAACAATACTGATTTGACACTGCCAAGACAATATTATAATTGAACGCCACCAACCTCAACTTTTCATTTCTAAAGGTACTAACTGTGGCTTTAGCGCATGATAATATGATATTATGGTACAGAAATGTATTTATTTTTTGTAATCACGTAAAACACTAATTTAATAATTTAACATATTATTTGAAATGGATGGGTTTGGATCCCATGTACCCCCCACCCTTCCCACCCCATAAATATGATATTGATTAGCAACATGGGATACGGGTTTCTGGACCCATATACCGGTCGTGCACACATCTTCAGTTGGACGTCAGCGTATGAGCGATTGTAAATTTCTCCAATTGTACCTTTTTTGTACCTATGTAAATTCCAATGGTATGACTTTTTTACCTGTGAAAAACATGTAAATTCCATTGATACAATTTTTGATCCGTAAAATAAACATTCACTTTACCGATATCATTTTTTGACCTATATTATTTTGAAGTTCTAAGTTAAACAAAACTTTTTTATCACGACATACATTTTCTTTGCAATTTAAGGTTAACATGAATTATTATACACAACGCGTTCAGTGGACTATCAATTTTATTCCTTAAAATATGTTTGATTTTTTGATTATTTTGATGTACATTATAATATTATAATACCTTGATACCTATAAAGTTGTTAAACTTTACAAACTTTAAATTGAGTTCTGATACATATTAAAGAGTAATTAAACTAAGTTTATTCAGTAATAATTAATCATGGTTGTAAAATTAAATGTTGTCAATTTATTTGTTATGTCTATGTAGATTGATTCAACAAGCATACTCATCTGAGTCATCTACATATCTTCTTTGATAATGAATTTGTTCAAATTTTGTTTCTTAGAATTTTCAATATTTAAAGAACATATTTTAAAATCCTTTAGATTCTCCTTAAGGAGTGTCCGGAAGTGATATAGTCTTATGTTTCTTTAAAATTATAGAATCCCACAATGACAAAAAACCAATTGCAACAAACAAGCAATTACACAATTGCTTATGTATAAGTTATACCTAACTAAAGTATTCTTTAAATTGTATATATAAGTAAGATAGCCACTTTATTTATTCTTGTACAATAATATTATTCCCAGAATATGTGGGTATCTAGTAAATATCCCATTTGTATGAACAATATATTATTTAATTTAAAAGTTTTTACGTAACTTTGTGACTTATGTCTACATCAGTATGTTGTTAAATTTTAAAAATATAACTTTTGATTTAAAATACAATCAAACCTTATCACATATGGGTAAGTTGACATAAGACGTATTTTTAAAATATACGTAGGTACCTAATTAACGATAGTGCATCATTCACTATTTTCCCCAACGTTAAAATATCTATTACAACAAAAATATAATTCAGCCTAGTAATGATTTCATAACATGAAAGAAGCAATAAGATAATTGGTTCATAATATGTGTAGGTACCTATTATTAATTTTGAGTTTTAAATGTTTTGTTTTTGTTGTTTTCTATTGTAATAAGCCTGGATGCTTGGTACCTACTATCGTAGTACTGACAGTAGATAAGTGGCAACCAAGTTATTATAATTGCAGGTCGCAGACACTTTATTTGATGTTGTAGTCGTGGTAGACAATGAATGATAAGACAGATGTAATATATTGTGAATTTTTATTATAACGTTCGATAATTTTTCTAAGTCCAAATAATATTCTACAGAGTGGCGTGAAGGTGCTTGCACTAATGGGTGGTAGTACACGTCTGAATACAGGCTGATTCGGGCTCCCTTATATATGAGGTTCCCCGTACCCCTTGCCTACATATACGATATCTCGGTTCTCACGGATGTGATTTGTGTGCTCATCATCCCAGCCCACGCATCTGTGGTTGACTGTATTATCAACTATGGCTTATTATTAAAATAATTATTCTACTCTTGTTTTTTTTATTTGAATTTCGTCGTATGTATTCGGTGTCTTCCCCATGATTATTATTTTAATTCTGGATCTCGTTGTATATGTTCAGTATTTCTGTGGTATATTACAACGCCTATTTTTGAACCCCATATTTCTTACTCCCTGATTATTCCGGTCCATCGTAACTATAATATAATAACTATGTACCTCTGAGATTGGTTTTGTTTCTGTCCAAGGTTAATGCGCCTATGCTGAACCCTACTTTCCTTACTACCCGGTTATGCCGGTCTATCGTATATTATAATAATAACTATGTATGTACTCATGAAATTGGTGTTACTCCGTAGTAACTGGCTTACTACATCTCCCCCTTTAAAAAGTTGATTTTTATCGTCTAAATGAGAAAATTAACTCAGTCATCCCTCCATTAGTTCAAGCACTTTCATGTGGTTACAAGTTACATATATAAATTATTTCATTACATTCAATTATTACATGTTTACATAATATGATGTTTGTTACAGATATTTAGTTACATTATTGAATTTATATGGTACATTCCACCATACTTTTCTGGTTATATTTATTAAATGTTATTGACAATTACAAATTACAATCCACAATATTATAGTATATATTTTACTTATTATCTAGGTTAGTATCTTATGTGATTAACAATATATTTTTTCGTTTTTGTTTTACAACAATAATCTTATCTTAGTGTTAATATAGTATAAATTAATCCTTTAATATAATAGGAATTCTTAAATCTATTACAATATATTTTTTTTTCTCGTGCAATATATATATATGATAAAATAGTGGTGTACTGGTGTGTTATATATTTTTTTTTTTTCGTTACCATGTTAATTATATTTTAAATAAATTAGATTATATATTTCTTTCCCATCACCATGTTAATTATGTCCAATATAAGCTAATATGTTCCTTTATGTATTTGTATATTATTCTATAAAAAATTTAATCCTAAATTTTCCTTTTTTTTTTTTTTCCATTTTTTTTCATTTTTTTTTTTTTTTACGCTTACGTTTGTTCCTATATATATATTTTCCATTAATCGTTATATTATTATATTTTATATCTAGTTAATATTACTATTCCTATACTGTGATTTGATTATATCTTTTTACTACAGGTCCAGACCAAGCAATTAACTATTGTATTTAAGTTCCATTACATGATCGAGACAAGTACCAAATTGATTTTATTCTATTCTATTTTCGTATGTGTTTTTATCTTGCTAATCGAACCCGTGACGTTAGAGTGTGCTGAAAAATCAAAGCACTCTCTTTCGACACAGGCTAAATTAACAAGACCTTGTCCTTGTAACTTCTTATTGAGTTTTATTGGCCATTTGATCCGTTGGTGTTTCCGTTAAAAAATCCGTTATACACACGATTTTCGAACCAACCACCAAACGATCAAACTCCAACATTTTCCTTAAGTTGTCAAACCGTTCGGTATATAATAGCGCAACATTTATCTATCTCCAACAATAATAGATTAAATATGTCCCTATTATGTACCGCTCGATTTCTAATCGTATTTTTTTTTCGTTCCTATTCTGAAATTAATTTATTTTAGATTACTATTTTAGCTCTAATTTAATTATTTACTAGTATCTATCGTTACTTCCTGTTCTTTTATTTACTTTAATGTGTTAATTAAGCTATTTGTTAGTTGCCAAAATAAAAATAAAAATTCGTTAAAAATTTACATTTCACAACGTCGATCTATGTACGTGGTATTGTTTATAATGGTTGGAATTGCTTTACTAAATTTTGATACCCATATTCCCTAACCATTTTGTTGAATATACACTTTGTAAATCTTACATCGGTTTTTGGATCGTGAGCATACGTTATTTTGTGTTTATGTGTACATATGCCGCTATGTGCTTCCGTTAAATTTAATAGCCTACCATTCTTTTGGATTTTACCTACACTAAATTCGAAAATTCTTTCTGTTATCTTTCCCCTTAATTTTTCCAATATCATGTAAAAGTCCCCATCGAAATTTAAATCATAGCATCTAATATTTAGTATTTGTATATCTCCTAACCCTAATCTATTTAGGATATTCCTATCGTATGATCCCCCAAACAATACCACTACATTTATCTTATTTCCATGCAAAATATAATTTCTTATGAATTCTGGTGTTAAGTTATTTAATTGAGAATTCAGACTTTTATTAAGTTGCGCTAAACAGGTCGTCTCCACTTCCTTCTTGTGTGAAACATCCGCCTTATTGATTTCTCTGCCAACTGTGTTTCACGAACGTCAAACTCTTACCTGTTCATGAAGTGGCAAGAGAAGCGGTTTCCCCTCGAGCTTACGAATCTTACATTTGTTCAAGCTGTTCGAAATCGCCCCTGATATTAGCACAATATCAGTTTTCCTCATATTGGTGAATTCAAAATCCATGACAACGAACTTGACTTCCCTTCTAATTCACAGTCGTTAATACATTTATTATTATTAATAATATTAATACGTGTTCTATTTCTAATTACTATTTCTAACTACTTATGTAAATAATTTTTCCTATATTTTCTACTTAATTAATTATACTATAGTATTCTAAATAATAAAATAACCCTATATAGTTTATTTTATTTGGGGTGGTACATCCTCCCCTTCAAGTGGATTTCGTTCGTTTACTTTTTTTAATTTTTGTTCAATTTGGATATTATCCGCGCAGAGTTTACTTTTACCTACTCGTACCATTTCATATTGTGGTCGCCTTAATGAAGTGAGCCTGCATTTATATGTTATATATTAAAAATGATTAGCATTATTGAGATACTATCAAGCCCAATGTTAAATAAAATAAATAATTACGCGTATCGCTCGCTTCTAGCTGTCCTGATTGTGTTAATATTTCATTATCAATTTGTTGTTGAACATGGTCTAACGATTGTGCTATTTCGTGTATTTTTTCGAGTTTATGTGAATCTGGTTTAATTATTACTTTAGGCAAGTTCATACTTTTTTATTCTATCGGATACCTTAAATTATATTTTCCCTGTCCTACTTCGGGTATAAAGTTAACATAGTGTTTCGACTTTATTTCTTGTGTCGGATTTAATATAATATCGTTCCCGTACGCTCTACATTTTGAACTTAACCAAATTAATCCTTGTTTTCGTATTTTCGTAATGTTCGTACGAGGGTATCGATATCTCTCCTTCCTGACCAAACAATAATATAATAGTGCTTCACTATAGTTGTCATTATCAATAGCATTATGATTACTATTATTCCTAGTATTCCACATACTATATATAGGTAATAAATTATGCGTTCATCCGGAATGCACACAACTGTTTTTTCATTATTGTTCACATAATAACTGCTTGTTTGTTTCGTAATTTATATTTTCACTTTCTGTGGTACTCCAGTATCGTGTTGATGTTTCGTCCGTAATATTATTCAATTCGTAATTTGATATTGTACGTCCGGTTCTTACTGTCTGTGTAGTGTGACCTACTGTACTAGTTATGTTTGCATAATCTTTGTTTACTTCCGTGGCGTTGAACTCGACTGACCCAGTTGTCGTTGCTGTGTTATTTATTTGCATTACATCGTCATTGTTTACATTTATCATTTCTTTCATTTTATTATAACTTATAAAATATTCCGATTCCATTTTGAATTGTTCATAATACGATCCATTTTTATTTTTTAATTGTATTGTACATGTTTTCTCTAAGAGGTACATACGTTCAAAAACAAATGATTTTGATACGCTTCCTTGATATGGTGTGCTACATATAATTTGTAACGATTCCATATTACATTCATTGTGCTGAATTTGTGGCAAGATTATTGTGTCAGCTTGATAATAGTCTATTCCTATCGCATTCCTTGTATAATTATAATAGATTCTTATTTCTGATTTCCTGCTGGAATTTGAATATTCCTGGCTTTTTACTGTTCCTATTGATGTCGTTTTATGAAATCCACCTATAATGTTCATATATTCTATATAAAAAATTTTTTGAAGTTAAACTTCTTATGTGGGGTATTGAAAAAAAGAGAGTGACGCTCGGGCGTCACGGACGCTCGGGCGTCACGGACGCTCGGGCGTCACGGACGCTCGCGCGTCACGAAACGGTTACGATGCTTTGTTTATAAAGTTTTTGATATTTTCCGTTTCAATATTTTGTAATCTTTTTGGAAACATATCATATGATATTATAAACAAACCAGTATAAACGTATAAACCATGATAAAATAACATGGTATGATGGCAACGAACTGAATATCGTCGGAGTTTGCGCATTTCATTGTATCCAGTTCTCCTCATAATGCACTATGTATATATATTGATCATGAAAACCAATGAAAAGCGGCGAACTGGATACAGCTCTGTATGATGGTCGGCGGGGTAAGGGGTATGCGTATCATAAAGTTGCCAGCATACCATGTTATTTTATCATGGTATAAACAATATTCCGTAGTCAAGTTGATAAAAGCGAAAACGCATATATAATAAATATTCCAGAGTGCGCGATAATATAATATAATATAATATAATATACTATTTTTAGGTGAGTCAAATTATGATATTCAAAATATAACTCGATGAATTCATCATATATATGACTATACTATGTTATTTAATAAATAATAATAATAATAATAATTAATATTTAGTTAATATTTGACACATTTACAATGACCAACGCACCTATATTTTTCAAATAGTAATCTATCGCTGCTCTGTTCAATTGTATAATGATATGACATAATTTGATATTACTCAATATATATGTCTATGGTCTATCAAGTATATTTATTTATTTAATATCAAATGTAATAATTTATGAATAACAAATTGATATATATATATTATGTACCTACATAATATGACTAATGTATTTTATAGATGTATGTATATACATCATAGTAGGGTATATTATATGCTGGACATGATACTACTGATATTAGTAAATATTTGACCATTGGTCTAAAAGTATAAATAAGTACCTACCATAATATTATAAAGGTAGGTAGTCGTATTACTTAATGTATTACGGTTTTTAGGTGAGAAAACAAAATATAACTTAAGGTATTTAGTAAAATCTGGCAGTAAATTGCATCTGGTAGACTAACGATACTATACTCTTAAACTATTTAATAAAAATAATATAACTATTAATGAATACTTGTTTCATCTACATATTTACCCTACCAACGTACCCATATGTTTCCTTATACTTGGATAGAAATGGTACAAGTACAATTATTTAATTATATATAAGTAACCTACATGTATTCCTTTGTAGAAGGTACCTTCTTGATAATCATTATTAATACCATCATATATATATACCATTAATTAACATAAGATTATTATTCTTTATTATTATTACAAACCTCAAACCCTTTTTTTTATTTTTCATTAATGTTGTATGACTGAAAGAAGTTTCACTTAATCCCCGCGTACTTCTTACACGCTCGTTTTTTTTTATATAAATGCCATCGCGAGCACATCCCACGCCGACTTTATCTTTTATTGTTATTATTTTTCTTCTCTTTTTATTTGTGTACCTACTATAATTATTTCGTATTATATACTATATCTATATTTATACTATATATATATTATACTGCGTTTGTAATGATATCTTAACTATCCTATCCTATTATTATTTAATTACTTATAATTAAAACTTCGTCATGTGTTTGTGATTTCTTCACTATCTACATTATTATCTTCGTAATACAGTTTCACATCGTTTTTGTGTACTGTCACTTTCCTGCGATTTCGCGATATAATTACATTTTCCGAATCTAGTACGTCTAGTACTTCGTATGGTCCTTTCCAAAGTGGACTTAATTTATTTCTTTGAGTATGATCTTTAAGTAAGATCATATCATTGATTTTTAACTCTTCCGTATTTGTTTTCTTATCATAATATCGTTTATTTACTTCTTTATTCTTTATTAATCTATTCCGTGCAATTTGATGAGCTTCCTGGAGCTTTTGTTTAAGATCATATACGTAATCTTCATAATTGTACCTAGGTTCTGGTTTTGCTTTCAGTTTAACTGGTATATTTATATTTTTACCATATAATAACGCGTATGGTTGGTACCTCGTGGACGTATGTTCGTAGATTGTATACGAACATGGCGTAAGGTAAAAGTTCATCCCAATTGTCTAAACTTTTACTTACGTAGTGTCTTAAATATTCTGCCAATGTCTTATGCGAACGTTTCTAGAGCCCCATTGGTCATCGGATGATAACCGGAAGTCTTAATCTTGTTGATTTTTAACAATTTACATACATCTTTGAAACAATTCGACATAAATTCGGTGCCCTGATCGCTCAAAATTTCGTCCGGTATCCCATGTATACAGACAAAATTTATTACGAACGCTTTCGCCACCACGTTAGCGGTGTGACAAGGTATTGCTACCCCTAGGCTGAACTTTGTTAAATCGCATTGCATCGTGAGTATATAATTGTTACCTAGCCCGGTTGTAACCAAAGGCCCTACAATGTCCAAAAATATTTTTTCAAATGGTTTCGTACTAGTTGTAGTAATCACCATCGGATATTGAATATGTTTGTTAGTATTTTTATTCATTTGACATGCTGTACAATTCTTTATATATTCTCTTACGTCCTGCTTTAAGTTCGGCCAGTTAAATTGTTTCTTTATTTTCTTTACGGTTTTGTTGATTCCTAGGTGTCCACCCAATACGGAATTATGTAATTGTTTGAAAATAACTAATTTTTCTTCCCCACTAAATTCTAATTTGGTACAAATTATTATTTCTGTATTTGTATTACGAAAAATGTATCTTATCATTGCTCTGACTTTTGCCCAATCTAGTCCGTCTTGTCGTCCTAATTGGTTCATTGCTAATTTAGTTAATTTATGTTTTTCGCAAAAATACTTAGATTAGTAAAGCAACGTGTAAATTTTGGTACGTGGCTAATTGTTTCTTTTTCGTTTTTGTTATTAAAAATATTATGTACCTATCTCCACTTTTGAATTTTACGACATCGCCTAAATCTTTATGAGATTTTAATTGTTTGTCTCTACCAAATCGCTTTCTTAATTCGTAATTAATACCTGATCGAAAATTATAATATTTTTCAATTTCTGATACTATGTGGTACTCCGACGGACTGTTTATTAGTTCGCCGTGTACTTCCTTTACGTCCTTATTAGATATTAATGTTGTTTCGAATTTTTGCATAAAATTATCATAACTTTCGTCTTTAATTTCCGTAATATTATACATACGCGATAACGCGTCGACATTGGTGTTTAATTTACCCATTTTGTATACTATTTCATATTCGTATTCCTCCAATTGTAGTCTCCACCTTGCCAATCGGGATAATGGGTCTTTTAAATTAAATAGCCATGACAAAGGCCTATGGTCCGTAAGAATTGTAAATTTCTACCATATAAATACGGTCGAAATGTTTTTACGCCGAATATAATCGCTAAACATTCCAGTTCCGTTGCCGAATAATTACATTCCGCCCTGTTTAAAGTTCTAGAACTGTAAGCTATTGGTAAATCCGATCCTATTTTGCCTTGAGATAATATTGCACCTAGCGCCCTACCGCTAGCGTCTGTCGTAAGTATAAATTGTTTTGTAAAATCTGGATATTGTAGAATTGGTTCTGAACACAATATTTCTTTTAATTTATCGAAAGCTTTTTGACAGTCTTCGTCCCAATTAAATTTTACGTCTTTTCTTAATAATTTCACTATTGGATTAGCAATAGCGCTATAATTTTCTATGAATTTTCTATAATACCCACTAAGTCCTAAAAAACTTTTTATTTGTTTGACATTTTTAGGAACCGGAAAATCCTTTACAGCTTTAACTTTTGCTTGGTCCGGTTTTATTCCTTCGTCACTAATTACATGACCTAAAAATAAACATTCCCGTTGCAAAAAACTACATTTGTCCGGTTCTATTTTTAGATTGTGTATACGTAATCTCTCAAATACGTCTATTAATTTTTCATTGTGGTCTTGCAAATTTTTAGCATACACTATTATGTCATCCAGGTATACTAAACACTTCATTCCTATTAACCCTGATAACACGTTTGTCATCATTTTTTGAAATGTCGCCGGAGCTGAACTTAGACCCATAACTAATCGTTTAAATTGATAATGCCCTTGTCCCGTTGAAAATGCCGTAAGTTCTTTTGATTCTTTAGCCAAAGGTACTTGGAAATATCCTGATTTCAAATCTATTAAACTGAACAGTTGACATTGTCCTAATTGGTCTAATATTTCCGTTATACTTGGTAATGGGTGAAATTCGTTTAAAGTTACTTCATTAAGTGCCCTAAAATCGATAACTATTCTGAACTTTTGTTTCCCCGAGGCGTCCTCCTTCTTTTTGACTAATATTAATGGTGCGTTAAACGGACTCATTGATCTTTCTATGATTTCGTCTTTCATCATTTGACCTATTGTTTTTTCTATCTCCGGTTGTTGTGAAAACGGTAAACGGTATGGTTTTTTATAAATCGGTTTCAAATCCTTAGGAACTTTTATTACGTGTTCTGCTGCCGTAGTACACGTAAGATTATCCCCCTCTAAATAGAAAATGTCCGCGTAATGTTCACATATTTTTACTATCGAATTATATTCATGAACTTGAAGATGATCAGTACGTATCAACGCCCTAACCCGACGCGAACGTTCAGTGTCAATTGTGTTTACACACCGTACGCTATCTGTTGAAACATCCGTGTCGTATGAAATATTACGCGCTTGTCCTACATTTATTTCCTGCGTCATTTCAGATATATTTAATATGCTTATAGTAATTTTATTGTTTCTGACTGTATTGTAAATGTTCGCGCAATATACGTCCGGTATTAATTCTTGTTTATTTATTAAAATATTTTTATTATTCATTTCTTTATCGGGTATATCGATTTGTACTATGGTTTCAGAGCGCGGTTTTAATGTAAAACAGATATCACTATCGCTTCCTGTTTTATTATTATTTATTGTTAACGTGTTATTAGCGACGTCTATTACTGCGCGGTTTTCAATTAAAAATTTATTACCAATAATCCCGTCTGCCAAAATCGGAAAAATATTATTTACAACATAAAATTGTGTTTCGAATGCTTCATTATTAATTATTAATTCTATTTCTGCTTTTCCTATTGTAGACACTATTTTTTCATTGATGCCTTTCAAATAAATTTTTTCGTTTTCGTTAATTTCAGTGTTTCCTTTTAATGCATTAATTTTAATTATATTTAGATCCGCCCCAGTATCGACTAATAATTTAATTTGATCTTTATTAAAACTAGGTGATTTTAAAGTAATGTGATTGTCTATTAATTTTGCTGTGATGTGGAAAATCCTGTGTGTGGGTCTTGAATTATTTCTTGGACCAATCTGACTCCCACTGGTGATGTCCGTTGGCGTTTCCCGCCGTGTTTCTTTCATTCTTCTCTGTTTGTATAGCAGTTTGAAATTTCATGACTTATCTTATTACAGTAACTACAATGGACACCCTGAGTATTGTTATTGTCCCTACGAACATTATTGTTGTTGTTCGTATTACGCGTGCCGCCCACACGATTATTGTTGTTCGTACTTTGTGGTGCATTTGATCGATTGCTCCAGCAATCCCGTGCCAAGTGATTAGACTTGCCGCACGTGTAGCACCCTGCGTTATTTCGATTATTATTATTTTGTTGTACATTATTGACATTGAAATTTCGTCCATAGCTGTTTCCGCCTCGATAACCGCCGCGATTAACCGTGCGTGAATCATATCCGCCCCGATTATTATTTCCATAATTACCGCGGTTGTTGTGGTTAACATATCTGTTGTTATATCCGTTGAAATTATTATTTCTGTGATTTTGATTTGAATTACCGTTTCCTCCACGATTAACTGCGTTGTTACCATCGTTTTGTCGTTTTTCCTCGTTATTGACGCCTGCCTGTTTTCCATTACCAATCTGTCTCTGTAATTTGTCCATTTCTACTTTTGATTCATATTCAAGCATCTCATCGATCGCCGTTTTGAAACATTGTTCCAATGTAGTGGGATTACGACTTTTTAGTACTGTATATAGGTGATGAGGTAGCCCCGTCATAAATATGATCATTGCCTGTTTCTTTGTTTGTTTTTTCACTATATCTGCCTCGGCCGGAGTTAGACCTACCGTACTTGCCGCGCAGAGTTTATAATATAACTCTTCGATTCTACTGGCGAATTTTGCTACAATTTCTCCCTAGGCCATACGTGCCGTGTTTAAAGCTATTGATAGGGCCCTCTCCGATACTTTTTGTTCGAATGCCCCCTCTAATATTTATTAATTTATTGCTCCCCATGTTTCTAAATTTCGATATTTTGTTACTTCTAACGCATTTCCTGTTAACTTAGAAGTAATTATTTTCAATAATATCGGTATTTCTGCATCCGTTGTCTCCTTAATTGCGATTTCACAAATATTTATAAATTCGGCTACGTCCTTTTTGCCCGTGCAAATAGGTATCATAGCAATTGCTTTATCTAAATCCATTTTACTCATTTTTTTCTTAACTACTGATTCTAACTGCACGTGAACTACGCTTGAATCTGACCTAGTACCTAAACGTCCTACGGTTTGTTTTCGTGGCGTGGTACCTATTTGTTCCGTTAAACTATGTGTTCTTACTAATTTTTCCTTAACAATTTTTTCAGCTTTAATTACTTGTCTCCTAGTTTGTTCTAAAAATTCTTTCTTTACAGCGTCTTTTAAAATTTCCGCTTTTATTTCTTTCCTAGTTTTATATTTTTAACTTTTATTGAACTGTCCGTAGAACTAGTGTCAATATCTGAACTATCGGATTCTGACATATATTTATCTAGACATTACATATATATAATTTTCAATAAATTATATTTACTAAATTATTAATTTCCTATCCGCGTAAGTAATTACCAACAGTGTTTACTCTACATATAGGTATATACTATTATTAATTATAAATTATTAATACGTAACTACCGTCACCAAAATTAATAATACTTAAAAATTACTACTTATAAAATAACTATCATGCACAAATAATAAAAAGAAATTACGTAAACGCGCGTCGTTCGTTGAAATGGATGAGTACCTATCTAATAACACGTAAAACGTTCGACCGCCTATGCTACGCGTGTTAAATTTCGATACGGTGTTCCTCACCCGTTTCCCTCGCCCTGTTCCGCGATGTTTTTTTACGTACGCGCTTGTACTACGCTCGAATATTATATAAAAATGTCCGGTTAATTACGCCGTAAATCCCTTTAATAATATTCGACTTCCTATCCCCTTATTTTTCTTTTTACTTATTTTTCTCTAAATGCTTTAATTTTTTAATTTACGCGCTTTACCATCTAATTTTCTAAACACTAAAAATTAATTATTTCTGTCATTAACAATTATTCTATCAACTTATTCGTAGTAATGTTATACTAATTCTTATCCTAGGGCCCCTATAATTAATTTTTTTTCAAACTTTTCAAAATTTGACGTCAATTACTTTAATAAGGTCATCTGCTGCCTTTTAATTCAAAATCTATTTTCTTCAATATATATCATTTAATTTCTTTCAACAATTATCTATCATTCTATATTTCAATTCAAAAATTCAATATTTCACTTTAATCAATTATTTCCATATATAATTTAAAAATGCTACGGCCGTGCATCAATTTCCTAGATCAGCCTATCGCCGTCTACTTTTAATTTATTAGATCAGTCTCCGCTGTCTATCACAAAATATCATAAAATACTTAGGTCAGTCCCTGCTGCCTATCACAAAAATACCATAAAATTCTTAGATCAGTCCCTGCTGTCTATTATAAAATACCATAAAATACTTAGGTCAGTCCTTGCTGCCTATCACAAAAATCTTAGATCGGTCCTTGCCGTCTATTTACCATAAAAATCCTAGATCAGTCTACAGCTGTCTATCAAAAATACGTATATAGTTCTTCCCAAGCTTGTTTCCTATTTTTTTTTTTTTTTATTTATTTTTATTCGAATATTTTCCCCTAATATTTTACACCACCACCAAGTATAAAATAAACGCTGATTTATATGAATCAACGTGAGACGTGCACTTCAAGCTATACAATTTTAATTTAATTATCTATCTTCACTTAATTAATATACTCACAATAACGCTGTTGCCACTGCTGTGTTCATTTTTCCTTGATTGTCTGCTGGCCCGTCTTGAATTGTTCGATGATTCCGGAGTCGCCTTGGTTGATCAGACCTCGACTGTACCTCCGTGGAGCTGCTGACGTGGTGTAGCCGCTGCGTCGGGACTGGATCTCCGAAGTTGAATGTAGCCGCCTTGACTGCTGGACTCGCCTTTGAAGTTAAAATCCGCTGCCTTGACTGCTCTCCTCGTCTTCAGCTCCTTGAAACTCCTTTGCTCGACTGCGCCAGTGTAATAAGCCTGGATGCTTGGTACCTACTATCGTAGTACTGACAGTAGATAAGTGGCAACCAAGTTATTATAATTGCAGGTCGCAGACACTTTATTTGATGTTGTAGTCGTGGTAGACAATGAATGATAAGACAGATGTAATATATTGTGAATTTTTATTATAACGTTCGATAATTTTTCTAAGTCCAAATAATATTCTACAGAGTGGCGTGAAGGTGCTTGCACTAATGGGTGGTAGTACACGTCTGAATACAGGCTGATTCGGGCTCCCTTATATATGAGGATCCCCGTACCCCTTGCCTACATATACGATATCTCGGTTCTCACGGATGTGATTTGTGTGCTCATCATCCCAGCCCACGCATCTGTGGTTGACTGTATTATCAACTATGGCTTATTATTAAAATAATTATTCTACTCTTGTTTTTTTTATTTGAATTTCGTCGTATGTATTCGGTGTCTTCCCCATGATTATTATTTTAATTCTGGATCTCGTTGTATATGTTCAGTATTTCTGTGGTATATTACAACGCCTATTTTTGAACCCCATATTTCTTACTCCCTGATTATTCCGGTCCATCGTAACTATAATATAATAACTATGTACCTCTGAGATTGGTTTTGTTTCTGTCCAAGGTTAATGCGCCTATGCTGAACCCTACTTTCCTTACTACCCGGTTATGCCGGTCTATCGTATATTATAATAATAACTATGTATGTACTCATGAAATTGGTGTTACTCCGTAGTAACTGGCTTACTACACTATATTGTACAATGTACATTTAGTATTAATAAGGCTCTGTCAAACAAAAAGCGTTATTAGAACGTCGCGTGATTTTGAAATTTGTTAGAAAATTTGTGAAAGCACCACGCCGACGAGCTATTTAACGCTTTAACGAGCGTTATAATGCGTTCTGTGTGAGTGTGACAAAGCCTTTAATGTTCACATAATTTTGTATTTAAAGTAATAAAATAATATACGAATTGAGTTCGAATTTTCTTATAGTACGTAAAGTAATAGTTTTGATATTGTATCGAAAGAGTTCAAAATTCGGGACGACAATGAATATAAATAAAATCTTAAAACTAATTTTCATTTTCGGTTATTCAACATAGTTTTTTTACAAAATCAATAATTAAAAAGAAAAATGAATAAAGCAGTTAAGGATGGTAACCAAAAACACGAATGAATAATTTGACATTGATATAATAAACGAATAAATTACTAGAAATCGAGGATGTTACACTTACTCATTTATTTGCTTGTATAATATAATGGGTAGGTATATTGATATAATTTGCTACACGATAATAATTCAATTTGTTGTTACTATCATCCATATAACGATAGGGCAATAATATTAAAAATAATAACAACAATAATAATAATAATAATAATAATAATAATAATAATAATAATAAAAAGCAGGCACGCACGCAGAATCGTCTTTCACAAGTGGCGTCACGTTCCCAACACTCAACTACAGCATATCATATTATTATTATTAGTGTCATTGTACGTTTATGTGTGTATAGCCATTTACACACGATGAGTGACATAAATCTAAATTAAACTTATTTTTATTAAAAATGTAATAACCATGATTATAAGTTATAACTTTTTTGAAAATTGTTTTTTTCTTAGTTTTGTTTTTATGGTACGAATGCCGGAATGCGTGTACCTATGGTATTTTATTACGCAACAAAAGTCGAAACGAGTCAACGTACGACCGTTTCAAGAAAATATGTACACAGATATGTTATGCTCCATTATAATAGTCTTAAATTATAAATGTAGGTTGTCAATTAAATACACTATAATACTGGCACTAATAATTATAGGTTTTTTAAATGTGCCTATGTGGTTGTGTGGCGGCGAACCAACTAGTGGTGGTTTTTAGTGGGGGGGCTAACCCCCACCCCCTTGGATTTTTTTCGCATGTCCTTTTTTTAATTGAAATTACACTAAATGCTTGAATTGCTTTAATTATGGTGGGGGGAGGCCCAAAAATTGAAAATAGCCCCTCCTTGATGTTGTATCAAAACCGCCACTGGAACCAATGCACAACTATCATAATATCCAAACATCCTTTGAGGATCGCCTCGTTGTTCTTACCGCAATCGAACCCCTATGTTTTAGAACCTCACTGGATTTCGCTGACTAATCCTTGTGACAACTTTCCATACGAGTCCGTCTATGAATTTCAAAGTGATGATAATGATGTTTTAAACCTCGGAACCCCAAAAACATTATCATTATTTTCCAAGCACTTCTGTTTACGAGTTATCACATAATGGGTTTTGTATAAGTAAAACGTTATTTCAATTATATGAAGCAAAATATATATTTTTAAATTTCCGTGTAGAATGCCATTGCTACGCTTTTGAGGCCATTGATTACGTTTTCGTCACTTACACGATAACGTACTTTCCACTAGATACCTATATAGTAGTATAGTCATACAATTTATGACATTTATATGTTATTTTCTTAAAATGTGCACACCGTGTAATGTGTATTACGCTGTTATTAATCCCTGCAGGGTATATGTGTTATGTTTTATATAATATTACAACTTTTACACCCACTGCTCAAAACATTCATATAACTCAAAATTACAGTATAATAATTGCTCGTATTTATATTAAGTTGCGCAATTGGAGTGGGAGGGCGCTGAGGGGGGGACTGGGAGGGGAACCGACGATCGAGACCCTCGTCAACCCATCGTCACGATACCACATTATTTTTATATATATTATGAAATTGTCCATTATATTCAAACACCCTAAAGGTCTTTGGGGGCGTATTGGAAGAAGACCGTTTATGAGGGTGACACCGTTTTGCTCCAACTTCGCGATTTGTCGTAAATTATATATTGGGTTGTGGTGGTGTGAAATGTCAGCGCCGCCGTTTATGTATATTGTATTATAAATTATACATTTTTTATCATTATTCTTATGGTTTTTTCATAGAATACAACATATTGCATCGAATCTCACACTGGGTCACTATTCAATAACGATTTTGCAATGATTTAATTGTGTGTGTTTAATGTTTATAATATTATATACTTATACTTCACAGACCGTCCATGAACCCGCGAAAGACAGTAGAGTAAGACTGTTGTCGTCGTCCTATTGTTTTCAATTCCCACCTGAGATGGTTGGGCTCGAGAAACCGGCTACAATATTCCTTCCTAATCTCGTAAGCGCCAAGCTCTTAACGACACTCCGGGGTGCACCATTGCTCCCTTTTGGTAATCAAATGGCTCTACCACACTCACTCAATCCACAATAATAATAATATGTCCTTCTCATTATTCAGCCCGTCGTCGACTCTCTCTATTATATAAAAATATAGTCTTGAATAAAACTCACGGACACTAAGGGTCTCGTTTACGAGTAAAACACAATAGTTTTATGTTTACGTATTGTTATCAGGATTTTAATTTTTTTTTTTTTTGCTTGAGGGGGGAGGCTAAACAATTAATTTCTGTCAATTACTTAGAATATACAAGTTGGGAGTGGACTCTAAGACGGAATAGAGAGCAACTAGCAGATATATATAAGGAAAGTGTGATGATATAAGGTGGATGTATGCAGTACTGGAGTGACTAGAGAAGATATAATATGAAATTAATTCATTAGAGGTAGTGTACTACACCACTACACAAGCCCGGATTAAGGAGGGACAAAGGGGGCATGGTCCCGGGGCTCATTGATTTTGGAGGCCCATCTTCATCCCCAAAATATATTTATTTAACACGTACAATACAGTTTTCAAAAAAGAGGGTAAGTGCTCGCTCTGCTGCACAGTAGGTTAAAAGTGGGTCAATGTATAATGGATTGTATTAAACTTGAATTCAATGATATAATATCATTTTATAAGAAAAACGATTCTGAGAGGAGCCGGTTTATCAGTCTGGATTTTTATATTGTTATTATATTTTATCATAGCCTGTAAGTTGTATTAATATTATAATATTATTATTTTTTATTCGTTGCTATGGTGATAAACAAACAATTGTAAATTAAAATCATATTTTTAGCTGTTTTTCGTAATTTGTCGTTAGTTTTTCTCGTGGCATTAAATAACTATTGAGAAAATCAAAAAACCACCTCTCTAAAGTACCATCTTGATCCAATTTGCTAAAAGATAAGATACTATTTTGTTGAAACCGAAGCACTTCTTCTGGTAGGAATGTTGTATACACGATAAAAAAAAATTTAAATTAAAAAATCATTGTAAAATAAAGAAACACGTCTTTTTTTGTTTTAACGAAATTCCATAACGTCGATCTATAATTGTTATAAATAACCATGTACAATGACATATTATGTAAAAAATTATACAATAATATAAATTCGTCAATATGTAATGATACAATTATTTTGAAGTTTACGTTCAAAGGGGGTCCACCAAGTTATGGTGTCCCGGGGCCCAATTGATCCTTAATCCGAGCTTGCGGCACTACATCAATTGTAGACAACTTGATTGAGATGGTTTGGTCATTTTATGATAAGAGGTAACTCGAGGTAACTATGGAAATTAATTTAGAAGAAAAGAGAGGGAGAGGAAGATCGAAAAACAAATGGATAGCCAGAATAGTGAATTTCACCTAAAATCTGGCCTGGATAAAGACGTGGCAGAGTCCTGTGGAGGTGTATGAAGGGGTGGCCGATAAATCATATAGTTGGGAGCGAAAGTCAAAAAAAATAGTTATAATAATAATAATAATAAGTCAAGAAGATATAATATGTTACAATTGTCAATTATGTCATGTAACCACATATCAGTTAAAAATACACTGGATTCTGCCTATTGTTGGTAGCCACGTAATATGGGAAAAATGGTCTTGTCCCAACTTCAATGTATACTAACTAACTAATTTCGGTTTATATGGCCAACCGCTTAATGTGGTCAAATAATTTTGGACCAGACGTGTCCACATTAAGTGGAATCTACTGTATTATACATTACAATAAAATATAATATGAAGGTCTCAATATTTCACAAAATAGTTTTATCGAGGTAATGAGAAGTATATTAAATATTAATAGAGGCGTATGGAAATTTATAAACGAGCATGCCTATGATTCGGAGTCAGCAAATTTTATTTTATTTTGTGAAATTATAATGAGCCCACTGAAGAATTTAGGCTCCAAGCCCCAAACTGCCTTGGACCTCGACCAACAATGAGAGCCAATCGACTACTCCAGTGAAATCTACATTCTATAGGCACGAGTTAAATGGTATGTGTGTGTAGGTGTGTGTGTGTGTGTGTGTGTGTGAGTGTCCACGTATTATATACCTATTCATAACAGTTTTTATTTTCACAGCTAACATTAGACATTTGAATAGAAGATTCACCACAAATGTTTCCACATTAACAAAAAAAAAAAGTCATGTTAATTTTCTATGAACGATTGAATTTAAAATTTTTACAATATTTTACATTATTATATTTTCACCGGTAAAATTAACGAATTGACAGAACATCTCCGCTCAAAATCGTTTTTCGCATACAATATGATTTATCATTGAATTCAATATAACACATCCATTACAACAAAATGTTCGCCAATAACTACTGTACAAAAGAAGGGTCCACTCTTTAAGAAAAAATGAAAATTGACAAAATATTATAAGTAACGAGTGTTTAGGGTCAAAAGTATTTCTGTGTAGATATGTATATAATAATATAATGTATAGTATCTTGGAATTCCTTCGTTTTGAATAAACAACAAATGATTATGGCTCACGGCGATACAAGCCGTCTCGATTCCTTCCTTATTTGTGCTTAACTTTCGAGCGGAACGCTTGTAATATAATATATACCAACATTATTATACTTCAGTTGTACCTATAGTAATAAATATTATTTTGATCACTATTTGTGTAAGCTCGTTCGCCGCTCGATTGTACATATACAGTATACACAAGTAAAGTCATCATCTGTACCTCTAGGGACGTAAATATAAGTTCTATTAGCCTAACGACCCGGACCGAAGGGTTTGGTCAAGTATATAGAGTGTCCGTGATACGACATAGGTATATACACGACCAATTCTCCGGTGCATCCTTCTATATTTTCTATATGATTCCAATATAATTTATCGATCAATTTCTTGCTGGTGAAGCATTTGACAATAGTGTCCTGACGCGGTGTATATTTTATTGAATAACCGTATTTTTGTTGACAGTAAAATTGATAAAACCCCAAATGAAAACACAAATGTGGGATAATCAATATGTGACATAAATCTGCATTAAAGTAAAGGAATATTGAAGTTATATAACAACATACTTAAGTTTATCAAGTAGTAAGGCAGATGAAAGACATGTGGCTTCTTCAATCAAAAACAAATTGAATATTTTGAACATTTTTACTTGACTGCAGTAGTGATTGGCTATTGTAGGCTCAAGTGGGTACTGCATCCTTTGCATAGTGTCTCAATATTTTTACAGTAGCAAGATGTTGACCTCCAGAAACAGGGAGCACTAGATGGACAATAGCAGACATTTATAATATTTGAATTCTAAATTTTAAATTAAAAAAATTTACAAAATTTTACTATTCTACATCGCGTTTGAGTTTTTCTTGAAAGACAATTTTTCGTACTAAAAAACTAACCAGATCTGACATCCTTAAGTAACAAAATTGTATATAATTATATTATACGATAAAATATATTATTTATTACTTCTTTATAATATGATTTTACTTTATTCTAATGTGGTCTCTCTTGATTTTTGAATCCCTGTAAAAACCTTGCTCTCAGTCCACCTCTGCTATAAATGTAACTGTTATGTAATATTGTAATTAGACAAGTTTATGTAAAGATTTTAAGAGCCTTTAATTTTGTTATTATTATTAATCTATGGTTTTTATTTTCATTAATATAGATACTTAAAATTCTATATATAAATTATAAAACGATTGAATCTGAAATGATGCTGGGACCTCCTATTTGAATAAATACATCCACACGCAATTAAGTTGTATCAATGGATGAATTATTCACACAAAACTAAAATATAACCTCTTTTCAACACATTACTTTTGCTTGCTGTAAACATTTATCTTACAGATTGTGAAATATATTATTTATAATGATCAAAAGAATGTCTATATAATTTCCGATAACATAAAATACATTATTCAATATAAAAATCATGTCTTTGACTTTTACAGAAAAAAAATGTTATAAGGGCACACAATTTAATCTCACCCTAGGGATCCGATGAACCAAGTTTCGGTAAGATATAATATATATATGTGCGAGTGTGGGTGTGAGTACAGCCTGTACAGGTGGTTTATTTTAAAGTTGTTTAACCTATATTTGTGTGAATTTTTTTTTAAAATTTACTAGAATATGATGCACTAAAAATAATAATATTATAATCATTAATAACATAATATTTTCATTACGTTTTAGGGAATGAAAACGAAAACTGTCATTACTATTTTATTAACGAGGTACATTGGACAGGAAAAAATGGATTTAAAATTATCGATTCCTATCGGGATAAGCTACGACCCTTATGAAATGTAGAAAAACTTCAAGGTGAACGGGGAATTGCGTATACTCTCGTCTCTCACGTCCCTTGGCCGATTTAAGCTCTGCGATCTGCGGTTAAACGGCATGCGCGCGAGGTGTAATTGTATTATTATTATTATTACGTTTTGTTGTTGTATACAATATATAAAGGCATTAGTCATCATGCTCGAGCATCGGGAAAACCATCGGGAAAACAACAGTTATATTATATCCGAGTTTGGAAATCTGCGGAAGAGGAGAGCTGTGTGTTAGCGGCCGCCGTCTTTCCTAATTCCTATAATAATAATATATATCCGTGTATGGTTGCCACACATACCTACCTATATTATATCTGTGCCAACATATTGTTCTCGATGCGTTTACAATAACATGTACGATCTATTTTAACGAAAACACATTTTGGAAATTGCTGAGATTATTGCTTACATTTTATATTTTTATTTAACGTATATACCAGCCACGCCATAGCGGCTACGCCAAATCAATGAATTGAATCAAACAAACACTATTTAATATTTATGATATTCATTGCTCAATAGTCAATAATAATATAGGTATAGTTAAATAAAAAAATGCTGAGACCAAATGTTAGCTATTAATAATGATAAAAAATATATATGTACGTATATAGTTTACTAAAAGTATTACTATCTGTATAGCGAGCTAATACCTACGTTGTACATATTATTATCCTGAGAATTAAAAAAACATAGGTATAAATTATAAAATGAAATAATAATATAAAGCGCATAAATAAACGATTTAAAATTAAGCACAATATTATATTAGAGTTGATCTGTGAGTGTAGTCCCTGATAAGAATTCTAAAAGTTTGAAGATTTTGGTTGCCTCTAGGTGTAGAGCTTCAATAAGGTATGGTTGAAGAATCTCAATTCGCATCTTATACACCCTCCCTCGATTTGTACATCGGACATTTTGTGTTAAAGTGTATTTAACTGTGAGGTGGTTACCACAGCTGATATAATATAAGCCACAAGGTCTTCTATTCTCATTAGATGTCGGTGAGTGTTTTGGTGCGTGTATCTCCTGGCTCATGGCGACATGCCGTAAATGTCTCTGGGGTCGATGGATGTATATATGAGTGGTTCGTAATGAGTAAATTCACAAGCTTATTTTGTAGAAATAAAAAAATCACAACTATTTTAAATCGAAACCTTACTAACAACTATTTCAAAATGTTAAACTCATTATACAAAAAAAATAATTAAAAAAGTATAGTTCTCCACATACAACATTTTTAATTTATTTAATCAAGCGATATTGTCAATATTGTTATACATTATAATACAACGATGTTAGAAAATCATGATTTGTAAATTTGTAAATTTTTTTGGAATTTTGAAAAAAGTTGGCTGCATATTTGAGAGTTTTTGTGCATATTTTGCTCCTATATCTTCCAAACCCCCCTATAATGAGATAATACATGATGATCATAATACTGACTATCGTGCATGCAACAAGGAGTAGGTACCTCAATCGTATTCCCTTATTTTAAACCCAGTTAATGATAAAACTTGACGCGATACGCATTTACATAATATTGTGTATTATAATGTGTTGAGCGGGAAATTATTATATTTAAAGACTGTATTCTAGAGAAGTCGCAACTTTTTATTACGTGTTCCAAAACCTATACAATCAATTAGTTGTAAATACGAATAAAGTGAAACTACATTAATTTAAACAAAGTTTTATTTTACCAACATTGTACGTTTCATGGGCTTTGCGTTAAAATGCATATTTTCAATTTTATTTCGTCGAATAAATTTATTAATTCGTTTACGTATTATTACGGTTTACCCCTTTTGGCATTTAAATTTCAGGATTTTCAGGTATTTTAAAGGTATTTTTGTGAGTTAAATACCGTATTTAACTCACAAAACTCCGGTCTTCAGTTATAATAATAGATATGTATACATACTGAAATAGTGAAATATGTTTTTTTCATAATCACCCCACCATAGGTTGTGTTTAATCGAATATTATAGGTACTCACCGTGAAAATCTCTCCGGCCGTACAGTACCTGTAATAGGTCGAACGTTATGTTATAGTTATTCTCTTGCCATACTTCTTATTCTATATTATTTCATTATAAATTATTGAAAACAGGTCGAAAATTTGTTTGTTGATTTCTTTCACGATGCACGTAGATGAAATACGGAGTATATTATTTTCAATTTTGTTACAAAATTGTTACGAAGAATACTATTACATAGGAAGACGCTTCGTAGTCAAATAGTGATTTTCCAAACATTTAAATATGTATGGCCGTATGGGTACGATATAAACACGTGCAGCCTTTTAAGTGTATATTGGATAATTATTACATACTCATAAAATGATCAGTTTGATTCTACATATTTTGATTAATCGCCCGAATTATATTATAAGTGTATGATGATAAATGATAATATTACGCATGATTCAATTACTCAAACGATAATTTTTTTTTTACACTTCCTTTTCCAGTTGTATTTTCGACACGGTTACCTAGTTGAAAATGTTTTTGACTTTTCGTTATTTGAAATTCTCAGGATTAACGATATTATTTTATTCCACAGTATAAACATTCACATTGCACAGGATGATTCATCAAGCTTCAGCGTTTGAATGAATACATTATTAAAGCAAAAATAGGGATGAGCGAGAGCTGAGTGAATAACCCTGTATTATTCATTTTGTCAACATTTGTTGTAATAACTATATAATATACAATTCGTTAAAGTAAAACCTAATCAAATATATATTATACCAATGGTTGTACAATCAACACTTGGGCTTACTGATACATATATATATTAAATGCTTTGACATTACTTAAATATTATTTTTCCGGTTTAATGTTATACCAGTGAGAGTTTAAGATGTTATAAATTATATATTATTCGTGTGTTATAGCCTATATAGCGGTGTAATAATTAACTATATAACTAATTGTTTGGAATGTAATATATTAAATGTATGTAATAAATGCGCATCATTAAACAATTATCCAATTAAATTTATTGATTTTAATTTTTAAAATTGTCTACGCCAAATATTAAAAATATAATATATATCTAATATGCGGGAACAATAGAAATGATAGAAACCGAGTTCATGGCAAACGGAGAGACAAACGACTTAGGTTTAAACGAAGAAATCTTATTACTTGAAGATAAAAAATAATAATATATATAAACAACAAATTGTTGCAATAAATCTTAAAATCGTTTAAAACTTACAAGACACACATAGATATAATAATAATAAAAAAAAATTTCAAGAAACAGCATTATGCGCTTCAATTAAACTAAAATTATGTTTGCGAGTATTTTATTAAAATAACAATATACTCATCTGTATAAATGGTTATTATCGCGTTTTGTATTTTCTTAAATTAAAAAGAACTTAAAAGCTCCAATAGTGGAACTTGAGATATTTTAATTGCACGTTTTGCATTTCAAGCTTAATCTCGGCAGGGAGTTTTTTAACAGTGCATCATTCATTGTTTTATTATGTTCTTCTCACACCTAAACAAGGGTTTTTCCACTTTATTCATAAAGTTCCGAAACTTTTTTCAAAACGCCTCGAGCAACAACAGATGCGTGGTCTTGTTATTGCCGTACGTAATTAACTTCAATAAAATGTTATGTTCGTTTAATGGGCAGGGGTGTTTATTTTATGAAACGAGCAGAACAAAAATTCGATTGTGATATAAAGCCCTTTCGGCATGGGCATGCAAATAGCTATATTATTGTAGAAGTGTAAGAAATAATAAAAATACTATAGTACACAACACTCACGGAATAAAAACCTATTATTAGTATGATATGCACAAGACACACCAATGTATAACAGTATAGTCCCTGACATAGCTGATGTACCAAATTATAATATATATATTATAGATTAATAATATGTAGGTAATAATTTATTCAATGTTTGAAAACAAAACGAATTGATATGTTTGGTATAAATAATAAACAATGAAATAATGTGTTACAGCAGAAAACGAACATTTTTAAAAATATATCGATTACGACAGTGGTTAGTTCATTTTATCAGTTATATTTTATCTGTTACACTGCTCTGTACAATACAGATGTAATACGACCCCCACCCCTATCTCTCACCACGTGAAAACCGCTTTTGCCACCACCGACCCGGGAAAATTTGAAATTAAAATCCACACGATTAATAGCTACATCGAACGCTCGAGCGAGTCATGGTGAATACATTATAGTATAATATAGGTACCTATTATATACATTCAATTTACATTCGGTAAATAATTATATAACTGTTATAATAATAAATTATTATTAAATCGCATCACTGCCACCAGTTGCCAGTTGTTACTCTCAAGTATAGTCCCCCAGCTATATTAACTTATGTGTATATATTATATTTGCATTCGGAGAGTCCTCTTGAACCATTACGTTTTCTGGTTTACCGCCTTGATTAAACAAACAGATATGGTCTCGGCACTGTGGTCGCACTCCATACTTTTTTTCATTGTTTTTATTGAACTTAAGCTCGGCGACTATGGCCATTAGCTGTTGTAGGGTTGTTCGGTAGGTAAGCAAACACATGTATGTGTAATGAGGTTTTTACTGCTACGAACCCGGGTTGTCACCCATCCGGGAACTAGTAGCAGCTGTCTTTACTTACTCTCAGTCGCATTGGTAGCAGCCAAGCCACTGTTCTCCATACATTCACATGGCCAAATAGGTATATCGGGTGATTAATTCAACGCAAGACACTCTTTATTTGAAACCCTATTAGAGTTTTCGAAAATATTTTTTTTCATAATTTAAAGTCGTAAACAAGGCTTTTATTATTAAAACAATTATTTTTTACCATTTTTTATAGTAATAATTTTTTTTAATTGTTTATCTTTTTAATGACAACTTTTCAATAAGGAATTTTATAAGCAGAATATTTTTTTAAAGCCCTTAGACATAATATAAAGATAACATTTTGGAATTATAGGTATTATAAGTTTAGATGAATGGAGTGGAGTGATATATACAGAGGTACCATACAAAATGTTGGTCCACTACTCTGCGCATCAATTCTATTTATGCTTAATCGTGTCATAGTCTTTCGTTCGGCCAAGGAAGATTGGCCAAGTACTCACTTATATTTGCTACCAGAGCATAATCATTGGCGATCAGGGAATATTTAGCTATGCAACTGGAATAACACATTAACACCAAAACTTAGTCTGGACTCTCTTAAGCTGCGTTGAGAATCCCAAAAAATACAACCATACTCCAGTATTAGATAGACTATATAAAATTTTAATAGACATACTTATAGCTGAAATTATTTTTACAACCGAGTGTTTTACAGAATATTTTTTAACTTTTTAAGTTTAGAGAAAGGGATTTTTAACAAAACGTTCATTTTCCAGGAATAAGCCCTTTTTAAAAAAACTACTGGAAAAGTGACTTTTGGAAAAAAAACAAATATTATATTAATATCCATCATAAAAGCATTCTTAACAAATATTTTCCATGCAATAATATTCCTGATGAAAGTTTTCCCGAAAATTAAACACTTTACCGTTGGCACCTAGTTACTCGTGTCAACTATTGTGGACATCAGCGTTCAAAGTGTTGAATAACAAAATACTGTGTAATGATTTCCTATTATTATTTTTTGGAAATATGTTATAATTTATGCATATTTTATGTTCATGACTTTTTTATTTTTCATAAACTTAAGAGCGCCTGAGCACCCCTATACCAACACAGCCCGAGGCAAGGTTACCCACTTGCCCACCCACTCCCTACATCCGGAATTGTGAAAAGCCTGGTATATATTATTGTAATATGCATTTTGATAAGGGACATTTTTTTCAGTATTCGCATTTATATTATGATCATTTTACGTATTTCTGTGAGTTACAGATGTCTGGTGTTTAAAATGGATATGAAAACCTATCTACATAAAATACTGATCGTATAAATAATTCACCACACGACAAACAATCGGAATCATTTTACCAAACAACAATTTACGAAGGCCAATTTATCGTAAAATGGTTGTTCATAACCTTCCGATTAAAATATCATATTTGAGTTAGTTGCTGTCTTTCGTTGTTCGCATTGTTTAATAACTTACCACGGTAGGCATGTATTATAATATAATACCCAGTGTTGTGCGCAGATTACTTTCAAATTATAAATTTTCAATTATCAAATTAAGATAACAGATAGTGCGTTGAAAATTTATCTAGATACAAAAAACCGATAATTATACAGTTTTTAAGTTTTTTAAAACCTTTTAAATTAAATTATAATCCTTACACACATTTATAATTTTTTAGTTAATATAATTTATTATTTTATATAAAAAGACAACATAGATTAAAATAATAAATTTGGATAAAAAAAAAAGAAGGACGTTTAACGAATATTAATATATATTGGACATTTTAAATTATCTGAGCACTTAATTTTATTGCTTAATGAAATAATGATTTTTTTGACAAAAATACATAATAATCAATGCAGATAATCAAATCTAAAAAAAATTGACAATTTATTTTGTTTGGTTGTAAACATACTAACATTCGAAATTCTTAAGCAGTTCGGATGAAGCTTATTGTGAACTAATTGTGGCATATGGAGCGTTGTTTTAAATTTCAAATAAGTACTAAAAGTTATGGCAAAACAGAAAAATCAAGTGAAATTAATAAAAATATTATCTAATTATCTGAGTCAGAGTTAATTTTATATGATTATCATTATTATTTTATGTAATAATTCATTCCTTATTTTGCATTGATTTATTTGTTACATACAATGTATAGCTATTTGCTACTGTAATGCTATAATAGTTGCGATAAATATTGTTAAGACAAAATTGTATTGCGGTAAACTATCTTGTGATCAATTATATGCGATAAATTGTTATGCGATTGTTAGACGATGTCTAGATTGTTATGAAGTTTCATAATGGATGGATTCTTCACACTAATCTGAATAACCGTTTATTGTAAAAATGTAAACTCACAGACTGTGAAATATATTTATAATGAACAAAAAAAAAAATAAAACTGTCGAGTGGAAGATTATTTACGATAAAATGACAGGGTGCCGTTTAAAAGCGAAGGGATATGGAATTACCAACTACGGACATTAAATCTGAAGGAAAAACCAACCTTGGTCGGATATCATCGCTGTAAATTGCGTCCCGTTTCAAATTTTTTATGTAAATTGCGGCCCGGGTACATTATATACATACGTAAATTGCGGCCCGGGTATATTATATACATACGTAAATTGCGGCCAATTATATTTGTATATTTTAATATATTTGCCTACTTAAATATTTGTCATTGTTATGTAAATTACAAAATCAATATTTTCCTTCCCATTTTTCAGACTTAGGACTGGCAATATAATTGTATTCATATTGGTATGGTTAAAAATATTGGTTTTGCTGTTTTGTTTATAATTAAAAATAAGTAAAAATGTGTATAGTGAAAAAAATAGTATTATGAAAATTCGAATTAATATACTGGTAAAAACTTATAAGATAATTCCCGCACATAGTCTAACTGAGTAATATTTTTTGCTTGCAATTCATACATTTTGTCATGTATAAATGATTCTTTATCAGTCATTTTTTTGCTTTTTGTTCCCTGACTTCTTAATATAATATACGTATCACATTGCATGTTTTTTAAAATTTCAATAAAATTAAATATATTTGGGTGTGACGAATTGAACGAACTATTTAATTTTTTATGAAATGATTCACAATTATTTGTAGTGCGCATCGTTGAGGATACAAATTCAGCCCATATCTGTGGTGGAAACTCCGCGTCGTCGGTTATATATGTTTCTAATATGTAGTCGGTAAATTGTACTATCCTATTATCTTGTGGTTGCAATGCCATTATATCAAACGCAAAACAATCTTCAACCACATCACAACTCAAAAAAGGAAGCCCAAAAAATAATTTTAAGAAATTACTTATATCGGTATTATTTCTTTTGTAATCATTACTTAATCCTAGCTGCTGTATTTTCCTGTACCAACTTTGACCAAGGTGAAACCTACACCCTTTTACTTCAATAGAAGGCCAAACATGTCTTGCAGCATTGTGAATAGCCTTTTCAAAATCGGCATATAACCGAATAGGATTAAATTGTAAGTCATTTTTTTTGCACTCTTTAACTAAATGATGAAAAGCTTGTAAATAACACTGTGTAGTCTTCGAAGGTAATAAAATATAAACGAGTGGAACATAAGACTGATTTATTGCACAGTGAACAGTAAATAATTGATGGTATAATTTTGGACAACTTTTGAATGTACCATCTACAAATATAGTATCAGAATCGCATAGCACTTTTAAATTGCTTAATGTAGAGAAACCTACTATATTTGTTTCTTTACTATTTACTAGCAAAAAATTTTCATTTTTGTTTGTTTTGAATTCCATTTTGTCAAAAATATTATGTAATTCCAAAAAAGTGTCTGGTAATTTTGGTAGTATAGAAGCTCGAGCATTGTGTAAATTTCTTTTAATCAATTTTACGTCTTGTGTAGTTAAAGATTCGACATCAGCATTTTTTAACTCAGAATGAATAATTTTCGATGGCCTTGTAAAAATATCATCAACGGCTTTTCTTTTTAAATTATTATTAAGTTTTTGACGATTTATAATTTGTTCCGAAAGTTGTAGATGGTTATGATCTTTAAAGCTATCTATACATATACTATTATTATTAAATTTTAAAAAACACTTACAAGTTTTGACTGTACAACACCAACGTTGAATATCATTCTTCAGAAGTTTTTGAAAACGAAATTTAAAACCATTAACTATTTTCAACGTCTTATTTTTTTCACTTTTCATAACTTCCATTGTTATTAAATTTAAAAAAAAATACAAATACTAAACCAAATACCAAATACTGTAGACCAATGTAAAAACTCGTGCGAAATATTTCGATCAAATGCACACAGCACACTGGCGGCTAGTAATATTATATAGGTAAGTATAGATCTTATCGATCAATATTAAAGATAATAATATAACCAGCCGACCGGAAATCGGAATATCCCGGGCCGCAATTTACGTACATTTCAAATATACCCGGGCCGCAATTTACGTATGTATAAAATATACTCGGGCCGCAATTTACACAGTATATAACTATGACCTTTTTTGCGGGACGCAATTTACCGACTCCGCATCATGACTTATCAAGAAAAATGGGGTCTACCGATTTAATAATAACAATTAAATATATAATAACGTCGACAACACACAATTTTCGTGGAATGCATCTTGTTTGTAGTGCGGAGAACAACAAATAAATCTATGGATCACGCAGGTTATGTCACATATTGTAATACCTGTATACCCTGATAGAGCAAGATCGCAAATAGAGCGCCACACAAAATATAAACGAAATTTGTTCTAGGGGTCGGGGTGACGGGGTGGGAAAACGTAGACCCTGCTACAATATATACTGCGCTCCAGGCTGCTGACACATGCATGTATATTTTTTTTTCGGAAAGGGTGACTATAGAGATATCCACATACCGAGAGAGAGAGAGAGAGAGAGAGAGAGAGTGGATATGGCGGACCTCGGTAAATAGATGATTTTTCGACCGAACTGCGACGAGCCGCGTTGTATAAAAATCACCGGACGTCCGGTCGAACCGACAGCGTGATTTTTATTTTGATTTTTATTTTTTTTCCACCGGAATTCCCTAATTACACGCACGATCCCCCACCGCCATCTATTGTGTTCGCGAATCGGTCGGCCCAATCTGTTTCGATATATATATATATATATATATATATCATTATACCTATACACGCATTACATGCATATACTGCACATTAGGCACATATATACACAAACACATACACACATGACGATGTAATAATAATATAAATACATATACATTGCAATACTCGGACCGTGTTTGCGCAGATAAAACATATCTCTCCTGGGGAAAATGGCGTGGCGTCTATATATGTACCTATATATATATAGATTCTTGTCAAGGGGGTGTAATGCGGACTGGTGATGGGTGGGTTACAGTGGTGGAACGGGGTGGGGGGTATGCTTTTCGTCCGTCGTCGGCCTACGAAACTCGCGGGTACATACGTGTATAATAGTATATACATAGTACCTATGTATAGTATATTCAGTCGGCCGCGGGTCCGTAAGATATACGGTCCGGCAATCGGCTGTGTGGCAGCACCGATAAATTTCCGAAGAAACCCTCAGAGTCGTGCCCCCCCTCCCCCCGATTTCATTGGCTTGGGTACACGGGCGTATATACTGCACATGGTCCACGGAAAGATGTATGTGCACGTATAATGTGTATATATATATATATACGTACAAACGATATGCAAGAGTTATCCGCATCGCCCGGATGGTTACCTGTACCATGTTACCGACGAGAGAGGTAGCTCGCATATTACATTGGTATATGGATGTATGCGTATAATAATATAGTGCACGCGGAAACTTCTTCACCCTTTTCTGGAGCCGAAATGGCGGATTGATTCATTTCTTTTCAACTAGGTACCTACAAACAGAGTTTGGCAAAAAACTCCCTGATTTGAGAAACTAATAGAAACCAAATAGGTAGGTAGTAGAATATAAAAAAATATATTTTTTTTATTCATAAATTGTACATCTAACATGCCATTTTATATAAATTATTTCGTAAAACTATACCACCTACACTGAAAAAAATAGGTATTCTGTTAGGACAACTGAAATACAGTAGTTACTAGTTACAACCATGCTTACCGGTTGGCTCAGGGACAACAATACAAACAATTACAGTTACAAACTTATTTTTGTTAACTAATTATTGTCATGTGTACAAATTAGTTCGTTTCAAATACAAAACGTGATTTAGGTTTGCATACAAAATTCATAACTAAAATGTTAGAATTACAAATTAATTTGTAGGTGTGCAGGAAAATATGTCATAGGTGTCACAAAACATTTAGTTAAATTTGTTTGATATTAGTTACAATAACAATGGATGTTCTTGGTGGCTTACAAGTTATTTTGATACCAATACAGAACTCGTTTGTAGTAACTACATACTCTATCATTAATACAACAATGCAATTTAGTAAACATTGTTGTTTATATCTGTTATCTCTACGAAGCAGATCAATGATATACTAATTTTATTTCTGTTACAATTACTAAACATTCAGTTGTTACAGTGCTCGAATTCTGGGGGGGGGACTTATTTTTTCATTTTTTTTTTATCACTACCCCTCAAATTGTTTTCCCAATTGGCTTTATAAATTATAAAAACCCAAAGGGAAATTGAAACAATACTTACTTTCTACTTAACTGCATCACCATATTATTTTTCCAATTTGAGCACTGATAATGTAAGCATAATGGTTATAATAAGGTAAAGAAATATTAACATAAAACAATGACTGCCAAATTGATTTTCTTATACATGTATTTTCAAACAAATTTTAAGTAGATACATAAAATACATATTTTGTTACATAAATAATAAATATAGCAACAACATAATTTAAAAAGGACTTCTTACAGTTATATATTTTGTTCCATTTGATACAATATTTAAAGTATTTGTTACATGAGAAAGGAGTAAATCCTGAAATACATAATGAATATTATTGGTTTCTGGTAATGTTATTTCATAACAGTAATAATGTTCATCAAAGCCGATTGTTGTTAAAATGTTGCACTCAAAAATTACCCTGTTTTGCGCATAAAGAAAAACATTCTTTACAATAGCAAATTGAGGATTATTATCATTTAAAATGTCTAACGTCAATATGGTTTTAGGTTTGTAACGAGTTCCTCCCACTTCAGCCCAATTTACTCGAAATAATGATTCACCTATATTCAGATTTAGTTTATTTTGAATTTGATACTGTTTTATTGAGTCCAATTCTATTTGAGGTCCTACTTTTATTTTATTACATAATTTACCATTAATAAATGTTTCATTCAACTTAAGTTGGTGTTTGATTGCCAAAGTTTTGCAAATATTACGCCTATTGAATGAAGACCTGGCCGAAATTTTTGATACTTTATGTTTTGCTTCATATCTCATAGACCATAGGTGAATTACGGGTCCAATTTTTTTAATTAAAGAGTGATAGTGTGTTAAAAAATGAAATTTTGGTTTTAAACTGTTTTTACTATACTTTAAATAAAGATCATTAATTTCAGCAACTAAGGTCTGAAGCATTGAACAACTGCCTAATTCAAGTGATGTTGATAATATAACATCCATAACTCTCCGCATAGCAATATATAGACCCCAAACTGGTTCTTCTGAGGGTACAAAATCACCAACTAGTAACCCAAAGTACCTAATTAATGTCAATATTTCAGATGCAGATTGTCTAATATTTCCTTGTTTAATATAATCTTCAGTTAGTGCACACGGCTTATTGTTTTCAGGTCCATAGTCAAAGCAAAATAGTCTGTCATTCAATACTTGTAGCGTAAAAAGCTTTAATTCCTTAATATAGTATTTTAAAATAAAACTCATAATATACTTAGAACACCTTTCCAGCATGACATGCATGACATCTACTCCTAATTAATCAAACAAATTAAAATTATTCACACTAAACCAAATACACTCTTCTTTTATACCAGTAGCAGACACATCATTCTGTGATAATTGAGCATAATACTGCTCAGTATGTCTTAATAAAATCTGATATTCATAACATTGAACCCACATATGTTCTTTTCTCATTGTACACATTCTACACGGAAAGTTTGAGGAGAAACTCTCAGTAAAACCTGTGATGGAATGTAATCCTAAGTTGTCACCTAAAATAAGCCCCAACTCAAAATATAATTTACCTTCATAATCTGGTGTACTTATTTCAATACCAGTTTCTTGTAAAAAATTTAATTCATCTATTAGAGGCTGAAAAATAATCCTATTTCCAAATTCAACCCTGTCGGCAGAGTGAAAAATTAAGGCTAGAAAAATGTTAGATAATACTGTAGAACGATAAGAAGGTAAACATGGTACTGAGACATAAACTCCTCCTAATTTATGTATTCCAGAATGGCTACCAAGGGCATTGCCACTCTCAAAATCATTAAAAAATACAAAAAGTGGAAAGACAACACGATCATTGTGACTAACAGCTCTGCTTTGCCAATATGTGCCTTGAATAAAGTTTTGAATAACTTTATTATCTGATTTTAAAGTTTTCATATGGTCTAATGTTTCAGAAAGCACATTTTGTAATGAAAAAAAATTTTTTAAAACATTTCGTAGAGTCAGAGATATAAATTGTTCTGTACAAATAGAAGGTTCTAGAATGGATATACCACTTTTAACAACTTTATTGAGTCTTTGACCTATAACCATTTCTTTTAGTTCTATAAAGGAACCTTGCTTATTAAAATATGAAAATCTTTTATGTTCAGTTTTAAAATTGTTTAATGCACTTTCAATATCTTTTACAACATTAATAAAAGAACCAAAACATTCTTTTGACATTTTGCCTTCAGACAACAATTTCTGTGCACTACTTTTTACAAAAACACCAATACCTTCTGAAAGTACTGTTTCCATACCATCAACAACAATTTGAACAGCATTTCTGGGCATTATAGTATTTGCATACAAACATGCTAGAAATGTGCTTAATGTTTGTTTTAAAATTTCGACGGGTTCTATGGTAAATGTGCTTTTTACTCACATTAGATGGAGGTACAAAATCAGAATTATCATTAGTAGTTGCTGTGGACTCTAAGAGAATATTGTTTTCGAGTAAAACTTGTGAATCCAATGAAATCTGTACTAAATCTGTTCTATGTTTTACTAAATGTTTGGTGTATGAATTTTTAAGTAAAATGACCTACTACATTCTCCTTGAGCACAATAATACACATCAAATTTATGATCCGAATGTATAAAATCAAAATGTCTTAAGAGAATCTTTGTATTAATAAAAGTTTTTTTACATAAAAAAACAAGTAAACATATTGTTTTAAAAACTAAGAATATAAAAATTAAAAATAATAACTATGATATTTGAAGCAGGGTCTTCTTTAAATTTACAAAATAAAAATATTCAGTTTTAAATAGTTATTCCAACATCTGATAAAAAAGCATTGACTGCTGTAAAGTTTTTATCCAACGGTGTATTTAATTTGTATAACCCTTTTTGTATAAAATACCAAACAGCTTCACTCTCTGATGGATAATTAGCATTAAGTGTGATTATAATTTTGAAACAACAATCGACTGCTGAAATGATTGAATTTAAACGATAAAATGTATTATCAATTACAACAAAGTAACTAGATATCTCTTTTAAAGAAGAACCCACTATTAACACAAATGGCTGTAAAGTTTGGCCTAATCCTACCAATTTATCTCTTCTTCTTGATATTGTTTCTTGTACTTCGGCACTACTCAGCACATGCGTTATAAAACCATCTCTCATCTCTACTTTCGATGGTCTCCATTGCAGTTTTGCTTTTTTTCCTTTAGAAATGGACACGCCAATCAGAAATGGTAGACACAGTAAAACAGCAAGATTCGAAATGTCCTCGTTTTCTAAAAAAAACCAATACATGTTTTAATAGGTACTTTAAAGTAATATTTTTATAAAAAAAAATGCCTATTAATCATTATAATCATTTATGGATTCTTTAAATTTTACTTTTTAATATATTATTTTTATTTTAAAACAGAAATTGTTAAACAAAACCAAGAAACATTAATTTTTTTTTATACTATTATACTTTTAACCTTTAAACCAACTGCGAAAATACAAAAACCATTTGTTTGAGTACCTATAGTTTGATCATTTATATTATTTAAAAAAATCAGATTAACAAAAATGACTATAATATTAATGATTAACTTTAAAAACATTAACAATTTGGTTTTTACAATTAGAGCTTCAGAGCTCAACTGCACATACTCCTTCAAAAGTTGATTGGTTGAAAGGTCCTTAGATTTATTAATTTTCTCTGTTGCCAGTTCGGAAATTTTATTTTTGCACAGTGGTAGACTTTGATACAATCGATCACTAAATCCAGGATAGGCCACATCAAAGTCTTTAAAAATCTGAAAAAAATTATGTTTATTTTTATGATGAAAGACACAAACATATTTAAAATATTTTCCATACTCACAAGAGTATACCCAGCAGGTTTTCTTAAAGATGGAAATTGTGCCATATACTCAGCAATAGTTGGACTATCTTGAGACATTAATTTCTTTAGTCGAGTATTAGCAGTAGTGATCCATTTGTTTTCAACTATATTCCACGGATCGCTTGAGTTTTGCAACCAATTCAAATTGTCCTCAATTAATGCTTCATTATCTTCTGTTTTGTCGTCTAATGAGCGTAATGCTTCTGGTAATGGAATGGGAGATGAATGTTCTGATGAAGATGTAGAACTGTTTCTAGATGGACTGATTAATCCAGATTTACGATAATCTCTTCTTTTATTATAAAGGCAATCCAGAAGTTTTCCTTTTGCTGCTCTTTTAAGTCCTGGGCCATAAGATATATTATACGGTATGAAATATGTTGCAGTATGTTCCTTATTAAAAATTGTTGTTATTTGGTATGCCAAATCTTGTAACCTTGATGATGGTACTTTGCGATGGACATCATCTTGAAGTTCTTTGTTGATTATTATATTACACAGACGCTTTCGGCCAATACTATCCAGTAGTCCACTTTTTAAATAAGTTGCCAGTAACCCTCTACCAGCATTGGCACTTTTGAGCAAATCTAATAACTCCTGAGAAAAAAATAATAAATACAATTATCACTAATTTGAATGTTAATTTAAAAGTTAAGTTTTATTTAAATTAAAAAATATAATCCAAAATGAGAAAGTTTAACGGAATTTCAAACTATAGCTTACATTAACTTATAATTTCATAATTTAAAATTTAAGTTTTAGTTAATAACTAATATTTCATAAGTTTAAAGTACTGAAGATTATTTAAATGATCATCTTATATAAATTAACTTGATTAAATGCGTATAGTAAATTTAATACATTGTATACTTGATAATTTAGATTAAAATTTTTACTAACTGAGTTGAATGGCTGAGCGTCAGACACATCTTGAGATGTACTACTATTTTCTTTGATCAGTAATTCTTCAAGTTGAAGATAAACTGTATTGCTGAACGTATTACCTTCAAAAGTTTGCGGTGATAAAATCTAAAAAATAAAATTATAAACTACAGTTAGTTATCTACATAAAATTTACATTAATTTGATACTTAGTACTAAGTTTTAAAAACAAAACAAACAAGTCGAGTATATTATTCTTGATTAATGTACAAATTTAAGTTAAATCGAGTTAAATAATACAATGTATTTTAAGTGCAACAATACATAATTTACTGCGAAAAACTAAACAGGTAGGTACATATTAAATGTATATATTACCCATTAAATAAAATCTTTGATCACATACCTGAGATAAATCACTGTTGTCTAATGTTTGGAAGCTGCAATTATCTTCAACTGTTATAGAACTGCTAGCCAAACTACCACTGGATGTATGTGAATCAGTAATCTTAAAAAATAAATTTTAAGCCTAATCAACAAGATATAATTTCTTACACAAAAATGAAATGTAAAACTTTAGGTACCTATCTAAATTAATAAACAAATCTTAAAATTAAATATATTAGGTGTTTGGCAATAGTTAGGTATATTGTCATATTTTAAATAGTACCAAAGCAATAAAAGCAATGACTAATATTTTATAAAAGGTGATTAGTTCGCAACCATGTATTTGTAAAAATGTGTGGTTGTTGGTACTAGGTACCTAGTATAGTTGAGAAATAGTAAAATTAAATATAATTATTACTGTGTTTGAGACGTTTGAGGTATTCGGCATTCCTGAATTAATAATCGCTCTCCAATCTTCTAAGTTTGATATAAAACGAGCTCTGTGACCAACTGATGGGATAAGTTCTTTGATCATATTTTCTTCTTTTAAGAAGAGAAGAGTTTTTATGTCTATGTCATTTTCTATGTAAAAAAATCATTAATATTTTTAAATAATTTTTTTTTTCATCATAAGCCAGCTGCTTGCTTATTAAGTTAAATTAATTTAATCATGTTTGAGTACCTAAATTTGGTTTTCATACTTTTCAATCATTACAGCTTTATAATTTAAAATGGTACAACTAAATAAAAAGTAAAAAGGTACAAAATTTAATTCAAATTCAAATAGGTAGGTACCAAAAAAAAAATGTTTTCAAAATTATTTAGCCATGTTACCAACTATAGATAGTTATCACTGTGTTAACCTAACAAACTATTTTGTAAATTAGGTGGAAATATAACTACCTACCCTAACCTAACCTCACTTAAAAATATGTGAAGGAAATACTCTCATGCGAGCCATCGAGGATTATTAACTAATATGTTGTACAAACTTGGATAAGTGTTTCAAATTATGAACACTAAATATCTACATTAGTTAATATTAGAGAAACAAAGCGTGATAGAGTGGTCATATCATACAAAGCTGAATTTTAATTTTAAATGACATGCCCCTAAAAATTGAAAACCCAGGAAAAAGTATTTTAGCAAGGTGGGCTAACGCTGATCACAAACACATAATTTCAATGTTATAATATTAAATGCATAAGCAATAAGAAAAAAACAAAAAATTGAAAATGTGCTATATGAGAAAGTTGAAGCGTGTTGCACGTGTTTTACACTGACAATTTTGTTAAGTCAGTAATTAAGCTAAATAACTAATAAGCAGACAGCATTGGCAATTATCTTTAATATAATAATATATTACATTATTAGTATATTAGCCATTAACTAATTTAATAAAATTAATCTTACCTTCAAATACAGGAATGTATTGTTGTAAATTCCATGCTGTCAAAAAATCTTTGACATCCTGATCAGCCATTATTCGAATAGTAGGTATAACCTTTTAAACACGATACAGTAAACGCACTTAATACAAAAAGTAAATTATAAACTTACTAATAATTAATTAAATTATTAAATAGTAAATTATTTTCTTTGTATATGATAAAAATGCGAAAATGCGAATATTGCGAAATACCGAAATGAGAAATGACTGTTGTCGTCTGTTGACACACCAATACACACACACTGTACGGTTAGTGGTTACTGGGTTATTCCGTAGTTCTAACAAAACATTACTCTAATACCTATCTGTTATGTTTATAAAACTTTTTGTAATCATCGCTTATCATAATCGTAAAATCAACCAAAATACCAGTGACGCGTACTAAATATATAGTTGTTTTCTCTTTATATTTGTAAATTTGTTGCCCTAGCTATATGCTTTGTTGTAAACACATAATATACTTTGGTTATAAATACCAATTTCCAATTGGTAATTTTGACAGCGTATTTAATTATACACACAAGTATGATTTATTAGAGACACCAAATATTCTGGTAAAAGTATTTAATTGTAGTACCTATGCACTATCCAAGTTGTATCAGTTACAAAACAACTTGTACTTGTAACTAAAGTGCGATTAACAAAAATAGATTTGAATATATCATAGATTACATAGTTATGCCAAGTGTACAGTTTGATCTATTTTGCTATATTCTGGTTATGCCTACAATTTCTCATCTAACTGAACACTTCTATTAATTATTTTATTCATATTTCTTTCAGTGTAAGTGGTGGTCCTCATTCACGATGGACCGATTGAGATTATCTCCGTAGTTGTCTATGACCTTATGGCACCGACTTCCTAGTTTATTACCAAAGTTCTCAGATGCTTATACACTTGAGCTTTGGAATAGCCCCAGAGAAAAAATCTCATGGCTTCAAATCTGGAGGACACGTTGGCCATACAATGTGGTGATTCGTTCACTGCCATTATCAATATACTACTTGACAACAAACTCACGGTGCTCTCCCAATCAACCCATAGCAAATACTAACAATGGTATGGAATATGGATAAAGCTTTCCGTCGATGAAAATACTAGGCACTAAAATGTTCCTCCCAAAACCCAAATAATAAACTGAGGAGTTAATTTTTCCGTACCCCATATTGTCGTATGATTATAACGGATTAACTTGCATATTTTTCTGAATCTTTAAAACATTGTTTTTCAAGCTCAAGGCTCGTTTCATACCTACATCAAAGAACTTTTATTTGGAAGTTTTTGGAATTATGTATGGTATTTTTTTTAAGCATATGAGTACATTTTTCACAAGTATATGTATATTCATAAAACTGAATGTTTGTCTGTCTGTCCTAAATGAGTTCCTATTTGACAATTTGAATTTTTGATGAAATTGTTTTTCTGTGTTTGAGTGGTTTCTTGGATGATTTAGATTCACAATTGGACCCAATAGGTCCAACCCGCGGGGAGGTGCTCAAATGGGGATTTGGAAATGTTTGTGTATAAATGATTGCTATTGGGTAAATCGGATAAATAATTAGTAGAAATTAGTATTTATTATTTAATTGGTTGCCATGGTCAATCGGACTGCAGATCATGTACAAACATGCAACATATCGACTTATCACTCATTTTCTACCAAGGAGGCTGAAGAAGTTGAATAATCACAATTTTTTAAGAGCTGTCGTTTTTACGAACACTAAAGTCCAGCTACTTGCATATAAGAATTGATACAATTTGATAAAAGTTAACTATAATAACAATACACTAAAAGGAAAAAAAATATATATGTGTTATTTATTTTGCATCGTCATAATACTTTTATTGCGTAATATGTTTTTACTTACGTACCAGACAAAATGGGTGGTGGCTGCAAAACTATCAAAAAAAAAAAAAAAATGTCATCACTTGCAAACGAGTAGACAGGTAGTTTTATTTAAGACATATATCAATCGTGATAACGCCAAATGATGTACATTTAAATAACCTAATACAAATACATTTTTGTTTAATAATTTTTTTGTACATAATGTTAAAAACAATTTTTAAGGTAATTTTTCTTGTATTTTAGGATTTTAAAATCCAAGCCCTAATAAATAGAATATACGATTCACATGTGTATAATGTATAATATTATTATATGCTTACCGAATTATCTGCGCTATACGTATTCGGTCCTGTCTATACGGTATTGTTATTGTCTGGCAATCAGTGGTCTTCGATTCTTCTTCGCCTAGACTCAAGAGATAGGACACACGTAACCTAATGATGATCGTACATATGTCATTTTTTTTGATAATACAAATTCATAACGGTTTATTAATTTAGGTAACCAAAATGCATCTGAATTAATGTTGTCAAATATAATATTATAATAACGTAAACGCAAAATAATAGGTTATAGATTTTATTTGTGAATTTATTTATATTATTTATATAATATATATTATATAATAGCTGTATTCGCTATATTCGCTGTATTAGTTTTCGACTTTAAAATAGTTTAACAATTTACCATCAAACACTGAAACACGTCACTGAGTTTATTTTTATTTAAATTTTCCTCAGTTAACGGAAATGTCGGTGTCAGTTTGTGGTCAAGGTCCAACCGAGGGGGGCAATCTGCTTTCGTGTATTTCAGCTTAAATATTATAACTACGTGAGCTAATCGGTTTAGAAGTATACTTCCGCTTACGAAAAAAAAAACAATTTTAAAATAGAAAACTTGTTATTATTATTAGTATGTATAGTAGTTTATATGGCATGTAATCAACAAAAACATATCTAAATTAAAATTGTATTCAGCAATCAGCGCCACCCATAGGAACTGATTCAAATTATTCTCTAAACATTTCTGGTACTTCTAAAAGCAGTATCTGTAACTTTTAGTTGTTTAACTATTTAAATGTTTATACTTAGGATAATAATTCTTAAAAATGGTTTTACACAGATATAATTTAGGTTTAATATTGTACCTAGTGTTTATTATACTTAACCTTTCTTACAAATTATAAATATTGATAGATTTATTAATTATTAATATTTTGAAGGCTCTATTGCCCTCATATCTTCCAAACCCACTATCATGGAACTATTATCCTTAGTACACAAAGTTCAATAACTCAAAAACTAGGTACTCATTCGAATTTTAATTTTGATACATCAACATTTTTAGAATTAATATTTGTCAAATAATGTACAGTTATTTAAAGAAAAGTTCTCATTTAAAACAAAGAAGTTTGTATCTCACTGTTTAAGTAGCACAAAAACCTTAACAATATGGAAATATGGTCTTTAAGTAGATAGGTATATTTAAAAATGTCAACAATCGGGTTTTGAATAATTGCATTATTGAATAAAAAGGGGATGAGCATGCTTGGTGAATCACTCTGTACTTAGATATAAAGATATATATGCGACTGCACCACTGTAACTTCATCTCGGTTCGATGGTTATCGATACTTGAAATATAACAACGAAAACCACTTGTTTTCTAAGTTTTTTCAGTTTGGACGATGCTCCAGATACATACCATGTCGATATATTACGCATACGCACACACAGGGTCACCTCGAAATGTTGTACTACAATTATTCATGAAGGACTCCATTTAATTCTCCTCCCCACCCCCGCCCGATTTGGGTCACTGGGATGACTGTATATGATATAAGGACGCGGATCACTATCGGAATCACATTGCGCTTCTTACAGGATAATAAAATAAACACAGAGTACATGAAATATAATATTATTGTATATAAACACGGACACACGCACAAACACGTACCTACACGTATAGTATTGTTATTATTGTGAAGGTATTATATCATATTATCATAAATATGTATGTACGCGTGCGTGCTTGTATTTATTTATTGTAAACGATCAAAATAAGTATTATAACTATAGTAATATGTACAACGGTTTCGGCGGAGACTACGCACGCATATACATCACAACATTGTAAGTATTGTTATTATTACACAGTGCTGTATAGGACGAAATATTATATGATTTATATAATTACACAGTGCTGTATAGGACGAAATATTATATGATTTATATAATATTATATTATCTATTATCTATATAAAAATGGAGACAAAAAATTCGAAATTGCATCAGTTGAGAATGGCTGGGCCAATTTTTCTCAATTTTTTTTTAAGATGTTCGTAATTGCCAGGTGAAGGTTTTTACGAAAGAAAATTTTTAAAAAGTCAACCGAATAATTATAAAAACTGCAAAAACTATTTATTGATGTCTGGGATTTGAACTCGATACCGTTGTCTTTATTTACTCTATTGTGTATTATATTATATTGGTTGCTATTGGTTAATCGGGCATGTTTGTTGATTTGTATTATTATTTTTTGTAAATATATCTTATATATAAATGAATGACGGTGTGTAGATTAGACCTATGGGAAGAAGATACGCTAATTTAAAAAGGGTTAAATTTGGTTTTTTTTATTCATCGGATTTTTGTACGTTTAGGTTAGGTTAGGATTTATAGGTAGGTGGAATTAAGTAAAAACGTCAAACTTGGTATAACTTTGGTACTTTTTGAGTTAAATCATACACTTACGTACAAACAGCACGGGGTCCGCGATCTACAGCAGGTAAATTACCTATCTGATAATGTACTGCTGCAATTCAGAATTTTTATTCCGGGCAACAGAAAAGTTAAGATAAATCTAGAACATCATACACCGAATATTAAATAACGCATTGAACAATGTTTGAGTCATATAGAGTTGGTACATTTAACGGGAAACGAAGTGCACGGGATCAGCTAGTTATGCTATAAAAACGTTACAATTAGCCGAATAATACAACACAATTTATAATATTTGATTTGCATAATATTATAATAAATATAGTATAATATCAACTGCAATTATATTATAATAATAGGTACATTACAAATAAAAGCGACGAATTTACTCGTATAACACCACATAATCGATGGCACGTCCGCCGCGATATTTAAGTGTTTTATCATACAAAATGCACGATGAGAATAACGCACTTATACTAAACCAAAAAAAAACAAACCAAAAACACGAAAATTTAAGGGCGTAAAAAAATTACTACAGTCCGTTCCGGTTCCAGATGGTGGGACGATGCCGCGCCACAGCACTACATTTCGATCGTGTGACAATAACGACGCTTCCGCATCGGATGTTGCGAGCAATTCACGACCGACGACGATCACCGACCGAACACCAAGGTGGATGCCATCCAACAGCATCCGACCGACGAGAGCCAACCGAAGACGCGGTCGTGCGACCACCGGACCGCGTCCGAGTTGAGAGAACTGTTGTCAGTCGGCAACGAGTTGAAAACGGTTTCCGATGGACCACCGTTACCACCATCGTTGTTGCCATCGTCGTAATCTGTGAGGACGAAATCGCAAAAATTCGTAATATTATATTATAACAGTTACCTATAATCTCACAGATATATTAAAAAAAGACGTGTTCTATATATATTTCTTCCACTAACTATAACTGTCATCATGGCAACCAAAAAATAAATTAATAGTTATATAATTATTAATTAAATTATCGAAACTCTAATTATAAGATTATAAATAATTAATATTTACTAACGTTTTAAATACAATTAATACACATAGGTGCTGTAATGCTTCAAGAAATACAATAGTTTCAATTAAAATCTCTTAAAATTTTCAATTAATCCTGATTTTCCGGCAATTTTTACATTGAGAAAATGCAACGTATAACTGCAAAATAACTCTAATATTGGTTGCCACAATAATTATTTGACGAAACAATTTTTGGATACCTTTTTGAGTAAATAAGGAGATTTTTAAAATGTTTAAATTTCATAATGCAAGGGGGGGCTACACTTGGGCCGTGTGGGTGAAACCCCAGGGGGTCGTCGACCGTCGTTGGCTGATGGGAAGTCTTATCCCACTTGGGGTTGGTGATCGAAGCAATCTGGGGGTTAGAGTCCCCAGTATCATAATATAACAATGACAGTTATGACTTGTGAGTCAAGGTAATTGGAACTATTGAAAGCAGTGGCTTACCGGCTATCAGTCTATAATTTAACAAGTGCGTCGTTATAGGAATGTAGAAACTTATTTTTAACGTACCAACCATCGACTGATCTCTATCTAAAGATAAGAACTCTGAAAACAGATTTTGAACTTGACGTGAGTAGTAAAGTCTACTTGATATTGAATTTCCAACATTTTTGATTTTTTTCCCTTGAGTTTAATAAAAAACAAATGAGACAAATTTTGAAGTTCCAATTTTTCCAATTCACTTTAGCGTGACTTATAATATATAGAGATGAAATCGGATGTGTGGGCAAAGTTGATTTCAAGTATAGACTTAACGATAAATGTCTATACTGCGCATGTGATGGACAGGGACAGCAAATCACCATTTGTAATCCCTTAAGGCGCCTCCGAGGGTCGCAAGTAACGAGTGTTTCGTTATGGGTTCACAGAAGCGTGTTAAAAAAAATCAATATGAGGGGCATGGAAAAATAAAAATACACTGAACACTATAAGACAGTAATGAGTAAAATAACAACGATGTCGATAGGTCATATAGATTTTTTGGCGAATATTTCTATCTGATTTATTATTTTAACGACTTTTAGAAGAATAATATCACCATGACATTTTGAGTGATTACTGACGCTAGTTAAAGTCGAATTTTTGACACGGTATGCATGTGGTTTTCCAGATCTCCTGAGTAATCGACACAAAAAGTTTAGGTATAACAATATGATAACTAACAATTCGATTGTATTCTATAGTTAAAATATTGATACGAGTATATTCCTCAAAAACAACTATGTTTTAGTTTCTAAGCTAACTGCGAACAAATCTTACGGTAATATTGTTCACTAGGAATATTGCAATAATACCGGGCTCCACCCCTAAACGCTTCCTGCAGGCTAAGGAAGTACAATGTACATATTTTAACCTATAAGATAACACCAATCTTTCGGGTGGTTTAGTATGAGCTATTTAGCAAGACATTAGTTCAAACAAACATAGGTATTTTAAAAATAATTAATGGGTGTGCGACTCACCTTTGCTATCGTCGTCTGGTTCTTCAGTAATCGCCATGGGTCTCGACGGCACTGCGATTTCTGCGAACAAAATCCAACAGTCAGTCGATTATACATCCTGTTCGGTGGTTTACACTACGGACCGTCGAACCTTAACTATATTTAGAGACGCAATAAAAGCGACGTTTATTTGTAACAATCGATCTATTTCCCTTTCCGCCCCGCCCACGCTTATAATTCTCTCTCGTAAAGCTCTCCCTTGCAAACACGCTACACTCTCTCCTCTCATCTAATACGTAAACTGACGCGGACATATATGTACATATTATATTCGACCAATGCATTTGTTTCCGTCAATTCGATCGATTACGTTTATTGTAGATAACGAAACCTCGATGTATACCTATATAATAACAATAAAGTGACGAGTATACAACTACCACTGCAGCGGCGGTAACGTTTACTGTCACAGGCCACAGCTGATGTTGAAGATTTACTGGAGTCGTCAAAAATATTGTTGTACGATATCGTTTTCATTAAATGTCCGAAATAGATTATAGCAAAGGTATTATAGATAAGTGGTTTTAGTCAGCTGCGGTAGTTAAGTTTAATCAGAGAATTTCGACAAAAACCAGTTACGAGCTAAATTAGGTTATAATATAAAGTGTTAAAATCATCGAAATAGTGTTTAATAATAATTGAAGGAAACTATTATGGTTGTAACCGATAAAACATAATATAATTGGAAAAATATTATTTTTCGATCTGTTATTATAACAAACGCTTTAAAAGTTAATCAAGCGCCTTTTTAATTTTACGGAGTGAATTACGAACAACATTTTACAGTTCAAACATTAATTGACATTTTACAGGGTTTCGGGAAACCTAATAAATTCGTGTTTTGAATAATTCATCGAAGGAAACTTGATATTATTATACTTATTATTACCACACGCAAAGTCAAAAAAACATCGTTTGCATTTTTTTTTATATACGTAAAAAGTGTAAAAGAAATATCTGACGAAAATAAAAAAATCAAATTGATGCTAGTAATGGTAATGTACGACGAAAGTTGTGTAACTTATATGGATACTAAATAATTAAAAAAATATACTAATGTTAGGAAATTCACAAAAATAATTACGTTTTAAATTAATTCACTCCGAAAAATATTGATTTTTTAAAAATTCTAAGTCAGTTATGTCTGTTACAGCCTGCATATACAATACCGTTTTATTATACATTATCTTATGGTCCTAGAATACAGTGGTAAAGACGTGAAGATATTGGTTTATCGTTTATACGATGATATTGATGTATCTTTAATATAATATAGTAGGTACTAGGTATACGCGTATATAAACTGCTTTTGTTATTACAGTATTAACAAAAAATTTAGATTCTTCTCGACAAATTGTTTTATAAGAGTATATTTATAAGACGCGACCGTTAATGTAAATGAAGAAAAGTTTATACCGAAGTATATGCATACGCAAAACCAACGGAACACCTGCACGAGCAGATGCTAAACAAAAAGTTATTGTGCCATGCATATTTTAATATTTAACCGTTTATTTGAGATTATTAGTGAAATAAGACGATATAATAATGTTATGTTGAATATAATAATATGTAATTCGTTCAAAACTTCAAAATAAACATTTGTAGCTTCAATACCAATATTATATGATATGTATAGGGAATATATGCATATACTCACTTTATGTGTCATAGTTTGAATTTTATTAATTATTAATTGTTAATTATTACTATTATAGTGTGAGACCAAAACTATTTCAACGATTGATATGAAAACATGAATTTAATTAAAATTCAATAGTGGTTTCGTCGTCATACATAAGACAAGGATGAAAAATATGAAGTTTTCATTAAACCATCAGTAATCATTCAGTATAGGTATAGTCAATAGTCATATTATATTGTACAATTATGTGACATACATTTTACAATTTTTTTTGTACCTATATTTTACTATATTATGATTTATGATTAAAGCATAAGAGTTTTCAAATGAAACATTTTACTATCTATTCCGAACTTGGGTGAATATCATCAGTATTCTGCCATCAATAGTAGCATAGAAAATACTAAATAGTAAAATACATACGAACGTGTGTAGACATTTTCACCCAGCAATCACTTCACCGATTGACATCGTACAGGCATTTATTAATAAGACATTCATCGTTCCACTTCTGGAAGCATATTTACGATCAAACAACAAGACGAATAATATTCTAACTGAACAAATACGAAATCTGAAGCTGTTTATCCGATTTACAAAGTAGGCACCCAACGGTTGTATCATCGTATAGCTACATGCCCGTCCTGCTGTATTGCGTATAAATATTATATCTGATATCATATTGTTAATTTATTATGTATATTATATTAATCCATCCACCACGTCACTGCGGTATACCTTATAAGTTAATAACTTGCATAACACACTATTCAAATATTTAATGGAAATTTACAATTACATTTTTTTTTAAATATTTAACATAAATAAATTAGCAGTGCACCTTCATTGGTTGTATCGAATTTGTAGGAGTATCTACCTATAACTATACTAAAACATTTAAAACGGTAATATATAAAAGATATAATACATCATTGATACAGGTAATAAACTAATAACTAATAATTTTCGAAAATATTGTAATCAGAAAAAAATTCCTAAAAAACAAATTTCGAACACTATTGTTATTGTTTAGACCAGTACGCACATTTGTCACACAATCAGGGTCATCAGTCACACGATGTACGACTTTGAGATAGTTTAAGTTTTAACTCACCCGTCTTCTAGTTTTTAGATCATATATTATATCACAAAACTTATATAATATTATAAGTTACCACATTAACGATATTATTGCGAGCTGTTGGAACGAAGTACCTGAAGTTTCTGAGCTATTCAAATGTATATAATTACTAAGGCTTAAAGTCCTTAAAAATGGTTTTACAAAAATAAACAAAATATCTACCTACCTAATTATATTACATTATTGTAGCTATATTATAGCCCCCGTATCTTCCAAACATATTATCATGAACTATTATCCTCAGTTGTAGGTAGGTACTTACAGTTATTAATAACTCAGAAACTTTACTGCTTTAAAATTCTGTTTATAAAATTACATAAAAAAAAACCATCTCCTTAATCATTTTACAGTAAAAAAGCAGTTGTTATCATTTGAAAATAATAAGTTTGTACTCTCACATAATACATAGTTTACATATAACTGCTTAAGATGCAACAAGTGTTTGAAAATTAGCTCATTATAACTATACCAATCCGAAAATCAGAATCAGAATAAATGCCTAAATTGGCTTGGTGAATCGGTCTGTACAATTTGACTTTGCCTATATATTTTACCTGCAACACTCGCCTGCGCGTTTGTGCTGCTCATGATCGAAAGGGTCGTCTCTGACAAGTCCGGAAATTGTCTCGTCCGCGTGCAACGACAAACGTATGGGTCACATCTCGCGGTGAATCAACCCCCCCCTCCGAAAACGCCGTTCTGACAAATTTTAAAAAACGCCAAGTGCCCGGTAAATATATAGGATAAGGTTATCTTGCTTCCGGCGGAGATCTACAAATTATACTTTAACGCCGCGTTCGAATTAATTAGTGCATGAGGTGCGACGAAAAATTTTAAACCTAACTTCGTCCTAATTTCGACCGTTTATTAATAACGTTAAGTCGAATTCACAGTTATGTCGTCTGTCATGTTGTGTCAAGTATTGAGCTCGACCCAACTCAGGAAATTTCCTGGTAGACCATGTTTGGTTAGTGATACCATGATTACCACGGCCAATCAGAACACGACAAAAGCTACACGACCTTTAAGTAGTTGTAAATCCGGGTTAACATTGTGTAACGACGTAGGTTAGCAGTGGTGATGAGTACCTGAGGGCTATGACCTACCAGCTATTTATTTATACACCACGTGTTATAAAATGTTTTGCACACGTTAAGTGTTCAATATTATAGCATGTTAATACCTAACTTCAACTCAATGCCATGTTGTTTGAAATGTTTTTTTATTATGTTTATTATTATTATTATTGTTCATTTTTAACCCGTCTCATTTCTCATATGAAATCTTGTTACGAGTGTATCCCGCGGAAAATGATATAGGGCCACAACGTCCTAAACGGTTTTATTCTCACCCCCCGAATATGTACCTATTAATGCATTTGAGGTGGTAACTGTGATTATAGCTAAGAATATTAATAATGGAAGACATCTGCAGTACAAAACGAAATATGTAAGAAACTAAGAACAATTTAAGCTATATATTGTCTGTAATGAGACGGGAAATATCTAATACGCAAATTAGGCGAATATTATAGTTACAAATTCTAAGATAAAACTGAATGCTACTAAATATTTTTCCTCTGCAAGGAATATTTAGGAACCATAGATTTGTTTTTAGGTATAGTGCAGTGGAAAAATTCTTATAACATATGCTACTATTATATTATAATAATTATAGTCATTATTCATATATTTTAATGAACTGATTAAAACTAAACTTAAACATAAAAAAAAATATGTTTTTATTCTTGATTTGCATTTCTATGGCAATAAGTAAAGCGTTGAGCAAAATCGTTGGAATAAAAATTTGAATTCTGCCCAAAAAAAAAATTACAATATCAAAAAAATACAAACATTTGTTAAAATTTGAATACAACTATTAAAATATTTTTTTGGTAATCTTGGTTACAAAAATTGTAATTATTTATTATGTCAAAGTGTTGGATGACGTATCTATACAAAATACTATTTGGAAGTTTGCGTTCGAGTTCATTATATAAAATCATATTCCATACGAGTCTACAATGAAGTACCACATTTTATGTCTTTGTTGTCCTTGGTATCATATTATGTTGCGCATATCTAGGTAATATTGTAATATTATAATATTAATGCAGTCTCACCTAACTATCGTGTGATAAGCGCGTATAATATATCGAGTTCGAATCTTTGATGAGAAAAATTATATTTTTCATTTTTTTTTTCGTAACGTAACGTTTTTCGATTTCTAATATACTGATTTCACGGCAACTAATAATTATTATTATAATAGTTTTAAAACCCATGGCAACCATTTATAAACAAATAATAAATAACGTAACGTTTTTTTGTAACGCAACGTTTTTCGATTCTATGTGCCAAAACGAAGACACAAAATGTCAAAAATTGACCGTCTTCGATTAGATCGTTATTGATTTTTACATGCTTTTCTTTAACTCACAATGTTTCATTCCTGTTGTCTTCAAATCTATAAAACTATTATAATAATAATTACTTTTAACTTTTAACGCGTACTAGATGTAAATATTTTGCTATCAAAAAATCGTTTGTTTATAATTTATAGTTATCACTAAAAAATAGAAAATAAAATAAATAAAAAAATAATTTTTAAAAACATGCTTTTCTTAATACTACTTAATAAATGAACGAAAAGGTTGAAAATAAACTTACTTTTTAAACAATTTCTTAATGAAACTTCAAGGTTAACAAGATATTACTAAAAGTGTTTATAAAATGTATTTGTTGAACAATTTTAAAATATTCTGAATTACAAAAAAAAGAAATGCATGGGGCTCTTTTGAGTCAGGAATATCTCTTACAAAATTGTGAGTGTGATCAATAATCTTTAAAATATTTTTCATAAAGTTTATATAAAAATTCGGTTGTAGGGTGACTTTACGTATGACTTATCATAAGTATATAAGTTATCTATTTTCATAAAAGTGTCCGATAAAAACAAAATTCAACAATTTCAGAATATTGCTCTTAGGAAAATTACTAATGATACAACCCTTTGTTTCGAATTACACTATACATAATGACCTGTCAATTAAAATAGTGGCTCTTATGAGTCAGGAATATCTCTTACAAAATTGGAGGTGTGATCAATAATCTTTAAAATATTTATCATAAAGTTTATCTAAAGATTCAGTTGTAGAGTGCCCTTACGTAGGAGTTATCATAAGTGCCCCATGCATTTCTTTTTTTTTGTAATTCAGAATATTTTAAAATTGTTCAACAAATACATTTTATAAACACTTTTAGTAATATCTTGTTAACCTTGAAGTTTCATTAAGAAATTGTTTTGAAAGTAAGTTTATTTTCAACCTTTTCGTTCATTTATTAAGTAGTATTAAGAAAAGCATGTTTTTAAAAATTATTTTTTTATTTATTTTTTAACATAGATACATTTTTGGGCTGGATACCAGATTTTTTTTATCTGAGTTTTTTGCGTAACACTTTGTTTATTACCATCAGAACACAAATAAATTAATTTATATATTATATAATATATGTAATATGTATATATTAAAAACCAATATATAATTCGTAATTCATTGCATTTCTTACAAAATTTCTATCAAACTGTTTTTTACTTGTTTGTGTTTCATTAAAACCTTCACACCTAAAAATAATTATCCAATAATAAACAGTAACAACAAAAAATATTTAATAAAAAATGAAATGGGTGTGGAAGTTCAGTTGACAAAAATAATCATAACAGAGATAATTTAAAAATGTTCTAAAATACTTTATTATGTTTGTACATTTTTTCCAAAAATCTCACCCTCCCAACTCCCCAATCAGCCCTAAAAATTAATGTCTGTAGATACGCACTTATTATATACTGGCACGTGTTATATTTTTAAAACTCGGATTATAGAATTTTCTCGCCTGTCCCAAAAAAAGGTTCACCATCCCTGGCCTACGATAATGATACTTTTATCGCCTGATTACACGCGGCACGAATTTTACAATAATATAACATGTTCCCGGCAATTTATGACGCTATGTCGTATAAATATTATAGAACAACTAACGGCAAAAGTGTATAATAATAATAATAACAATATAGCGGCTGCAGGTTATTTCTCGACGATATCTATATATTATATGCACCGATAACGGGCGTGATTGATGTTTCTTTTGTGAAAATCTCTCGGTCAAAAGAAAACCGAAGTCACAGTCGTGTTATTTTAGATATGTATCGTACGCACCGCGACAAGTTTCGTTTCGTTTTCTTTTTCAACCGAAAACGTATATAGGTATTGGGAAAACAATACGCTCCACTACTCACTGCTTCACCCGCACTTAGTGAACCATACAGGCCAGTTACAGCTGTTGTTGTATATGTGTACCTAATACCTATAGACTATAGCTATCATGATATTCGAGTCAAGTTTTCCTTTTTTGAAAAAAACGTTTCTATACGATTTGAAGCGCTGTTACACGTTCTTACGCAAAAAAATCCAATTATTTATCCTAGCAGTTTTACGGGTTTTATTACAATTTCATAATCAGAAACGGAATAATTTCGTAAAATGTATCCAGAATTTCATACATATACAGTTAATAAACTGCATTTATGTATGACACAGAAAACTATTTAATATTTTGCTGAGTATTTAATATATATTAATTAAGTTTTTAAATTTTAGTTTTCTTCAAAGTTTCATATAATTTGCCTATATCAATCCCCCACGAAAAACTTTGGTGTGGGTGTGTGACTTTTACTTAATTATATATAATATATTAATATATAGGTACTTTAAGGTATAATTATATTGTGTTAGGCAAGGTGATTCATAAGGTATGCACAACCACATTTTTACTTCTAATAATTGATTTATTAAAATTATGATGTTTGGAATTTAAATGATAATATTGAGGATCACTTGTTCAAATAATTTGATTTTTATACACCATTTAAGGATTATCCTGCGGGTAATCACCCTTTATTCCTATAAATTCTTAGCAAAAGACTTTTTTGAAAATATATATGCATTTAAATTTAAATTTAAACGAGTATGGTTTTTTAGGAGTTAAACTATTTTTTGTACTAGGGATAGTATGTCAATGATGATCAGCTTTGAAAAAAAGAGGACTATACGTTGATATGAAAATTATAGTAATTAATATTTATCTATTAATATTGTATAGAAAACTATCAGATTATAATAATTACTAGATTTAATGATAAGTCGTGAATTTCATATTTTTGTACAACCATTTTTAAGGACTATTATCCTTACTATATACATATTAATAACTCAGAAACTAGTACGAATTTTGTATAAAATACATCAACATTTTCAAAAAAAATCATCTTATCTCCAAAAGTGGTATACGAAAACTAAATAATTGAAACACGGTCCTTAAGTATAATTAAAAATTCCAAAAATCAGAGTTTTAATAATTTAAATAATAAAGGTAAAAAAAAACGGGATGTGCATGCTTGGTAAATCACCATGCATATAGTTTAATTGAGCGGAAGCGTGAACCATAGTCCGCAACATTAGCTGTGAACCCTTGAAATTTTACTCCACATTATCCACCATGACCACTATGATGTCGACTTTTACATTATCAGTCGAATGTACCACTCTATTTATTGTATACTCAAAAAAACCCCACAGTTGCGATTACGGCCGATAACGGTAAATCAATAATTTCATCGGTATTTTTTTTCCTAGACATCTATTTGTGTATCATGATATATATCGTATCATAAATTTAAATTATTTATCGCACCACTGAAATCCACGGGTAAGGTATAAAATATACGAAAAAAATCAACTGACAACGGGTCTATAGTCCATAGCTATACAAACGCGTCGGAGAAGTTTATCAACGAGCTAGGGTGATGTTTATGCACTTGTGTGTGTGTGTTATTACGATGGCGGTTATTCATTGTTGCAGTGCCTGTGTCTTGTACATATCACATATATAATAAATAGTGTGTTAAACGGTTGGGTCGTTTACCCGATTCCTTTCCCTTTTAAAGCGTTCCGTGAGCGTAAAAAAAAAATGGCGTTGCGTGTTGTTCTTAAAACGGCTTAACCAAAGGCCGAATACTTATATAGCGTACGTCGCGATACGTCGCGTACTGGGTGGGGGAGAAGGTGAAGTCTTAGATTCGTGCAAGTCTCGCAACGTTTGTGAGCTGTTTTGTCCCGATTTATATACCTATCATATCGACAGTATAAGTTTTGATCAAACGTTTTCAACACGAATCTCGTCGGTGAAATATGCAATTTTAAGTACTTTCGATTATTGAAAAGATGTCATGAATAAAATCTTGTTCTCGTGCTAGTGTATTTTAGATTCTGAGTGAAACGATGAATGTATTGATTTTACAATGATGTGTGTTTTTTTATTTTTTTTGTATCTGTGTACACGATAAGTAGTCGAAATAATTCTTCGATTTTCAACTTCAGTATCTTGTTCGATTGGAAAGTGAATATCGTTGGTGCATTGGGGAGGTCAAAATTTAAAATACCCAGTACTTTTCAAAAGCGCCAAGAAAAACAAAAGAAAAATTAAGGAAAAACGGGAATTTTTACGCAAAATCGATTTTTCAGAAAATTGAATTTGGTTTTTGGTGTAACTTTAAAACAAATGACCGTAGATACATGAAATTTTCACTGGTTGTTTATATTTGTATTTTCTATACACGATAACATTTTCAAAATATTTTGATTTATTTTGAACTGTTTAGGGACATTTTCATTTTTCATTTTTTTTTAGTTTTTTTTCTAGAAATATCAATAAAATTTTATTTGTTGGTTAAAAAAACTTGAAAATTTAAAAGAAGGCTCCTAGTATATTGTTTAAAAGACAGATGAAAAATATTAAAAATCGTTAGTCACAGTTTTTTTTATAAGCATTTAAAGTTCAAAAATTGACAAAATATGGAAAAATCACGAAAATTAGCAAATTATTTTGAGTTAAGAATTAGTAAAAATTTTTCTTTTTAAATCTAAGATTTGAAAATTTAATACAAGATTACTCATAAGTTTGTCTACCTTTATCAATAAAAAAATCTCTACCGGACAGTCAAATTAAATTTTTATGAGCGTTTGAAATTCAAATTTTGGATGTTCACTCGATTTCTCATGTAGCGATTTCCTTATTTTGTTGTAATTCAAAAACGAATTACTGTAGATAGGTACATGAAAATTTCACTGAATGTTTATATTAGCATTTCCTTAACTTATCATTTTGAATAGTTTTTCTGTTAAGTTTCTGGACATTTTAGTTTGAAGTCTTTAATGTGTGGTCCTATTGTTTAATTTCTAATTTATTTTTTTTTGTTTTCTAAAACGCACTTGCCTTCGGGCGCCAACACCCCCCTTCAATTTTTTTTTTTTTAGTTACCTATTTAACTCTAGTTTTATATTTTGTTTAGATGTGAACATTGATAACCTGCACTAGGTAATTATTTTAAATAGTGTTATCTGTTTAAGAATCTGGAAATTTTAGTTTGAATTCTTTAATGTGTGGTAATATTGTTTAATTTCTCCTAATTTTTTTTTGTTTTCTAAAAGAATGACTGACACAATGACAGGGACACTTTTACGTTTGGCACTTGGCCGTTATTAAGAATTTATATTTGTTAAAAATCTATATTTAATAAAAAATGTGTTATTAGTTATAACTATTACAATATTCTAATGAACAATACATTAATTCTAATGTATCGATATTGATCTCTTTAACATAAATAATATTAATTAATAGGTACCCTAATTATATTGTACAATTAATCTATTACTACTTAGGACGCGTATTTAATCACAATATCATAATTTATAGGTATGTATAACATAAATATATATTTCATTTATAAATATAGTAATTTAATAATATTTAATTTGATCATATCTATATATCTGAAAAATAACGGTTTCTTCTGAATATTTCAATCTCAGATTATAACTGACACTTATTTAACTACCTGATTACAGCTTTCATAGGTCGTCTGGTCCAGATACGGTCATATCGTATACATAGATAGAATAATATAATAAGTATATATTTTCATATCTTAAATCGATCACAGATTGAATCGCAGACACGATGTATCATTAATGGGGATTAATTATTTTATGGCACTTAAATAGGTAAATATTTTCTCCTAGCTCTGCGCAGAGCATCACATATTAGCATCTAATTATTATACTAATTTTTAATCTTACGCTATTAAAATATGTGATCGATCAAGTAGGTACAACAATAACTCGTGGTCTTCAGAACAAAATAAATTACAGGTAAGTAACATAGATTTAATATTTTAATATTATCAACCTATATAATTATATTTAACATTTAAATTGTATGACGTCTTATTTTTGGGAATGACACGTATATAGATACCTGTCAAATTATATCGACTTACTTTAATAAAGACATCTGTAAAATTTACAATATAGACCGAGCTTACACTTTTTTTTAAACTTATTAGTCCAATGAGTAAAAGCCGAAATTTTTTTATTCCAGTCTTAGAATTTTTCAAATGTTTGAAAGTCGAACAATAAAATTTGGGTCTTTAATATTATAATGGTTTTTTCGGGTTTTTTTTTTTTTTTTAAATTTTACTCCTGATTAACATCTGACCCCGATGAGTGAGATAACCAATGACTAGACACTCTAAATCAACATTTCTTTACAAACTTTTTTTATACTTTTATCATATTGTAATCAAAAACATTAGACATACTCGTAGATAAATACTCCTTCTGCACTTCTTCACCCGATAAGAGTTTTTGTTTAACAATTGCTATTTGTGAGTAAGAAAAAAGATCACAACTTTTTAGGGGTGTCACCTGGGCTGACCAAAACAATTAACTCAGGTGTCTGATTTATTTGAATGTTACGATGTGTTTCGGTTGTGGTTATTTTAAATTGTAGTTTTATTAAAATAAAAATGGGTTGTTATGACTGGAGCATGTATTTGAATTTGGGTGTCTCTGGCTTGAATGCTTGTTTCTTCTGGTATCGTGAATCTGTCGTCCGTTTATTTATATATGATGCTATAACGTTGATGATGCCAAATATTTGTGAATATTGTATAGGTACTTGAAGTGAGAAATAAATAACTAAGAATAAAAGCCGTCATTATAAATTATAATATATTAATATCGAACAAGTCGTATAGTAATGACCATCGAATAGTTTAATAATGAGTTATCAATCGCATAACAAAATCAAACTAAACTTAGTAGGAAAAAAATCTTGTTGCCTCCTGCACAGTGCACAATCATCCATGGTATTAGAATATGAATTAGTAATGACTAAAAGTAATATTCAGGTATATGTCTGTATAGTAATAATTAGTAATTAATAGAATATGTAGGTACCTATATAGTACATCTGTATATAACAGGTACTAATGGTACTATATATTTGTATACCTAATTATATTATGGATGATATTTATAAATTATTCCTCCAAAGATAATCTTATATTATGTTATTTACTAACGGACACCATTTCAATTTATTTTAAGTGTTCAAAATCGTTTCATACGTTTTTTAGCATACAAATGTAATGTTATACGAGAGTCACATTCTCCTTACCAGCCATTATTAAATTTGTTTGAACTTGATTGTTTATCGGATAGAAGAAAAAAAATAGATTTGAAAATTTTATTTAAACTAGTAAATGGTTACACTGATTGTCCAGAACTATTAAGTTTCCTCAATTTTAACGTTCCTCAACGTAGAACTAGGTCTAATAATACTTTTTATATAGGTTCTCAAAGTACAAATTATTTATTATCTTCACCTATAAACAGAATTATGTCATTAGCTAACGATACCAACATTGATTTATTTAATTTTACTTCCTTGGAATCTTTTAATAATTATGTAAATAGATCTTTATGTTTTTAATGAATTTTGTATTATAATATTATTATTATTATTATTGTATTATTGTGGTTGTTATTATTATTATTATTGTTACTACTATTTGTATATTATTAATATTATTTTCAATTTTGTACTATTATATATATATTGTACCTGGATCTTACGATCCGTTAGAATTTTAAATAAATAAATAAATAAATAAATTTAAGGCGGGCCACTTCCGAAAATATTTAACACCATCAAGCAACAAGTCCTTACGACCTTACGTTGGTATGTAGTTACTATGTAATAGTCAATAGGTCCGTACTAAATTATATAATATATTGATCTATTGAAATAATAATCATAATCTCGGACGTTTATAATTTAGGTATGTGAATATTATTGATGTACGCTTTGGTTAAACACTGAAAAATATGTGACCATAAGCATAAGGAAATTTGAACGATATAAAATAATAGGTAGGTAGGTACTTAACTATATTTTATACAAGATACCACCGTGTTTGATTTTTCAGAATAAAAAAATATATTTTCAGCGTTTGACAAAGTTACGATGAATTTTCTAATAAACCAGGTCCCGAATGTTTTGGTGGTTAGGTATATTCTTCATGCACTGGTCGAATAAATATATAGGTACTTAGGTACCTAAACTATTAAGTACTGATATTATATTACTTTGTGTTTTATTTTGTAGCGGCGGAGTTGTGGACACACAAACGTCGTCGTCGGTTTGAGTGTTTGACAGTTCCAAACGAGGTTAGGTTTTAGAAGATTGTACATAGTAAAAATAATAATTACTATTATTATTGCTTGAGTCGTTACACCGGTGACACATATCACACGTCGATCACACAAGATAGGTACATACAGTGGATACCAGATGAAACAGTACCTATTATATTATATAAGAAACGTGACATTTAAACACGCAATAGAGTGCGATTATATATATAGATACGTATAAATGTACTTTGTTTCTCCTTGGTCAAGTAATATGATGATCAATTTTCACTATAAAAGAGTTCTTTTATTAATTATTAAGAAACAAATATAAATAATAATAAACATACTATTTATAAAAGAAAATCGATTTTTCATAACTAATAACTTTCTACTTTCGAATAATACAAAATATAATAATAATTAATAACAGTAAAAATACATGTAATATCTACTTAATAGTTAATAGATGGTACCTACCAGTGCCGCAATTAGGATTCTTGGGACCCCGGACACATTCAATGTATCCGGGGCCCTGAGGTCTATGTATAATATAATATTTTTTATATTTTAGGTACCTATACAAAAATAAATAATGATGGTGATTTTCTTTTTAAAAAAACAAAATTTTTATAAGCACTTAAAACACCGAAAATCGTGAACTTCGTAAAGCTTTACCATAAAAACTAATAATTTCCGGCAGTTAATTTTTGCATCATAAATATACATCTTAACTGGTCGCAACACATGGGTTACCGAAAAAAAAAATTGAAAAATTTGCTTGAGCACCGCTTAACTAGATTATAAATTTATAACACTAAATTAAAAAAATATTTTAGAGGTTTTAAGAAATTGTCTTCAAATTATCACATTTAATTATTTTATATAGTGATATTATTGGTAGGTTCAGTTTCTATTTTATAATAGATCAATAGCCAATAGGTTACCTAAATCACATTTTTTTTAAATTTAAATCCCGGTAGTCGAGTTCTTGGCAAGTACCAAAAAGGAGACTTATAATAATTCACATTGTAATTTAATAGAATGTCTATACATTTGCGGACCAGTTTCGGATAGTTAAATTTGGCATGCGAACAATGAATGAAATAGAAAACCAGAATAAGTACATTGCTGATCACAAAAATTTCTGTAAAAGTACGTACGATTTAACAAAGACCGATTAGGTACTGAGTATAGTATATAAGTTCTTTGGATTTATCTTAGTAAATAATATATTTTATAATAATATCTATGGCTATCGTCAATTATTGTAGACATTCACCGGCGACGATTAACAATTCTAATAATTTCAGTGAACAAAAAAATAATAAGCGATCAATATATACGGACAGTTTATTATCACAAATTCACACATTTCGTTATGGTCAGATTATTTTCATTAAATATTTCGATACTTTCAAGTTTCAGTTCTGAGCAAGATGATGATGGATGAATATAGCCGTTTTTTTCGGCGACGGCGGCACTCTAGCTAGATTTCACCGGAAGAGTCGATGTTTACGCGTAAGTTTGTTTTCATATTATTGCTATTTTAGTATTTTACATTTACTTTAAGACTTAAATTAAATATTTATTGCCCCGGACAATCTGTTAACTGGGTGACGTAGAAGCATTTATAAGTTTAATCCTAAAAGCGCCATGTATAAAATACGCGAGACCGAACAGTCCAAAGTCCGTCTTCGTTTCACTACTCCAAGTTTAATAAGTGCCTTTTTGCATAGGTACCTATACTATAAGCCGGGTATCACCTTAGGTTTTGCTTGAAGTATTTAAAACAATATAATGTTATCAATCTTTATATTTTATATACATAAATACATTATAAACCTCTTGTATTTTATAAGCATACTCACAAATTTTGTAGTATAGTTTATACCCTATATAGCTAGATATTAAATGTTTTGCAATGCAATTATATATTTTACTATAATTATTATTTTCCATTATCATATAATATAACAATACACTTTAAATTAAATTAGTTGTTATCAAGACAGACAGTCTTAAGACAAACTCTTTTCTGGATGTTATCAAAACGGATTATGCTTAAAAAAATTGTACAGTTGTCGTAGCAGTCAGTTGCTAGATCAACCCGTGAGACATTAAATAATTTTTTCGTAAAATATATGTAATATGTATGGCTCATACAATTAAGAATTTATAGTTAATAGAAATGCGGATGTTTATACTTCATAGATATTTTTTTATTGAAATCTTGTAAATAATTGAATTAAACAATCGGGTACAAATCACTAGTATCAATTTTATTATACTACGTGTAAAATCACCGGAACAAAGTGCAGACTGCAGATTATTAAGCATTAGTACAGCAGTAGGTTATAGTCATTTTTGCCCAAAAAATTACATTTAAAAGTGTCATAGTGTATTCGTGTATATAAATTATAATAATTTACTCTATTTATAGTATATATTTGTGATGTCTATAAACTTGTGGACTAATTAGTTTGGTTAAATTTAGTATACGATAAATAACTGAAATAGAAAACAAGAATACATTGCAGACCACAAAGATTTCTGTAAAAGAACACACGGTGTATCAATAGACCGTGTATGTGTGTTGAGTGTAGAAGTTCTATGGATTTATCATATTAAATAATATATTTTATATCATCTATGGCAATCGCCAATTGTCGATATTCGTCTGCGACTATTAACAATTCTAATAATTTTAGTGAAAAAAAAAATAATAAGCCATCAATATAATATACAGATAGTTCGTTAAGCAGTATATATTATAATGTAAGTTTTAAAACGAATTCGCACATTTCGTTATGTTCAGGTAATTTTCATGAAATATTTCGATAGTTTCAAGTTACAGTTCGGAACGAGATGAAGACGGATGAAGGATAGCTGTTTCTTCGGTGGCTTCTCGTACTGGACGTTTGCATTCTAGCTAGGTTTCACCGGAAGAGTCGACGTTTCAGCGTAAGTTTGTTTTCATATTATTTTGGGATTTACGTTTACTTTTTAGGCATTTTAATAATTAAAAACATAATATAACGTAATGTTGTAGTAGTAGCTGGAAACTGTAGTGCCTATATTCTAATTTTTGAATTTTTTAAATTTTAATGTAACATTTATTATGCCTACACAAAACACTTTTCTACAAAAATTGAATTAAAAATAAACAATATGATCATTGATTACATACGGAGTACCTATAATATTATATTATGCATGGAAAACGAAGGTCGAATTTGACTACCTACTTATCGTGTACACATCAAACACAACAAAGAAATAATAAAAAAAAAATTAAAAATTAAATACACATCATAGTAAAATCAAAATATTCATCGTTCCACTCAGAATCTAAAATACAAATTATAGGTCCCCAATACAATTAAAATTTTCATAATATTGAATAATAATTAATAATTTTGTGATCAGCAGTATTCGTAGAAAATGTTAGATTTGAAATTTTAGAATCTAGTTGGTATTATAGCCGATACTGTAAATTTGATGAATTTACTGAGTATACCTTTATTTTACCTAAAAATCTAAAATTTTTATCCTAAAATCACATTTTTGTTTAATGATTTATAAAATACAATACGCTTTTATAAAAATATGCTTGTACTTCTGCAGATATCTATTCACCATATTAATAAATAATTAAATTAATAAACGAAAATAAAAATTCAAATAATATATCATATTTGATACCTATTATTATTATAATTCAAATTCAAAATTATAAACTATTTTGATTTTTGTCATACAAAATTTCAACGAACAAATATTGTTCCTTAACATGGAACTATTTGATATAAAAAGTTGCATTATATGATATCCGTGGATTCATCATATTGACGTACCTAGTACAAAATATAATTTGTATAATATCTATCATTATTCATTTATATTCCATGGCAAATCTCATAGTCGTTGCAGACGACACAGTCGATTAAAAATTCTAAAATTTCAATAAGCAAAGCAGATATGAGTAAAAAACTTACTGCGTCCCGTATAATTTTATTTTTCATAAATCACAATATTTTAAGTTCTGTATTCTCTGAAGCGTTTCGTCATCGGCATCACAGTTCTCACACTTTACGGATTCCGCCGAAAGAGTCGATAATTAAACTATTAAAGTAAGTTTTTTTTCATATTCTTTTGGGGCTTAATTTTACTTTCATTTTTTCTAAAATATATAGTAAAAAATAAATCATATTTCGCTATAAAAAAATAATGAAACATAAAGTATTTTAAATTTGAGTGGAATAATTTTTTATGATCATAACCGCATTGACTACAGATTATTAAGCATCAGTACAGCAGTAGTTTATAGTCATTTTTGCTCAAAAAATTACATTTAAAAGTGTCATCGACCATCGTGTATTCGTGTATATAAATTATAATAATATACTCTGAGGGCCGTTCTTACAATGTCCGGTAAAGTGTCGGTTAACGCTAACCGACTAATAACAGATTTTATTACCTGCAGGATTATACGGGTTATGTGTAGGTTAAATTTAACCGGACATTGTAAGAACGACCTTAAAAATTTTATAAATCCACGAACACCTACTATTTTTAAATTACAACAAAATAACTAAAATCGTTATTCTTTGTTTTAATAAGTAATTTCGTCCAAATTTGAACTTATAATGTCTGTGAAAATTAACTGTGTTTTTAATAAATTATTTAGTTTTTTTTTGTTAGAGTATGAACACTCACTATGAACTATTTTTGAGAATTCTTGTTTTACATTTTCAATCGTTACCAATAAAAGTTGAACATTTTATAAATTTTACTACTAAATAGTAATTTGTAAACTATCAATTTGATAATTCAAATGTCTATAAATCACTGAAAACGAGTCGAAATATTTTGAACATTATATAATATATATTATGATAGTTTAAACATTTGATGGACATTTTAAATACCGACAGTTAATAGTTGTTGAATAACAACAAAATAAGAAAATCGTTATACGAGAATCATATACAAATCATTGTAAAATCAAAATATTCATTTCTCCAGTAGTCCACTCTAAAATACAAGCTAACACACAAACCCGGATTAAGGGGGGGGCAAGGGTGGCACGATAAGGGGGCTCATAGATTTTGGGGGCCCATCTTTATCCCCAAAATATATTTTATTAACGCTTCCAATACATTTAAAAAAATATATATATATTGAAGTAGGTATAGCTATGTATAGGTAGTAGATAAATTATTATTACTTAATAAATAATAATTATAAAATAAAATTGTTCTCAATTTTATATCATGAAAAATTACTATAAATAATGAACTGTGTTGGTAAACACAATTTTCATTATGTTTTTTTTTCTGAGTATTTTCGATTACTGATTTAACTATTAACTACCTGTAGTTATAAGAAAAAAATATTTAGCTCTTGTAAATTAGGTATTTCAGTTAAAAGTATTAACGCATATTATACTTAACTTTCGAGGACCATAGTTAATAAGTAATATATTACATATTTCCATATAATATATATATATATAATGTATTTTTATTTTTATTAAATTGTTGTAAAAAAAAGCTAAAAGGCTGAAATCTAAATTATAATTTGTTTGTTTTATTATAATGGTTGACTTTTTATTAGGAATAAATGGAAGTGTTAATTTTAAAATAAAAGTTTTCTCTAAATTAGTGGAAGCATAAATGCAATAAAGGGAAAATATACATTTGGGTTATCAATTATCACTTTTAAATGGCTTGAAACCGATTGAAAAAAATGTCTGTTTTGGTTTCGATTTATACACTGGTTTCTAATTTTTTTCGGTTTTGGTTTTGGATTTAATACCGATTTCCAATTTTTTACGATTTTGTTTTTGATTTTGTCATCGGTTTCAGTTTTGAAACGGTTTATACCGGTTTCTAAAATCGGTTTCAATACCTGGACTATTTACGTTCATTCTTAGTTTATTAATTTTTTTTGAATCGCTGGATCGAGAGTCCGATCGCTCGTGTAAAGTAAACTTTCAAAAATGTCAAGATACAAAGATTTTCAAAAAAAAAATACCGTTTTTTAAATTATATTTTCGGTTTTTAATTATTATACAGGTATGCAATTTTTGTCGAGTCGGTATTGAATTTAATACCAGTTAAAGTAAATTTTAAATTAAAGGTGGCTTAAAAGTTTTTTGTGATAATAAATAAAAGGAAATTGAGAAAAAAAGGGGCGCCAAAATCGTAAATACGCCACTGGTACTATGACGTAAGATTCACTCTGTATATTTTTTGCATAGTAAAAAATTATACAATAATATAAAGTCGTTAATATGTAATAATACAATTATTTTGAAGTTAAAGTTGAAAGGGGGCCCACTAAGTGTATGGTGTCTCGGGGCCCAATTGATCCTTAATCTGGGCTTGCTAACACATAATAGTTAGGTAGGTGTAATACAAATTAAACATTATACATATAAAATATAATATCCGTGACGCTTAGGTCATAAGAATATTGTTGAACATTTTACTGCAGGCTGCGTGTTATTTCAGAAATGGTATTTAATTCGTCAGTGAAGATTTGTTAGCTGGGAATAAAATATATCATAAGCAGACTGAAATGAGAAGACTTTGCAGTGTTTCGAAGACCAAGTTTTATAGCAGATTTTGATTCACCACGGACGCGGGGTATGTATTTTCTTATTTTTCAGTATGTTTCTTTTTATTTTTGTTAATTGATCAGGGGATATATTATTGCCTACAACTTTTCAATTATTTGTATTGTAACTATACTGGTATAAAATTATTCTCGCTATCAATAAAGTCGTGATAAAAATTAGGAAATTGGTCAGGTATGCTATTATTGATATGTAGGTACTTCTTTTGAGTATATAATTCGTTCAATGATATTTAAATATTTTCACCGATAATCAAGTACGATGGCTTGTAGGTAACTAGAGACTGAGTGAATAGGAATTATTAATTGTATGATGTGGCGAAGATAAGGAAAGAGGTCAACCGGATCGCAGAATGTTTAGCTTATGAAAGGGAAATGCGAAAAGGAAATGTAATTTTAGGTTAGGTTAGCGAAGTGTGTGTAGCAGATATGAGAATATTAAGTTAGGTGTTGAGGTACAAAGGAAGATAGAATAGGAAATTTATTAATTAAAGGTTGTGTAGTGTTGTGTTGTGGCATATATTGTAGTGAAAACAAGAGAGAACAGGTTTAGGTGGCTCCGTGACTGTATGATAAAATATAGTGAGAGTGGCTATAGAAGTTAGAGTCTGAAGAAAAGATGGATAGACAGAATACCGATCATATGGAGGTGTGGGATGAGAGTGGTTGAACCTGAACAGTTGTGAGAGAAGGGGGAAGAAAAAGGGTGAAGGTAGAATAGTTATGTTAACAATGCCGAATACGTAGTAAAGGATCTTGAATTGCAAAGGTCACTTGACTCTTTGGCTGAAACTACCGTTATCAGTTGATATAGGTTTACAACCTTGACTTATGGGATAGAATAAAAAAGATCGGTTGCCGGTTGGGATGTCAGCGCCATAGATATATACAACAACTAGATAGCCGTCTCCTTTTTGTCATCGAAGTCGACCCCCCATTTACAAAGCAGGCAATGTTTACAAAATAATATTATCATAGTAATTATAAATAAATGTAAACATTGCCTGCTTTATAAATGGCGGCCGATTTCAACATTGGTCACAACTGTAATATAAAGACGGCTATCTAGTTGTTGTATATATCTATATTCTATGGCGATGACATCCCAACCGGGAATTCGGGGGAGGGGGGGGGCAAAAGGAGCAGTTGCTCTAGGCGGCAGGGACGGCCAAATAATTAAGAGTGGCAAAAAAATGTCGTTTGTAATATAATAGCCGCCGGGGCACCGAACTGCCAGAATTATACGAGGTGTTTCCGAATTGCGGACAAAGTGACAAAAACCATGTGAGTTGCGGACGAAATCTAAAAAGGTAACATACGAATTGCGGACACAAATATAAGATACTAATTTTATTGCGGATAATGTTCCAATATTCATGTGGTGAAATCATTAGAATATCATATATACAGGCTGTTTTAAAAACTATGACGATAATTAATAATGACGATAATCTATAAATATTTTATAAACAATTTTTTCCACAAAATTAAAACAATCTATAATTCAACAACATTTTAAAAATAACGATTGCTCTTTTGCAAGACACAAATATTTTTAACCCCACCTACCAATTTTTTTTTTAGCTATTGTCATAAGTTCTGAAAAAGTGGTGAAGGGAAATATTTATGTCCACAACTAACGTAGTTTTTATTAAAAAAAGCTCTGTATGCAATTAGTATTATGACAACGAAGCTCGTGTCCGCAATTTGTTATATTATAATTCCTTACCTGAATAATTCGTCCGCAACTAGTATGTGTCCATTATACGATATTGCCACCTATCATTATATTGCAGTACTGACTACTGACTACTGAGACTATGTAGATTGTAGCTTGTTATTCGATTATATTTATGTTTGCTCCCCCATACATTGTCCCTTAATACGGCCCTGTATATCTATGGTCAGCGCATTATTTGCTTTCCATCTTTGATCCACACGTAGCATACCTAATGTACGAATAACAGAACCAAAACGAAGTTGTTACTTTTAACGTTAGATTAAAAATATTAAGTTAAGAAAATTACATACGTCGTTACGTTGGTTACTTGATGATATTTTAATTATTATATAAGTTATGACTAATGATCGTCTAAATAATTACAATTTAAAAATGATTATAAACGATTAGACAAATCTAAAGAAAAAAAAATTATAATTAATCTACTAAAAAATAAAAATATCTATATATTCATTATTAATACTTAAAGTATAACAATATATGCAATACGAAAAAAATAAATGAAAACTAAGATGTTATCCCAGGAAAAAATTAATTCAACAGTGAAAGGGTTAAAATATTCAAGTTTGATAATAGGTTAATTCAATCTAATATTAAAAGTAACAACACTAACCCAGTGATTTCTAGCGTACGGGTAAGGCGATCATTATTAGCCGAAAAATAAAATAGTTCATTAACATTTTTTAAACTTATCAGTTTTCGTTATATAGTCACTAATCATATGAGTAACTAATTTTCGTTTTTAATAATATTTAAATTATATACAAGAATAATTTAATAATATAATATTGTAATATTTTTTACAATTATATAATATATTCAACATAAAAAAATTCTATTTTATTAAAAAAGTAAAGAAAATCTAAATTTTTTTGGTATTTCATTTTGAACCGTAAAGCAAAAAAATATTTGTGTTTGGGAGTTTAGGTTGGCCTATCAACTATAAATTACTTATAAAAATATATATTTATGCCTGTACGAAATTAAGTCCTTGAACCGGCTCTGGTTGATTCTGTTAAACGTAAATATGATTGTGTGTGGATCAGAGAGAGAAATAAATGGTGCACTAAAAATCTGACATCCCTTATAAGTGTTATCAAGTTGAAGAACCAGTTGATTGTTGACAATTTAACATTAACTGTGGTAGGTATGATTGTAAGTAAAAGTAATTAGCAGGGCTGTGAATTTAATTCATTAAAAAAAGTGATATACAGTGGAACCTCGATAAGTCGAAATTCAAGGGAAATACAATTTTTTCGACTTATCAAGGTTTTCGAGTTATCAAGGTTTTAGAAAAAAAATTCGACTTAAAGAGTTTTAAAAATGTATGTACCTATGTATTAAAGTTTTAATTATTATGTACCTAGTATATATGTATATACAATGTGAACAAATGTGATCATACAGATTGTTTAAATAAAAAAATTATTACAAAAAAATATAATAAAACATGTGTTGCAACTTTATAAAAGATAATTTATTATTTTACTTTGACTTAAAATTTGAGATTTGCTATTATCAATTGTATTTTCTATTACATTTAAAGCAGAGTACACTTTATCGTCCACATTACTCAATTGTTCGGTGAATGTCCTTAGCAATATGAGGGCTGCTGTTGCTTGCTTCATTGAAACAATGAAGATTAGATAAAATTATCGGAACGGACAAGCCGATTAGACAAATGTTTATAAAATTATCTGTCATTATCCGTCATATTCGGAGCACAGAATGTTCGAGTTATCTATAGTTTTTTTTTCGAGTAATCGAGGTTTTCGCAAGGGGACGGAATTTTTTTCGACTTATCAAGGTTTTCGACTTATCGAGGTTCGACTTATCGAGGTTCCACTGTATATTACACATGTCACATGTATGCACTAAAAACAAGCAAAATATGATTTAAAATATGCACTTAAAATTCGAAAAAATACTGAATGAAAACGCGTTTATTAAAAACTGTTTAAATTAATAAATAATAATTAAAATTGGTATACCAAAAAAAAATTCTTTATTATACACTTGGTAGGTAGAGGTACCTTTTTAGTTTTCGAACGAATGAACCTAAAATATAAAAACATTTTAAGCATATTGGCAACGGTGTTGTAATAATAGTGATGTCCCAGATTATGTGATGTCCATTATTCTGCAAAATTTTACATCGCCTATGGCCGTTATATTGAATATGCACGTGCACCGTATCACTTTAATTATTTGTTGATATCAAATAATATTATTAAAGTGTGACCAGCATAGCACATTTTTTGTAAAAAAAAATTTTCCCAACAATCAATAGTTTTTGAGATACAACGATGTCCCATCCTACCTCTAGTCCTCGTCTTACCCAGGTTTCTCTATAAAATACTTTTATTGTAATAATTGTTCAAATGTTTATTATAGTACATTATTAAAAATTAACTAAAGTTTAATATAATACATTATAACAAGTGTTGAAATGTACAAGTCACACCCCATATTTTGTTACTTCACACAGTCTCTCTTTAATTTCAAATTTTTCTTCAAATTATCTACAATATATAAATGTAAAATGTAAATTGGAAGACTTGATTGAGTAGGTATTTAATAATTTATCTAAAAGAGATGGGCCTGGTCGCCTCATTACTATATCGAGGGGCCATGGTGCAAGTGCTGTCCATAAATATCACCACATATTACATTAGAAATACAAAATTAATATAACAGTAAATTATAAAAAAATATTACGAAATGTACTGTACTCATATTATATTATGATTGTATAAATTGGAAGACTTGATTGAGTTGGTATTTAATAATTTATCTAAAAGAGATGGGCCTGGTCGCCTCATTACTATATCGAGGGGCCATGGTGCAAGCGCCGTCCATAAATATCATATCTACATAATATAAATGTAAAATGTAAATTGGAAGACTTGATTGAGTAGGTATTTAATAATTTATCTAAAAGAGATGGGCCTGGTCGCCTCATTACTATATCGAGGGGCCATGGTGCAAGTGCTGTCCATAAATATCATCACATATTACATTAGAAATACAAAATTAATATAACAAGGTACCTACATCATAAACTTTTATAAAAGCATGATTGTGTTAGTCACAGTCTTGTCTAAATGGTATTGTCTTATGTTTTCCCAATCTAACTATACACAATACTGAACATTAATGAAATCACAAATATTTATACAAAAGAGAGACTGTGCCTTGATTTACAAATATTTCTTAAATTTACTTTTTGCATAGAAAATATGAAGGTGGCCTGGGCTTTTAAAATCAGAGTATGGGGGATAGGGCCGGGATTTCATATTATGAATTGAAATATTTGTGGACACTGGATGACCAAAAGGACTACTCTCCATATCATGTTTCAATAACTAATAAGTACAAAATAAAATTAATTGAATACGTTCTAAAGTTGCTCCAAAGCTCGACATTATCCGAGTATTTTTAAAAAACATGAACCTAAAAGAAATCATTAAAATTGTTTTTTTTAAAAAAAACCTTTCATCTGCATGTGTTGCCTACAAGTGTGTTTTACAAGTGTGAAAGATATCACTTTTTCATTCAGTAGCCCGTTCAGTAGTTATCATTATAGCTATCAATAGTTTTAAAAAATATTAATCACTCTTAAATTAAAACTAACAAAGATTAAAGATTACATTTAAAAATTTAATTAAGATCTGCTGAAATTGATACCTACTTGCAAGACGGGAGAATGCATGCTGATAAATCATTAATTAAATACGTATTAAATCATTAATAGCTACTTATTACTTTTACAATCTACATCCAATCATACTTCCAAGTTGTGATCACACTGATCACAGTCTTATTGTGTCAACTTTGAATCATATACTATATGAATGGGTCCACATCCCGATAATTTTGAGCACATATTAATGACAAGTCTCTGACTCTGATAGATGTGAGAAGAGGAATGTCTCATATTTATCTATGCGAATTGGTATGTATCAATAAAAACGTCAGAGACTCGTTGATCGCTTATATGTGCTTCAAATTGTTTACACGAGTTAGTGTCACAGGGCTGTATCAAGGGACAATTTATGGGGAAGCAAACATAAATATGACGCCAATAATTCAGAATACGCATTTTTTTTACAACTAAATAACCAAAAAAAAAATTTATCGCTACGCTCTAACAAACATTATACAATATACTTACAAAAAAACTATATGCTTATCTACTCATGCTACACTTAGGCAGGTATTGTATTTTACAATATATTTAAACACATGAACCAGATACAATTTATACAAATTAATAAATTATTACATACACAATATGTCTACGTTTCATTATTAATTTCAAACTCATGTCTCTTATATGGTATATTCTATACCTATACCTATGAATTATTGTAATGATAAACGACTAAGGAAGTAGGTATAGGTACTATGTCTAAAATTTTAAATATTATATAACACTAACATTATCCTAAAAATTTACCAAGTTCAAAACCTTCGTTATTTCTTGTACAAGTAAATAGTAAAGATACAAATATATAGGAATATAATAGATATTATAATCGAATAACAAGCTACATTGTCTCAGTAGTCAGTACTGCAATATAATGGTAGGTGGCAATATCTTATAATTCTGGCAGTTCGGTGCCCCGGCGGCTATAACATGTCAATATATTATGTAGTGATGAATAATGATAATATTAAAAATAGTTCAATTAGTACCTACGCAGGTACTAGGTTATTACAAAAACAAGGTCCACAAACAGCGTTCTCTTAAAATAAGTAGACCTATAAGTTCTAATATAAGATTCCATTACGATTTTAGATATTCTGACAATATTGACATCGCAAATTCGTAAAAAAAAAATTAATATTTATTCTACTAAATATTTTATTTTTATTATATTACAAACGACATTTTTTTGCCACTCTTAATTATTTGGCTGTAATACGATTGAGAACGTTCGACCTTTTTTAGCGTACGATTGAGATCACTCGAAATGGAACAATGAAATAACCGCTGACCCAATAAAACAGTACTATTGAGAACGAAATTAAGTGCAACGTTGCCGAACTATATTCAAGTCAAAATTAAAATGAAATAAAACATTGAATAAAATAATTAAAAATTATAAATTTTAAAAATGTCATAATTTTTAAAAAAATTTGTATTATTGGTAGGTACCAATAATACAAACATTTAAAAATAATTTACAATTTAATTTCCCTATATAAATTTCCCATATGTGTTAAATATTTTACTAATCAGAAGATTTTTTTTGACAGTAGTTAATATAAGACTGTATTGTTTTTGAAATTTTTTCTTCATCTGCTTTTGATGCCTTTTGAACAGTACCCTGTTGAATAGTATTGAGGTTTAAAGACGTTTATTCCTGCTACATAGTGTGTGAGCAGTGCTAAGAGTCACATATATTTATATAGGCTATAGCCATAGCCGATTATTATATGGCAAAGTTTGGCAACGTTGGGCGGAAAAATGGGCGGCCCCCTATTCGGCCAAAATGTACCCTTCCCTTTTCGGCCAGTGTCACTTTTCGGCCAACACTTACCCTACCCTTTTCGGCCACTGTCACTTTTCGGCCAAAACTTACCCTACTCTTTTCGGCCACTGTTCCTTTTCGGCCAGCATAATTTTCTTTAAAATTTACAATTTTAACAACTGAACATATTATTACATTTGTTAAATTAAAAATTAATTTTTGTTGGACAAATTTTACTATTTATGATGTAGTCCTCACTCTTCAATGCAAGTTTAATTTCGTTTATAGTTGGTTTTTTGGAAGTAAAGATAAACCAGCGTTATTTCTTGTTTGACATAATACAATGTAAAACGCTATCTAATCAGTTATAACTTATAATGATGTGTCTAAAGTATAGGCAATAGAGTATATAGTAGTAATGCCAAAATGTTGTAACTTATCGTTTATATCTTATCTAATATATTATATTATGAAAAACCAATTATATGTTATCGTGGACATCAATTTAACACGACAGGCACACACACACACACACACACACACACACACACACACACATTGTATGAAACAGTTATATAAACACTCAGTACTAAAGTGTTCTAGCATACGTACCTATACTTTTTAGTACCTACCGAGTCGCGAGACATTTTTAAAATTTAAATTTAAAAAACATAAAAATAATTTATAATGGCTGAATTCATTGAAAGTAACCGAGGAAAGTGTTTATTAATTTTTGAAAATTATAAGTTTTCAAAAGCCAATACAAAATTGGACGGCACAAGTCGTTGGAAATGTATTAATCGTAAGTGTGCGGCTATATTATATACAAATCAAACAAATACAATTTGTTCCGAAAGCGAGAATATAATACACATAAACCATGATCCATATACAAGGAATTTAATTGATCGTCAAATACTTAATACAGCGTGTAAAAGAAAAGCTGAAGAGGATCTTCACAACAGACCAAAAAAAATTATCATGGAAGAAATATGTAAAACTCCGGCATTGAATACTAATATAATAGACGTTCAAAGAATAAGCAAAAATATTTATGAAAAACGTAAGAAAATTCTTCCTGCTAATCCTAATGACCTTGCGGGAGTACATAAAGCTTTAGACGATATAAAACCGGTGACAAAAGAAGGTGAGCCTTTTTTATTATTAAATGATATAGAAAAAAATGTGGTTATATTTTCTTGTAACACAAATTTAAAGTTACTATCTGAAATAGATACAATATATATGGATGGTACATTTAAATTTTGTCCTCGGTTTTTTACACAAATGTTTACCATTCATATACTTAAAAATGGTCATTATATTCCCATAATTTTTTGTTTATTATTAAACAAAAGTTATGAAAATTATGTATATACTTTTAATAAAATAAATAGTCTGTTAAATCAATTTAATATACAATTTTCTCCAAAATGGGTCACAATAGACTTTGAAATGGCAATTCACAAAGCTGTAGAAGTTGTTTGGCCTAACGTTGAAATAGTGGGTTGTAGATTTCATTTGACTCAAGCTTGGTGGCGAAGTGTACAAAAATTTGGATTATCCGTAGATTATAAAAATATGTCATCTGAAATAGGACAATGGATTAGACATACTTTTGGATTATTATTTTTAGACCCACATGAAGTTTCAGAATGTTTTGTTAATGATTTTATGTCAGACTGTCCTGATGATGAACGATTAAAAAAATATTGTGATTACCTAACTGACAATTTCATAAATGAGGAAAGCTTATTTCCACCTCAATATTGGGCTGCTGTGTCGGCAAGTTTGGTTAGAACTACCAATGCTTGCGAGTCGTTCCATTCTTTTTTTAATCAATGCTTTTATAAACATACTCCACCCATAATGAGCTGGTTAGCTGTACGCCTGTACTTATAAATGAAGTCCAAACAGATGTATATATAAAAATTAGAAGTATTAACATTTTAAAAACACCTCGAGATACGAAAAATGTGGAACGGCAACGACGAAATGAAGCTTACATTGAAGACTATAAAAATAATAAAATATGTCGTTACAAATTTGTCAAACAAATATCATATAATTATAAAAAATAATACTTATTAATTTGAATGCATATTTTATTATTATTATTATATTTTTATTCGACTAATGTATTATAACAATTTATTGTATTACTAATTATTTTATTATATTTTTTTAAAAATCACATTTTTGGATACAATCATAACTCATAAGTTGTTATAAATGCATATTTTATTATTATTATTATTATTATATTTTTATTCGACTGATGTATTATAACAATTTATTGTATTACTAATTATTTTTTTTTTATTAAATCACATTTTTGGATACAATCATAACTCATAAGTTGTTATAATTGTAAATTTTAAAGAAAATTATGCTGGCCGGTAAGTTTTGGCCGAAAAGTGACAGTGGCCGAAAAGAGTAGGGTAAGTGTTGGCCGAAAAGTGACAGTGGCCGAAAAGAGTAGGGTAAGTGTTGGCCGAAAAGTGACACTGGCCGAAAAGGGAAGGGTACATTTTGGTCGAAAACGGTGACGCCCGGAAAAATAAAAACTGAGCGTTCTCAATCGTAATAGTCAAAAGGGTCTAAGAAAGGTATCGCCAATAATGACCGTTCTCAATCGTATTCCTGCCAATTATTTGGCCGTCCCTGCCGCTTGGAACAACTGCTCCTTTTGTCCCCCCTCCCCCGAATTCCCGGTTGGGATGTCATCGCCATAGAATATAGATATATACAACAACTAGATAGCCGTCTTTATATTACAGTTGTGACCAATGTTGAAATCGGCCGCCATTTATAAAGCAGGCAATGTTTACATTTATTTATAATTACTATGATAATATTATTTTGTAAACATTGCCTGCTTTGTAAATGGGGGGTCGACTTCGATGACAAAAAGGAGACGGCTATCTAGTTGTTGTATATATCTATGGCGCTGACATCCCAACCGGCAACCGATCTTTTTTATTCTATCCCATAAGTCAAGGTTGTAAACCTATATCAACTGATAACGGTAGTTTCAGCCAAAGAGTCAAGTGACCTTTGCAATTCAAGATCCTTTACTACGTATTCGGCATTGTTAACATAACTATTCTACCTTCACCCTTTTTCTTCCCCCTTCTCTCACAACTGTTCAGGTTCAACCACTCTCATCCCACACCTCCATATGATCGGTATTCTGTCTATCCATCTTTTCTTCAGACTCTAACTTCTATAGCCACTCTCACTATATTTTATCATACAGTCACGGAGCCACCTAAACCTGTTCTCTCTTGTTTTCACTACAATATATGCCACAACACAACACTACACAACCTTTAATTAATAAATTTCCTATTCTATCTTCCTTTGTACCTCAACACCTAACTTAATATTCTCATATCTGCTACACACACTTCGCTAACCTAACCTAAAATTACATTTCCTTTTCGCATTTCCCTTTCATAAGCTAAACATTCTGCGATCCGGTTGACCTCTTTCCTTATCTTCGCCACATCATACAATTAATAATTCCTATTCACTCAGTCTCTAGTTACCTACAAGCCATCGTACTTGATTATCGGTGAAAATATTTAAATATCATTGAACGAATTATCTACTCAAAAGAAGTACCTACATATCAATAATAGCTTATATAAATAGCTCAATATTTTCTTCTATTTTTTTTTTTTGTTTGGTGTTATCTATTTAAGAATCTGGATATTTTAGATCGAACTCTTTAATGTGTGGTCCTATTGTTTAATTTCTTCTAATTTTTTTTTTTGTTTTCTAAAACGCATTTGCCTTCGGGCGCCAACACCCCCCTTCAATTTTTTTTTTTAGTTATTTAACTCTAGTTCAATTTTTTGTTAAAATGTGAACATTGATACCCTGCACTAATTATTTTAAATAGTGTTATCAATTTAAGAATCTGGCCATTTTAGTTTGAATTCTTTCATGTGTGGTCCTATTGTTTAATTTGTTCTAATTTTTTTTTTTTGTTCTCTAAAACGCATTTGCCTTCGGGCGCCAACACCCCCCTTCAATTTTTTTTTTTAGTTATTTAACTCTAGTTAAATATTTTGTTTAGACTTAAACGTTGATAACCTGCATTGGCCCTATGAATCATCTTTCTTTAATGATCTTATCATTTTGAATAGTTTTTTCTGTTAAGTTTCTGGACCTTTTTGTTTGAACTCTTTTATGTGTGGTCCTATTGTTTATATTCTAATTTTTTTTTTTGTTTTTGTTATCTGTTTAAGAATCTGGATATTTTAGTTTGAACACTTTAATGTGTGGCCTATTGTTTAATTTCTTCTAATTTTTTTTTTTGTTTTCTAAAACGCATTTGCCTTCGGGCGCCAACACCCCCCTTCAATTTTTTTTTTTTAGTTGTTTAACTCTAGTTCAATATTTTTTTTTGACTTGAATGTTGATAACCTGCATTGGCCCTATGAATCATCTTTCTTTAATGATCTTATCATTTTGAATAGTTTTTTCTGTTAAGTTTCTGGACCTTTTTGTTTGAACTCTTTCATGTGTGGTCCTATTGTTTAATTTCTAATTTTTTTTTTTTTTGTTTTCTAAAACGCATTTGCCTGCGGGCGCCAACATCCCCCTTCAAGTTTTTTTTTTTAGTTATTTAACTCTAGTTAAATATTTTGTTTAGACTTGAACGTTGATAACCTGCATTGGCCCTATGAATCATCTTTCTTTAATGATTTTATCATTTTGAATAGTTTTTCTTTTAAGTTTCTGGACCTTTTTGTTTGAACTCTTTCATGTGTGGTCCTATTGTTTAATTTTTAATTTTTTTTTTGTTTTTGTTATATGTTTAAGAATCTGGTCATTTTCGTTTGAATTCTTTAATGTTCGGTCCTATTGTTTAATTTCTTCTAATGTTTTTTTTTGTTTTCTAAAACGCATTTGCCTGCGGGTGCCAACTCTCCGCTTCAATTTTTTTTTTTAAGAATTTAAGTATAGTAGAAATATTTTTATAGACTCTAACATTTATAACCTGCTTTGGCCCTGTGAATCATCTTTCTATCTTTCTATCTTTCTATCATTTTGAATGGTGTTAGATTCTGAGTGGAACGATGAATCTATTGATTTTACAATGATGTGTTTTTTTTTTTATTTTTTTTTTGTGTCTGTGTACACGATAAGTAGTCGAAATAATGCTTCGATTTTCGACTTCAGTATCTTGTTCGATTGGAAAGTGAATATCGTTGGTGCATTGGGGAGGTCAAAATTTAAAATACCCAGTACTTTTCAAAATCGCCAAAGAAAAACAAAAGAAAAATTAAGGAAAAACGGGAATTTTAAAGCAAAATCGATTTTTCAGAAAATTGAATTTGGTTTTTGGTGTAATTTTAAAACAAATGACCGTAGATACATGAAGTTTTCACTGGTTGTTTATATTTGCATTTTCTATACACGATAACATTTTCAAAATATTTTGATTTATTTTGAACTGTTTAGGGACATTTTCATTTTTCATTTTTTTTTTTTAGAAATATCAATAAAATTTTATTTGTTGGTTAAAAAAACTTGAAAATTCAATAAAAGGCTCCTAGTATATTGTTTCAAAGGCAGATGAAAAATATTAAAAATCGTTAGTTACAGTTTTTTTTTATAAGCATTTAAAGTTCAAAAATTGACAAAATATGGAAAAATCACGAAAATTAGCAAATTATTTTGAGTTAAGAATTCGTAAAAATTTTTCTTTTTATAACTAAGATTTGAAAATGTAATACAAGGTTACGCATAAGTTTGTCTACCTTTATCAATAAAAAAATCTCTACCGGACAGCCAAATTAAATTTTTATGAGCGTTTGAAATTCAAATTTTTACAACACTGGATGTTCAGTCGATTTTTCATGTAGCGATCTCCTTATTTTGTTGTTATTCATAAATGAATAACTATAGATACATGAAAATTTCACTGAAGTTTTATATTAGCATTTCCTATACACCATACGATTTCGAAAATATTTTGACTCTTTTGAGCTGTTTACGGACATTTACAGCTTTCAATTTTTTTTTTCTATGAATATCAATAAAGTTTTATCTGTTGTGCCAAAAAGTGTAAAAATGTAATACAAGGCTCCTGATATATTGTTACAATATTAGTTGAAAAATATTAAAAATACATAGGCACAATTTTTTTTTATAAGCATTTAAACATCGAATTTTGACAGAATTTTTCAAAATCTCGAAAATTATTAATCATCGTAATTAATAAATTATAAAATGTTTAGTTTTTATAGCTAAGGATTGTAAATTAAAAACAAGATTCCACATAAGTAGTTAATTCTCTTAAAGAAAAATCTAAAAAATATACAATCACAGTTTATTTTTATAGTCATTTTATGTTAAAATTTTAACGAAATTACATATTAAAAAACCTAGTTATTTTGTTGTGATTATATAATATTATTCGTGGGTACCTACTTGAAACTTCTAAAGTGTACTATTATATATCTATGATAGTATCAGGGTTTGTTATTGATGTTTATGTATAACGTGTTATAAGTACCTAATGGATATTGTGATAATGTGATATGATTAATTTGGAATTTATTATAGGTCAATTTTTTTTAATACCATAGATATGTATATAATTTGTCTTAAACCTAGACTGACATACCGTCTTCGATCAGAATCGTTTTTCTTATACAATGATATTGTATCATTGAATTCAAATTTAATAGCATCCATTATACAGTGACCCACTTGTAACCTACTGTACAGCAGAGCGACATCCACTTACCCACCTTTTTATGTTTAAACGTAAACTCGGATTTTTCGAATAAATTACGTGACGCATTCTGCAGCGGCGTTTTAGGGGATTGAGAAAGTGAAATATAAGGGTGAGCGTTCCGGGCAGCACATATATTTTGAAGTAGGTACTTATGAGGACGCTACCCATGCATTTGTTGTCTCCGTCTTACACACTAATGGTATAGCAAATTTCCATTCACTAGTTTCAATAGTGTGCTGTTAGTTTTGATACTAGAGTGAAATAGTGAATTGACCTGTTATACAACTTTTAGATAACAATATTATCTGTGCTTAAGCTTTGCCGATTTTTTCGAAATTATCATTTTCAAGCAAGATATGGGTATGTGAAATATCAAAAATTAAAAATGATCATATCTCGCTTGAAAATTAAAATATGGAATAAAAGCCAACGCTCAAGCACAGATAATGTTATTATATAAAAATGGGTCAATTCCCTCTAATATCAAAAATAACAGCATACTATTGAAACTAGTGAGCCAAAATTTGCTATGTCGTAAGTGTGTAAGACGGATACAACAAATGCATGGGTAGCGTTCTCTTAATGTAATAATATTATCCTAAGTTTCTATAATGAGACAGCAAAAATATACGAAAAAAAAAATAACCAATTTTATGGCCATATATTTAAATTAAAAATAATAATGTAGTGCTCCACTGCTACAGCTAAACGCAAATATATTATACGATACGATAATCTAATGAAATAATCATGACATTTCCAAAACGAAAACTGCTTTTCTATGCCGACAGTACTCGAACGATATAAATGTCCAAACAAATAATAATATAAATTATAGGTACAAATAAAACTGTAAAACACGCTCACGGTCTAGTTTGATGAATCCGTCGGTTTCGCCAAGTGAATTCTTTGCCACGCATTTGTATGATCCGAAATCTTGTGGCGACAATTTCCTAATCTTCAGGATCATGTACTTGTTGTATCCGCTGTCCGTGGATATGGCCTCATATTTTTCTCCTGAAACCGTCATATCTACTTTTGTTCATTTTTTACACAATCCAGTCACCTCGTTGCTTACCCGAGACGATCATGTCGCCCTTTTCAGTCGTCCAAAAGTTTATGGAAGTTGGAAACGCTTCGGTGTGACATTCCAGCTTGATGTCTTGACCAATATAGCCACCCACCAGTTGATTTGAAATGGTCAACATCGGAGGAACTGTAACAGAACCGTTATATACTAGTTAGTTGATACCAATATTGTCTGCGCACCGAAGTAGGTACCTACATTATAATAATATAACAACAACAAAAAAAGGTGCTCTGCTGTACAGTAGGTTACAAGTGGGTCACTGTATGATGGATGGTATTAAATTTGAATTCAATGATATGAATACATTCATCGTTCCACTCAGAATCTAAAATTGTGCCTATGTAATTTTTATATATTTTTCAACTGCTATTGTAACAATATATCAGGAGCATTACATTAAATTTTCACACTTTAATAAAAAACGGGAATCATTACACAAAACCTGTTTTCAAAAAAATCGATTTTGGTTTTTGGTGCAACTCTTAAACAAATGACGGTAGGAACATGAAATGTTGACAAAATGTATCACATTTAAAATTTAACAATAATTTTGTAATTAAAAATGTAGAAAATGCTCAAATCTTATAGGTAAGGGTTGAAAGTTTAAAACAAGGGTCCACGTAAATAAGTTATATATAAATTATTTTATTCACCTTAGTATCATCAAATATACTTTGTAATATCATAGGCTGACTAACCGTTTTCGCTCAGAACCGTTTTTCTTATGCAATGATATTATATCATTGAATTCAAATTTAATACCATCCATCCAATACATGTGACCCACTTTTTTTGTTTCAATTCTCTATAACTTAAATTTATTTTTGCAAATTAGTTATGCATGTTTCCATGATTCTAAATGGCATACTATGATACTTTTTAGTGCATATAAATTTATGTTATAATCAAGACAAATTTGTAGATATTACGATTACATTAACTTTAAGAATCAATAAAATATTATGATATAGGTAACTGTAATATTTTACTAAACTGTTTGAATAAAAAAATAGAAATTCGAGTATTACAACGACGGTGGTTTATATTTGAACAGTCAAACAATATAACCACTATGACACAGATCTCAAGAATACACTCATATTATTATTTTGTTTACTATATATTCAGTTTTCACTATCAAATTTTCCAAATTAGAAACAAAATCATCTGGTGGATTTTTTATTAAATCTCAGAATTACACAACATAAGCGTCGTACCTATCATATGTGTCACGGCCTGTTGAATTATAGTACATTGTATAATGTATATTATGCAGGTTTTAGCTAAATTTATTGTCTATTTAATTAAATAGGAACACTATCAAACAAATAATGTTTTAAATTACTATTCATAGTTTGTCCATTCAGTAGAATAACAGTTAAAATAAACGTGATCTTGATTTGTAACAAATTATCGTTACAATAATCGTTTCGGTTAGTTATCCTATGACATACATAACGAATCCTGTCAATTCAAATATTCGATGCAATTAAATACGTATTCATGTATAGTATATATATATATATATATATGTTGGAGCCAATACAATAATATTATCGCTACAGCAGGTAGATCGATAATTTAGATAAAACGTCGGTCGGACGACTCTGTCGCACCGTACGTGAACATTAAATTAGTAGCGTCATAGCTAGCAGACGAAAGACACCGTTCGGCAGGTCCATGTCCCCGGCACCCCCCATTGCGATTTTTGGGTCCAAACCCGGGGCGATCGTTTGTGCTTCGTTAGTGCACGTTAGTGCTTTTTATCCCGTCGTTAGTGCTTTATCCGATCCAAAGTTATTCGCATTTCGTACAGGGGGGTGCTGGAGACATGCCTGCACCCCCCATTTCGAATTTCGGGCCCAAACCCAGGGCGATCGTTTGTGCTTCGTTAGTGCACGTTAGTGCTTTTTATCCCGTCGTTAGTGCTTTATCCGATTAAAAGTTATTCGCATTTCGTACAGGGGGGTGCTGGAGACATGCCTGCACCCCCCATTTCGAATTTCGGGCCCAAACAAATTTCATTCGTTTGTGCTTCGTTAGTGCACGTTAGTGCTTCTCATCCCGTCGTTAGTGCTTTATCCGTTCCAAAGTTATTCGCATTTCGTACAGGGGGGTGCTGGGGACATGCCTGCACCCCCCATTTCGAATTTCGGGCCCAAACAAATTTCATTCGTTTGTGCTTCGTTAGTGCACGTTAGTGCTTCTTATCCCGTCGTTAGTGCTCCATCCCTTAAATTGTATTTGAATTTCCTACAGTAGGTTCTAAGGACATGCTAATTTAGATTTCGAATTTTGGGTCCAAAAATCTTTTATTCGTTTATACTTCGTTAGTCCTTCAGTGTGTTATTCATCCGGCCGTTAGTGCTCTACTCCTTCAAAAGTTATTGGCATTTCGTACGGGGGGGGGGGGGGGGGTACTAGTGACGTACTAATTCGAGTCCAGTCCCAAAAGTTTTGTCTTGAAAAATAATATTAATGATAACATTGAGTATAATATATTGTTGTACAATATAGGTACGTATACTCAATGATAAGTGCCGGCTCTATGGGAGGACAAATGGGACATATGTTCAGTGCCCCTCGCTTTCTAGTTTCTAACGAGCCCCGCGATTTTTAATATCATCTTAATACTGTGAAACACATTGACATTTTATATTAACAAATTATAAATCTATACATTTGTTGTACTATACTGCACATGTATAATATATTAATATTAATATTATTTCTATCATTAATTATTTGGAAAATGATTTCTAAATTTAGCCATAGTACAAAGTAAATCGTTATCGATACGACAAAGGAGTAATATTTTGACGATACTCGAGGACTGTAAGAGTAATGAGTAACCTAACCATAATTATAATTATAAATATTTATTATCTTTATAGTTATTGTTTTTCTGTTCTTTGTTTGGAAAAGCTTTCCGCGTATTGTCGTATGACCGTATTATAGAAGCGGCAAGAGCTATATTCTTAAAATATTTATTTGATTATCTAGTATTATATGTTCGACATTTGAGTCCGCTTTTCCCCTTAGAGTATTTTTTCAACAATTTCTGCATAATATCATAAAAGTAAGTTTTCATTTTATGAAATTATTATTACAATTCAGTTTAGATACAGTATAGCAGTATTAAATAATAATATTTACCTATTGCTTGCGTATCTAGCTAGTGTATCAGGATTAGTTTTAACATATTTTATTGTCTACCACCGCGTACTTAGATATTAAACAATTTATTATATCATTCAAACATTTTGATGATTTCATTTATTTTTAATTGATGTTTGGTGATTATTAAAATAAATATAAATTAATAAAATAATAAGTCCCCCACGAATTTATTAAATTATAATTTTCAACACATGTATATTATTTTATTATTTGTAAATAATTTTTTGTTAATACATTTTAATAAAAAAAAAAAAAGGGATATGAATAATCTGATATTATTATTTTTAATGTTTAAAATTCAAATAAAAATAGCATTAATTTAAAAAAAGCTAGAATTTTGCCCTCTATTACCTATGTCCAGGGCCCTGCAATACCCAGCGCCGGCACTGACAATGATGATAGGTATAAGGGTATAGATATATTTTTTTTAAGTCCGGGAGAAAATTTAATATTTTTTACGTACCTACCTATTTAATGTATGATAATATTGTTGTATATATAACGAAATTATAAAATATTAAAATAACATACGAAGCAGAAAGTCAATCAAACCGAGTCAGCAAAATTGCCACGACTACTTAGGCGACGTCTGCGACGGAAGCGGGGCTGTTGTTTTGTTTGTTTCGATTATTGTAGTAGCCAACGAGCCGCAGTATTTTTACGTTTCTTTTTATTATTTGTTTTTGATATATTTTATTATATTTAATTCTTTTTTTTTAAAAACCAAGTGTCACCGTTTTTCTTTACGCCTTTTTTTAGAATATTTTATCTTACGAGTTGATACAGAGACGTTGTGGTGAATAACACTTTTAAAAACAGGTAGTAAGACACTGTGGTACTTACTTTCTCGTCCAGTACTCGTTATCGTGGTCAGTCGAGAAAGAGTAAGACTTTGTCTAGGTAAAAGATACCTCACCCTCGAACATTCAGTACTCGTTATCGTGGTCAGTTGTTCGAGAGTAAAATAACCTTTGAGTTGTATAGTGTAAATCCTGCTGGACTTTTATTTAATTATCCTTTTGCGCAGTACTCGTTATCGTGGTCACCAAAAGGAGAAATTAAATTAAACTCATACAGCAGGTGTCGATAATTTACTCGTTCGACGGTTAGAGAATCGGAAACCGAAACATATCTGTTATATACGTCAAGCCTTTGCGTGGCGTATACGACAATATATATATCTACCCAAAATATTTATGTTTGCCTATAACAACTACCTATACCTACATCATTGCAGTTAATGATTATAAATTAGATAGGAAGGTATAGATGTATTAAGTATAAAACCTGTATAAAAATCGATTTAAGAAATAATAATCGTGATTTAAAATAGCTAAAAAAACATTTGTATGTTCACAGTCTATTTTTTTTTCACCACGGTAATTTCACAACGTTCAATCATGCAGGATGTCCCGGTTGAACACAATTATTTTACCGCGGTGAAAATCACGGGGAGATTTCACACTCGTTGTCCACCTATTCGCGACTCACATAAAAATATTTACCGTATAGCATTTTACGGGGAGATTTCACAATTATTGTCCACCTATTCGCGCCTCACATAAAAATATTTACCGTATAGCATTTTACGGGGAGATTTCACACTCGTTGTCCACCTATTCGCGCCTCAGATAAAAATATTTACCGTATAGCATTTTACAGGGAGATTTCACAATTTTTGTCCACGAATTCTTCGTTTCAGAAAAATATTTACCATATTTTAAAGTTACAGGGAGTTTGCACACTCAAAATCGGTTTTGCCGCTTACTCAAAAATATTTACCGTGTACACACTAAATGGTTTTTTCCCCAACAAACCTTATTATTAAAATGAAATAATTATTTAAAGTACAGAACACAAATTATGTAATAATAGATTTTTTTATTGATATAAACGAATTCTTAAATATATTTACACAAGTTTTTTTACTTAAATTATTCAAAATTTGTGAAATCTCCCTGTAAAATGCTATACGGTAAATATTTTTGTGTGAGGCGCGAATAGGTGGACAACGAGTGTGAAATCTCCCCGTAAAATGCTATAAGGTAAATATTTTTGTGTGAGTCGCGAATAGGTGGACAACGAGTGTGAAATCTCCCCGTGATTTTCACCGCGGTAAAATAATTGTGTTCAAGCGGGACATCCTGCCTTGAACGTTGTGAAATTACCGTGGTGAAAAAAAAATAGACTGTGAACATACAAATGTTTTTTTAGCTATTTTAAATCACGATTATTATTTATTAAATCGATTTTTATACAGGTTTTATACTTTATATATCTATACCTCCCTATCTAATTTTTAATCATTAACTGCAATGATGTAGGTATAGATAGTTGTTATAGGCAAACATAAATATTTTGGGTAGATATATAATATATTATCATACACTAAATAGGTAGTTACGTAAAAAATATTAAATTTGTTCCCGGACTTAAAAAAAATATTTATACCATTATACCTATCATCATTGAGTATACGTACCTATATTGTACAACAATATATATTATACTCAATGGTATCATTCATATTATTTCACCTAATGTTAGAATAATCCAGGGGTTGGCGTTCTAGAACTCATAGAATGGATAAAAGTTACCTATCTTGGTTCTGTATCGGAATAACATTTATAGTATTAGGTCGTAGAATCGTAGATCTATATTGATTATTGGTTAAATACCTAACAAATAACTTTTAAATATTCACAAATAACGCGAACGATTTTATTTTAAAATCATATTTTTTCAAACAAGCATACATCAACACCTATCATACATAAATCATACACATTATACCTATAGTTATTAAATAATTGCAACAAAAGAATTATAAAATTCGTAGGAGGTAGTGTTTTGGTAAGGGGTATAGGTATATTATAGGTACATATAGATAGGTACCGGTACTTACGTAGTTTTTTGAGAATTTTTAAAATTAGATACTCAGTTTTATCGATCAGCTGTCTACGATATTTTTAAATATCGATAAATCATATACGCATGGACAAATTAAAGTTATATACTTATTAGTTATTTAGTTATATCTATTAAAGCTTTTTGCAGAAATTAGCATAAATATGAAATTTTAATAACATTCTTTTTTACATAATATATAAAACCCAGATTTAAGTAATTTAATCCCAAAACTATGATATATAACTGCAATGCATCAAAGGATCATTTTAACCTCAATGTGTTGAAGAGTTTCAGACAAACCTTTGGGGACTGGACTCGAATTAGTACGTCACTAGTCCCCCCCCCCCCCCCCGTACGAAATGCCAATAACTTTTGAAGGAGTAGAGCACTAACGGCCGGATGAATAACACACTGAAGGACTAACGAAGTATAAACGAATAAAAGATTTTTGGACCCAAAATTCGAAATCTAAATTAGCATGTCCTTAGAACCTACTGTAGGAAATTCAAATACAATTTAAGGGATGGAGCACTAACGACGGGATAAGAAGCACTAACGTGCACTAACGAAGCACAAACGAATGAAATTTGTTTGGGCCCGAAATTCGAAATGGGGGGTGCAGGCATGTCCCCAGCACCCCCCTGTACGAAATGCGAATAACTTTGGAACGGATAAAGCACTAACGACGGGATGAGAAGCACTAACGTGCACTAACGAAGCACAAACGAATGAAATTTGTTTGGGCCCGAAATTCGAAATGGGGGGTGCAGGCATGTCTCCAGCACCCCCCTGTACGAAATGCGAATAACTTTGGATCGGATAAAGCACTAACGACGGGATAAAAAGCACTAACGTGCACTAACGAAGCACAAACGATCGCCCCGGGTTTGGACCCAAAAATCGCAATGGGGGGTGCCGGGGACATGGACCTCCGTTCGGCACATTACGTAGTATTGCATTAAAATTATTATACATGTATTCCGCGTTTATTCGATTAAAAACAATAAATATTATTAAACCAAAGTACGGACTTTAATTACTTAATATCCTCTTTGGCCCCGACATTTTTGGTCCTTCGAGCCGGATTTTATGTAAATACTAAACAGCAGTACGCCGAACGGTGCACACAGTTAACTCAAAAAGTGTCTCGAGTGCATTTTACAGTTCGAGTTCAGTTCCATCAGTTCAGTGAAGTCAGGACAACACACTCACAGCAGAACAAGGACGACATTGGACACTCATCACTAGAAACACATCAGTCAACTAGCATTGGAGGATATGCAGCACTTGCAGAATTTAAGGTAAGAGAGTCACATTATTATTTTCCTTTCCTTTTTCCCGCAAGCTATACCAATAATAGAAAGCTAGAATTCCCAATCGCACGTATGACATAGCCATTAGCCATACAACGTTGCAATAAAAATTATAGATTAGCACGATCAAGTGCAACAGCGCAAATCGTACGATAAGCACGGCCAAGATAACGATTCAGGTACAAACCAATTACCTACGAATACAATATGGAAGACGTACCTACTCTAACTATACGGAGGGGTGCAATAAAAGGCCGTATCACAAAATTCCTAAAATTCTTACAAGATTTCACGGATGACGGAGACGTATCGCAAATCCGAGTACGAAAACAAAAAATCGAAGAATGTTGGGATGAATTTCAAAAAATACAGTCCGCCATAGAAATCAAGGTCGAAGACGAGGCACAAGCTACAGCCGAAGAAAACTATCGGTTTGAATTTGAAGATATGTACTTTCAAGCCATCGCAGACAGCGAAAAAATACTAATTAAAACCGGTCACAACGCAAACCCAAATATAAGTAATAACAGTAATGGCGAAGTACAGGGAAGCACAAACAGCTGCAATCATCTAGCATCAATAGTAAAGCTAGCACCGTTAAAAATACCCGAGTTTAGTGGTAACTATAAAGATTGGTCAGCGTTTAAAGATATATTCACAATAATGGTACACTCAAATGAGAACGTTCAGGAAGTTCAAAAGTTGTTTTACTTAAAAGCCGCACTGTCTGGAGACGCAGCTGAAGTCGTAAAATGTTTTGAAACTTCCGCAAACAACTATCAAATTGCATGGGAGTGTTTAAACGAGCGATTCAATAATAAACGGATTATGGTGCAGGCACACATAAAGGCAATTTTCGACTTAGAAAAAATAACAGAAGAATCGTCAGAAAAGTTGCGGCAGTTTGTCGACAAGCTGTTCGGTCACATAAAGGCACTAGAAGCGATCGGATACACACCTATGTCATGGGGTCCGATGTTGTTACACGTTATCTCAACAAAGCTCGACAATACTACCTTACGTGAATGGGAAACACAAGCTCCTAAAACAGAAGTCCCAAAGGTCGAAGAATTAATTGCGTTTTTAAAGAGCCGATTTCAAGTCTTAGAATCGATTGAAAACGCGCAAAGTTTAAATAAAACCACAAACGGACCGTCGCAAATGCCGATAAGAGATAACAAGATAAAGAATAAAAATAAAACATTGTTTACACACGCCGCAACAGTAAAATTCAAATGTTACATTTGCGAAGAGCCGCACGCTATTTATAAATGCAAACAATTTTTAGATCTCGCAGTGAAACAGCGTCGAGAAAATGTTACAAAATTAAAATTGTGTATTAATTGTTTATCAAAACATAAAGATAATAAGTGCAAGGCGAAAGGGTGTCGAAAATGTGGAGAACACCACAACACGCTGTTACACGAAAACGTTTCCGAACAAAACGCGGAAACCGTACCACCTACGTCAATAAGTGCGCACGCAGCTGCTAGCGCACCGGGTGCAAAGGTTTTATTATCCACGGCAATAATAAAAATTTTTAGCAGTACAAACGAACCATTTTTTGCACGAGCATTACTCGATTCTGCTTCTCAGGGCAATTTCATCACTAATAATTTAGTATGCAAATTACGACTCGCGAAACACAAATTTGATTGCGCTATTTCTGGTGTGAACGCCGCCGAATGCCGGGTATCGCACGTAGTCACGGCAGAAGTGCGGGCGCGTACAAACGAGTATACGAGGTCAATCAACTTTATGACATTGCCAAAAATAACATCCAAATTACCGACCAGTCCGATACACGTCAGCAACTCGTACACCGTACCGGAGTATATAGAGTTTGCCGATCCGACGTACGCGACGCCGGGAGAAATTGATTTGCTTTTAGGAGCCGAAGTATTTTTTGATACACTTCGTTCTGGTCAGTATAAACCGACGGCAAACGGACTCGTTTACCAGGAAACTGCTTTTGGATGGGTGGTCGCAGGATCAGTACAACAGCACTCGAGTAATTCAGGGCATACATTTGTCGCGCAGACACTACCAAGCGATTGTTGTCGACAAATAGAAAAACAAATTTCCAAATTTTGGCATCTAGAAGAGTTAGGGAAAGTGGAATGTTTCAGCCTCGAAGAAAAACAATGTATAGAACATTTCGAAAAAAGTGTAACCAAAGGCGCAGACGGAAGGTTCATTGTGCAGCTGCCCTTCAAAGAAAATCCAAATGAATTAGGTAATTCGAAAGCAGTCGCATTAAAACGATTTATGTCTACTGAAAACAGATTACGTATTAACCCGAAATTAAAGGAAGCCTACGTACAGTTCATAAATGAATACGTAAAATTAGGTCATATGGAACAAGTTCGGGATAACGACGAAAACAATAAACCTGTTTATTATATACCGCATCACGCAGTGTTACGCGATAACAGTTTAACAACAAAGCTGCGGGTTGTATTTGACGCGTCGTGTATAACGGATACCGGGAAGAGCCTTAATGACATCCTATTAAAAGGACCGTCAATTCAAGATGACCTAATTAGCATCATAACTCGTTTTCGCACACATAAATACGCAATGTCCGCTGACATCGAGAAAATGTATCGGCAAATTTGGATCGCCAAAAAAGACCGCGATTTTCAACGCGTGTTGTGGAGAGCGAACCCAGAGGACGAAGTAAAGGAATACCGACTTAACACGGTAACGTACGGAACAAGTCCAGCGTCTTATTTAGCTACAGCGTGTTTAAAAAAATTGGCCGACGATATGAGACCATTATTTCCGGACGCCAGCTCTGCCGTCACAACAGATTTCTATATGGACGATTATCTGGGCGGCGCACAAACGATCGACGCAGCCGTTAAATTGCGTAACGAAATAGTGGCGATAACAAACTCGTCGGGATTTAATTTAAGGAAGTGGGTGTCGAACGATAAACGTCTATTAACCGGAATTCCTAATGACGACGACGACCCGCTGCGGGTGTTAAATTTAGACGGTAGCGCCGTAAAAACGCTGGGCATGAGCTGGAATCCGTGTAACGACACATATACATATAAGTTCGAAAAGGTAAACAATGACAAGGTCATTACGAAACGTACGGTACTATCCGCGATCGCAACAATATTTGATCCGTTGTCATTAATCGGCCCAGTCGTAGTAAAAGCGAAGATTTTCATGCAACAATTATGGACAAATAAAATCGGCTGGGACGAAAAACTACCGCCACCATTATACGTCGAATGGAACACGTACTATGAAGAGTTACCTGAAATAGAACAAATACGAATACCGCGGTGCGTAATGGGAGTTAACAATGCGCTCCATATACAAATACACGGTTTCGCGGACGCGTCAATAAAAGCATACGCGGCAGCGATGTATTTACGCGCGACAGACGAGTACGGCAATCACGTCACACGCTTAATTGCCGCCAAATCACGAGTAGCCCCACTAAAGGTAATTTCTTTGGCAAAATTAGAATTGTGTGCGGCAGTCTTACTCGTGCGCTTAGTTAATAAAATACTGCCCAGTTTGCGCGTAAATTGTGTTCGACGTTATTTTTGGTCAGACTCTACAATAGTTTTGGCGTGGATAAGTTCACCGGCGTCCAAATGGAAAACCTTCGTGGCGCACAGAGTCGGAGAAGTACAACAGTTTTCCGCTGTAACGGAATGGGCACACGTTAAGTCCGAAGACAATCCCGCGGATGTACTTTCCAGAGGCTGTAGTCCAAAACAGTTACGTGAACATAAACTGTGGTGGGAAGGCCCACAATGGCTGCAGGCAGATGAAAATTCGTGGCCAAATGCTAAAGAAAAGGTGCCGTTACCACCCGAAGAAATGCCAGAATTTAAAGGTGAAAGGCCTGTCGTGCTGACTACAAAGGTCGAATACGGTTTAATTGAAAAATATTCATGTTTACAAAAATTACTTCGTATTACGGCGTATTGCATGCGTTGGAAAACGTACAATAGTAAAAATAAGCATTTCACGGCGGAAATCAATACGGAAGAACTCGATGCCGCTAAAAATGTATTAATTAAATTGGTACAAGGACAATATTTTCATGATGAAATTAAATGTTTAATTGCAAAACAAAATGTTAGTAAACGAAGTAAGTTGAAATTATTGTGCCCGTATATCGATAAGGACGGTATATTACGGGTTGGCGGGCGTCTGAACAATATGCAATCAATCAACGCCGATAAGCGAAACCCAGTATTATTACCTGCACAGTCCAAATTAACAATATTGATATTTATGCACGAACATTATCGCCAAATACATGTAGGTCCTCAAGCGCTATTAGCGACAATTAGGGATCAATATTGGCCATTAAACGGCAGAAATATCGCCAGATCAGTGGTAAACAAATGCGTTATTTGTTTTAAAACCAAACCTTTTACATTCCAACCAGTTATGGGTGACCTGCCAAAAGCACGCATGCAACCCGGCCGCGCATTTGCGACCACTGGTATGGATTTTGCCGGTCCTATAAAAATCAAGACGAGCGCTCGCCGTAATGCGCCGATATTAAAAGCATATATATGTGTGTTCGTGTGTTTTGCCACCAAGGCAGTACACATAGAGTTGGTGAGCGATCTAAGCACGGATGCTTTCTTAGCCGCGCTCCGAAGATTTTGGTCAAGGCGCGGGTACTGTACAACATTATGGTCCGACAATGGCAAAAACTTCGTTGGAGCCAATCGAAAGTTAAAAGAATTATGCGATTTGTTTGGTTCCAAGGAACACCAAGCGAAAGTGCAACGTTGCGTGACCGAAGTTGGAATAAATTGGAAATTCATTCCCGTATATAGCCCTCATTTCGGCGGATTGTGGGAAAGCGCCGTTAAGTCGATAAAACATCACTTAGTCAGGCAGCTAGGTAGTACAGCTTTAACGTTTGAAGAACTATACACCGTATTAAACCGTATAGAAGCTTGCTTGAACTCCCGTCCTTTATCCCCGTTATCTTCTGATCCATCCGATCTAAATGTGCTCACGCCTGGGCATTTCCTTGTTGGTGGCTCTCTGACTTGTTTACCAGATAAAGACGTGGCAAACGTGCCAACCAACCGTCTTCGCCGCTGGCAATTGGTAACTCAACTGACACAGCAAATTTGGCAGCGTTGGAGTCGGGAGTATCTTAGCCAATTACAGGGACGAACCAAGTGGTCATCAAAAAATGGTCCATCGGTAAAAAAGGATTTGTTGGTGGTCATAAGGGAACCTAATTTGGCACCTACACAGTGGCGACTGGGTCGAATTATCGAATTACACCCCGGTCAGGACGATGTCATTCGCGTGGTCACTGTGAGAACGGAAAGGGGTCAGTCCAAACAAGCCGTTAGAAACTTGTGTCCCTTGCCACTTGATGATTAAGTAGCTTATGTTTATGTGAATTTGATTATGTATTATTTCTTTATGTAATAAGTGTATTTGTCCACTATAATTTATTAATTTCTTACTTGTATTAATAAGCGATCCACAGCTATTGAATTATTATTATTTTTTTTTTTAATTACCAATTTCTTAATTATGTAACAAGGTCAGTACATTAGTTTTGCTGAAATTTTACACAAGCGTAAAATGTGGGGCGGTGTGTTGGAGCCAATACAATAATATTATCGCTACAGCAGGTAGATCGATAATTTAGATAAAACGTCGGTCGGACGACTCTGTCGCACCGTACGTGAACATTAAATTAGTAGCGTCATAGCTAGCAGACGAAAGACACCGTTCGGCACATTACGTAGTATTGCATTAAAATTATTATACATGTATTCCGCGTTTATTCGATTAAAAACAATAAATATTATTAAACCAAAGTACGGACTTTAATTACTTAATATCCTCTTTGGCCCCGACAATATACGTACATTTAAGTATTATCTAAAAATACTTAAACCAAACGAGACTATAATGAATAAAAGAGGTTTCATTTTCTACTTCGTCGAGATTTCATTAAACAAAAGTATGTTAAAGATAAAATTGTCTACCCATATAAAATTTTCAAATGATTTCGTTTGAAATGAATACTAATGACAGCTGTGGTACCCATATAACATAAATATTTCATTTAAATGGTTTATTAAGTGGCATACTCGGTAAGTTTCCAACGGTATATTTTACTTGTCGCGAACGATGAAGTTCCGTTTAAGTAAAATTTATTATTCGTGGTTTATTTTATATATATACTTACATTGGACTTTGAGCGTGACTCTTTTGCTAATGGAAGGAGGAACACCGTTCGACGCTATGCACAAATAAGCACCCATGTGGAGCCTACTCACCCTCGTGATGTGCAACACTTCGCCGTCGATAAAATTAACTGAAACAATATAATAACAAAAAAAACTGTACAGTCAAAAAATAATAATAAAATTACAACTGTTATAGAAGTCAATTAATTTGTATGTTCTTCAAACGAATATTTTTTCCAATTCGTCATTAATATACGGAACACTGATAAATATCGGAAAAATTGTGTGAACAATATTCGTATTTTGTGGTTACGAATTGATACGATTTGATTACGAATTTTTTAGAATAGTTTGACCTTGACATTTTGAATTCGAGGTGCCAGGCTGACGTCAGCCCAGCACCCAAAAATGGAAACACAAATTTGAGGGTTAAGACTTAGGTAACAAATTTTTATTTTGTGGTTACAAATTGTTACGAATTGGTTACTAATTTTAAGTTGGGTTTGACCCCGAAATTTTGACTTTGGGGTGCCAGGCTGACGGACCTGCTTTAACGGTATGAAAATTGTAGTAGTTAAATTACTAATATGTATCATTGTATCCCTAATCCCTATTAACATTATATGATTTATAAAAATTGTCAGATTATATTAGACTAGGTACTAAACTAAACATTACATATATTTTATATTTTTTTAAAACAATTTTTGAGGATTATTATCGTAAGTACCTATTTAAATAATGTAATATCTCAGGAACTATTCGTTCAAATATTTTGATTTTTAGCTACATAAACAATTCCAAAAATAAATATTTTCATAACAATTATCTGTCAAGAAAAAAAAGTTGTCGTAATGTAATTGTACGGAAGCTTATATAGTCATTATGACGATTCATAAGTCACTACTGATATGGTACAAAAAAATGTAAGTATTTAAAAATATTTTCATATTACAGAACTTTAATAAATGCTTCATTAAATGAAAAAAAGAAGTGAGCATGTTTGGTAAATTACCCTGTGTACTATAGGTACTGCAGTAACCCTACACATTATATAATATTGGAAAACATTAAAAATCGATCGAAAGAAACTGTACATGAAGTATGGTAAAGTAAAAATATGCATTATACAATATACAAGTACCGGAATAATGCAAAAGTATATGAAAACCGAAGTTATCAATTGTCAAATTATACATATTGGTACCTGTACATAATTATGATATGCTTTTTGTCGTACAACTGTCCACGACACCTGTACAGAAAAATGTGTCAAACTGTTGGATAGGTTTTAAAACTTTTCTTATTACCACCGTTCTTATTAGCATTTTTTTTTTTAAACTTTTTAAATACAATTTGTTTGCCTTTTTTTCATTTGCACAAATACGACGCGTAACGTACCGGAGCCAAGTATAATATTGTGTATGGGCAAATTATAGTTCGCAAAGTTTATACAAACGCGATATACGGCGCGCATACGATTTCCATTACAAGATAAAAATAATAATATCATAAAATGTACGTTATCCAGTGGTGATTTTCAAAAGACCACAAGCATTAAAATTACAGAGGATAAAATGACAGCGTTTCGCCTAACGTTTCTCGCGCGCTAAAATATCGCACCGTAATTGCGTGCGAAATAGAGAAAGTTTAAAAGTTAACAACATGGCATACTTATGTGTGTGTGTGTGTGTGTGTGTGTGTGTGTGTGAAGTTTGAAAGTTGGAAACGTGATGAGCCATACTACATATATAATAATGGTGTGTGTGTGTATATGTATAGATATTGCGAAAAAGATTACAAAGTTGTTTGTTTTTTTTTTATCGATTGCTGGCATTAAAAATTCAATCGACCGAAATAATGACGTTCGTAAAACACATTTGTATTATGAAACATGTACAGTTTTCAATTACGGTTATCACAATATTATTATTATTACGCACTTTTAATGTTTTCGAGTGGTTGGAACTCTGAAACAATCCACATGTGATATACATAATACATAAAATATTATACCTATCTATATAATATATATATATAACAATACTTGGAACAAGACATCTTACACTATATTATAATAATATACTTACCTACCTACATTGTATAGGTATATGAAGTATACAATTACAAAGTTATTTGAGGGAAAAAAAGATCTGCGCATTCCGAGTATATAATAATCGTTTGGTTCCCTCGATAAGGATGACGGTATCTGATAATATGCAAATAGCGTTCTAAGTGGCTAGAAAATTAAGTCGAGAGTGTTATGGATATTGTTAATGAAAATACATATTTAAAATTAAAACACTAATTCAAAATATTAAATACAATGATGTTGTGGAAAAAATATTACAGCATTTGGAGTACACATTTGTATATGACTTAATAATTGTTATTACTGCTATCATAACATGAAATAAATGTATCAGTAAAATGTAGTCGTCAACTATATGTGAATGGATGTAAATTCCAGTTATCGAAACGGCAAATACTCGGCAACAGAAAACGCTATTAAACACAATAGTTACCTATATTGATGATATTGCATGATCAGAGAATAATTTTTCTTCAAAAAATCGTCTGATAAATTTGGAAATAAAAATTACATTCTGTGCATAATATTATACTATGCTCGCATAGTAAGTGCCGAGCATTGATATTATATTTTTTGGGTTATTTCGGTAGAAAATAGAAGCGGACCGAATAACGGCCGTTAGAGGAAAAGAATATTACTACTTTTATCGTCCGAAGATTACTCTGCGGCGGGGGCAGCGATCGTTATATTTTGTTTTGCGGTCGCAGGATATATTATAATATATCCGATAAGGCGAAATGCGGTACATGCAATAATAATACTACGCATAACACTACAACAATAAGTATAATAAATCCGTCGAGACATTTACATTTATTAAACATCGGCGGCAATCGTCGTTATCGATATGAATATAACTAAAATACTGTTACGACGATACGATTCGGAAAGTTTCGCTGCGCTTTCTGCTCGACCACCGCCGCCGCCCACAGTGGACCTCTGCGCAATGGGTACCCTTCGTCACCGTCCCGTCTGCAGGCAAGGGGCAAGGGTGTATATTATTATTATTATATAAGTATTACAAACGAGCGTTTAAAATGTAATAAAATATGTAAATATTATTCTTGGTCGAAAAGTTTCCACGCGGCTCACTTTAGGCGATAGTAAATGCGATGAGGGTGGGCCGGAGGATTATGTCGCGGTGAGAGGCCGAGAGGGACAACTTATGAATATTCATTGTAAAACGGTGCGGAGGAGCTGTGCAATCTAATGTAATAAATATATATGTAGATTGCGTTTTTATACTTATTGTGCCGTCTCTTAATCATGACCGATGAAAATATAACCAAAGCAAAAAAATCATTGTCGTTTATATAGTATTGCTTTGATTCAGTAATACCTACGTTTTGCTCGTCTTTTGTTGGGAATAATAAAGCGAGCCGATCCTTTTAAATCGTAAATGGTCGAGGTGCGCGTAGTAAGAAAACTGACGAAAATGTTCGAATTATATATACGTTTTTATTTTTCCCGAATTATTCGTCAAGTCGTTTTAAATTTTATAATTTTATTCAAAACAACATTTTTATACATCTATAGTAAAAAAAATTCAATAATTTTTCTTTAACCATGCTGACACCGGTATTTACAACAACAGTACATATTATAATATAAAACACAGAGATAATTTAAAGCAGGGGGTCCAACATTTAGGGAAGACTAAGCCACATTGATATAGCGAGTGGAAGTTGTGGTGTTCACCGAAAAGTAAAATCATGAATAATGTGTGATCGTGTATGTTTTTTTGGGTAGATATAATTTGTAAAAATCGAATAAAGAGGACTTTTTCAATTTTTCTTTGGTTAGAATATCAAAATATCCGTATTGTTACTTAATACATTTCATTTGAAATTTAGGTTTCACAACAGTAATATTATCCGAAAATGATGTTTCATAACGACCATAACAGCAAAAATTTCAACGGTACCTTTATCGTTTCATATTGTGAGACACTGAGACTCAGGAAATTATTTCTTAACATGATCATATTTTAGTCACTCATATCATTTAATATGTGTATCTAACAATAATTGTTAATGGAGAACGTATTCTATAAATCATAATATGTAAACCAATGCATGTGAATCACTTACAATAGCCACTTCTATATATACATTTAAATAAAATACTAAGTGGTTTTAAAATATATTAAGGGTGGTACAAGGACGCGTGTGATGTATACCAAAAACGTAATTTATATTATGCAGGTACCTAGTGTTTTAAATTTATAATAAATTGTATTATTGAGTATCGTCGCTTTAGTTTTGTTTATCCATCTCTCTGCTGGTAAAGCATTTTATCAATATTATATTCCTGCTCGTTTGCCGCCTTTATATTGCTAAATAATTTAATAACTTAAAAAAAATATTAAATTAACCGCTGCTGTAGGGAATATGGTACTTTTTTTTGCTTTGTCGATACCGTGCGATTGACCCTAATTTGACCAGGATATAATATATACCGACCGTATACGAGTAATCTATACTAACAAAAATTCATTTTATGTGCTATGAAACGATTAAATTATAGATTTCAAAAACCAATAATGATATCGTCGGTCAATTTAGAAAAATTAAATTAAATAGAGCAACATCTTAAGAAAATTCGTCGGTTTTGTAGTTAAGGGTTAGTTCTCAGAGTATTATGTACATTATAGTAACTACCTACTTCATTTTCTCCAAGAAATTATTGTAACAATAAATATCTGTATAAATAATTAATCCAGTTTAGGTAAATTATAATGATTGTACAAGCCAATACATATTATCATAATTTTAAAATTCTTTCTTAATAGTTATTATGTCAATTTTAATTTAATAAAGTACGGATAAATTTGAATTATTATTTTCCTTGTATCAATAATATTTTTATTGTTATATAAAATTGTTTTTTTCATTTTTATATTGATATAGTCGTATAATAATAAATATCATAACTTGTAGTCGTCGTTACTAAATATAATCGCTTTTTAACATTAAAAACTTAGAAACAACTTCGAAATGTTTATAAAAAAAAAATACTTGAAATAAAAACGATAAAAAAAAATGTATTTATTAAAAATTCTATAATACCTACTGTTAAAACTCCACTTCGCGATCCTTTATGGCACGCTATAATACTACTATTATATAATCATATTTTTACTGCATGATTACTTAATTACGAACACTGCAGATATTATAAACTTTTTATCGTAATTTTATTCGTGAGAGTATTTTTACATTATACACTAAGTGTGTGCTCTGTACGGACAAATATCTAAGATTACCACCAAAATCATATAAATAATCCAAAATCAATTTCAATTATTCGTTAAACGTTTTTAATTATTTATATTACCCGATATGTGTATAACGCAACTTCTGTGGAAGGTGTACAAATCGCACGAAGGTAAATCAATTATTCGTTTTAAACCCGTCGAGCTTCGTACAGTAATATTTTACATATATTTTGAGTATTGATATTTTTTAAACACCACTGTGTATCGTTACAACATTTCTATATGCTCCAAAACATTATGTTTTTATAGTAATAATAATAAATAAAAAAAAAACCAATTCTCAATAATTTATAGTACTGAAGTCTGAAATGTAAACTATCTATGGTAGTTATACGTGATACTGTTGTTACAATGTATTATTATTATATCAGCTGTTAGAATGCCATTGAACAATACAAACTATTTGATATTTATAGTATGATTTTAGTTTGATATAAATATATATTATCTATATGTATACTTTTTTCTAGTTTAATATTTGACAATATTATTATGTAACTATTTTGATATTTATGTATCAGTCGTCGTTGTCGAATATCATGTCGATATTCAAATCATCTTTTCCATTACTACGAAATATAATAAAACATTGAGAAAAATAACGTTGTCAAGTAATGAATCGTGACACTTGAAGTATTATGTAAGGATCTGTCCTAATTTTAGAAAACTGTTGCCATATGAAATGTATAGTTAATTGCATTTTCATTAATAATAACGTATTAACGTCATCATAATTCATGACGAGAAATCCTCTTACATACAACACATACATTTTAGTCTCGGGAGCAACTAAGTTCATAATAATTAACAAGTGAACGCGTTTAATTAAAAACAAATCCTGCGTATTGATCAAGAGAATCTGGAGATATTAATAATTGTAGTTTTTTTTTATTCCTCAGTCTCTGTACTCCCCATAATGTATGCACTGTAAAATATACTGTCCTCCATTGTATTCGGGACGACGTTGTTGGTGATTGTCACAAATGAAATCCTAAGAAACCGTAAAGAAGTCGGCAAGCCATTATAATGTCTAGTACACCACATGTATATATATATATATGTACGTTATACTGTTATAGTGTTATTCATATTATACATCAACATCAAATTCGGAGGCGAAATGAAAACAAGATACGAGACGGAACACAAAAAGAACGATATCACGAACAAACAATGATATTTTACGAGACTTTATATGGCTCTGAGATATGCAAAATTTACTACGAAATTAAAAACGTATACGTGCAAACGAAAAAAAAGTTTGAATAAATGAAAAGAATGAACAGAGGCAACGGTTAACCGACACTCAAATTTCACGTCCAGTGGAAATTCGTATCGATATCAGAAAATTAAAGACATATAATCACATATTTTACCATTTCCACTCAGTGGAGCTGCAAAGGGATTGCTGAGGTTTTTTCTAGTGATTCCAGTAGGCGCAGGGCCGCATTTAGACATTTTGCACCCCAGTGAATTAAAGCTTTCCCTTAAAGGGCCTATCCACGGAAAAAATGGGAGATACATCCTCAATAACTTTTTAGATTTTTAGCACAAAAAAGAATATTTGTTTTACAATGTGTGCTTTTTTAAAAATATTGTTTAGTAATTGCTTGATCCTCTCTCCACAAAAATACATTTGAATTTATGTCACTTAAACCTTATTTATAATTCATCAAATAAGTTGTTTTTTTTAACATATGTAAGTAGGTTGTAGGTAGGTACTTCATGAATAAATAAAATAAAATTATATAAAACTATGCAAATTAATATTAATCAAAAAAAATGTCAAACAGCATAATAGGTACTATATATATAATACTATTACACTAAATTATATTATATAACACTGTTATTAAAATTATTAAAATTATTACATTTCAATTATTCACAAGTAAACATATTTCTGACCATAACATTTTAGCTCCCATAAAATACTGTCGCCTGGGGCAGTTGTAAACAGCCCCCCCCCCCCTAAATGCGGCCCCGAGTAGGTGGTAACATGTTATAATCATGAGAAAAATACAATAGATACGTGAATTGATACGATTTATATTAACTTTTCAGACAGTTGTATACGATATTAAGTTCATAAAAAGGTTTTTAACATGACAGTTATCAAGAACTAAGAAGTAACAACTACTTTCAAATCGGTTTCTTTATAGATAACTTATTTGTACTTGGATTTTATGCATGTTGAAGAACTCGTTGGGTCCTGTTTATTTTTGACGCACATGGACAGAATGATCCCTGATGATATATCATTAAGTAAGTTTTACTAGTGACTGTTGTTTTAAGAATAAGTCTTAGAATTGGTTTTACACTAACTTATAAGAAAAGGAAAAAAATATATTCATATTTCTGATATTATATTTACTAAAAAATACTATCTAAAATATTTTTATTGGTATCTATGTATTAATATTAACTTATCTGCAAAATTGTTTTCTTTTCATGTTTTTGATTTTATTTTTAGGTACTTCTGATTTCTGTAATTCTTTCAATACTGTAACGAGACAGAATGGACTATGTTATTTTTTTTCTCACAATAGCGTGTGGACTCGCTATCGACGCGCCGCCCGCAGACCACGCCGGAACTATCACACACAGTTTCGTACGCAGCAGGCGCAAGTAAGACACACTAGATGTCGCGGTACTCGCCTACCGTTTTGAACGACACGTTCCAGCGACATTTACGGATGAAAAAACGAAACTTACAAGTAAGTTTCGTCCCACTACTAATAAGAAAATGTCCCCGGATGCACACCTTTGATTCACGAGACCACCCGCAGATGTAGAACCATCAAAGGTCAACAAAATGCTACCCACCGAAGTCTATGATCTCAAAACCAGCAGTAGTCATCACATGTAGTAAATAGACCCCGGTGAACCGGCAAAAAAATACTACTCTCTCTCCGCTAGTAGTCGTATCTGGTGTTTACCGTATTCACGGAAGCACAAACAGTGCGACTTACTTCATTCCGCCGCCGCACTTTCTTGCCGCTGGTGTTTACCGTTATCAAACGGAAGCACAGACAGTCCGGGTAAGAAAAGTCGTTTATTTATTTCGCCGCTGCCGAACGTTGTTTTCCGCCGCCGCTCTTTCTTACCGCTGGTGTTTACCGTTATCAAACGGAAGCACAGACAGTCCGGGTAAGAAAAGTCGTATATTTATTTCGCCGCTGCCGAACGTTGTTTTCCGCCGCCGCTCTTTCTTACCGCTGGTGTTTACCGTTATCGAACGGAAGCACAGACAGTCCTGGTAAGAAAAGTCGTTTCTTTATTTCGCCGCTGCCGAACGTTGTTTTCCGCCGCCGCGCTCTCTTGCCGCTGGTGTTTATCGTTACCAAACGAAAGCACATACAGACCGGGCAAGAATCGCCGATTAGTATTTCGCCGCTGCCAAACGTTGTTTTTCGCCGCCGCTACCCTTTCTTGACACTGGTGTTTACCGTAACCAACGGAAGCACAGACAGTCCGGTCAAGAAAAACGTTATTGTGTTTGAACTGCCGATCGAGAAACTGCGTTGCAGTCTCGACCGAGCATAAAGAACCGCCGATCGAGAAACAGCGTTACATAGTTGAAACCGTGATAATATTTCCGATCGATTCACAGTGTTGGAACGTCGATTTTCATACGTAAACACACGGTAAACATATTGATACGGTAGTAATCAATAGTTTTACCTACCTAACCGTTTACTTTCGCACAACTGCTAATACATCGTCTAAGTGAACGACCATTTCGGACTACCCGCAACAAGCAGCTCAGTTGGACATTACAGTGACAGTTTCCAAGCAGTATCCGTGAGTCCAATACTACTACCTTGTATTTTGTCAAATTTATCCTTGCTAAACGTATTTTTAAATGTACATTGCTTAATGCAATTAAAATCATATATAAAAGAAAATATTGTCACTTAATAACTACATTGAACAATATTGTCAATAAACAAAAGATAATATTATATTTGAAGCAAATACTTGTCTCTGCATTCATTTATTTATATTACATTGGCGCCCAACGTGGGGCTCGATAGAGAAGAAAATTCTACTTCGATCCCCAAGATTAAAAGTGAAAATTTTCTACGTCATTTTCTACGTCGATTTGCAAAGAAGAAAACTACATCGTGAACATGGCACCGAAGAAAAACATAACTGAAGAAACGTTCCACGCGTTCCAGCGTGAAGTGGAGCAAAATAGTAAATACCTAGTCGACCAATTATTACAAAAAATAAATAAACTTGAAGAAAAATGTAATAATATGGACGAAAAATACAAAAACTTAGAAAATGAAAATAATAAGAAAATTAACGAAATCGAAGAAAAATACAAAGACATTGAACAGGAGCTAAACGCTATTAAAATTAAAAGTGATCGTATTAGCCGACAACAGCTACACGACCAAAAAACGGAAATGGGACACAATACTGAAATCTCACGCCCCACATTTTTTGGAAGTAACCGTGATGTACATCCAAAAGACTTTTTATATCGACTTGAGGAGTACTTCGCTGTTAAGCAATCATATATTGGTGAAAAAATTATTATTGTTGGTGATTGTTTAAAAGCAGCTGCTTTCAGTTGGTTCTCGACGATAAGGTTTCAACTATCCAGCTATGATGACTTTAAAAAAGCATTTATTGATGAGTTTTGGTCTCGAGAAATCCAAATCCAAGTTTGGAGTCAATGCTTAAGCACTAAGCAGGTACCAGCCAACACAAATTACCGTGAACATTTTGCTACATGGGCAACAAAATTAAGACATCTGGAAGTGCCGCGGTTGTCCGAACAAGAAATAGTCAAACACATCGCCAAGCACTATCCAGGCTACCTCCGTGCCATACTTATCTCATTACCCGATTGTACCATACTCGCAGCAATGAAAATACTTGGGGAAGAAGGACAAGGTGATCAACCTCCAGAGAACAATTCTAATAATTCTACAAAAAACAACAATCAAAACAACAACCAAAACAACAATCAAAACAATAACAATTGGAGCCACAGAGTTCCACAAAATGATTGGAGTCACAGAACACAACAACGTAACAACAATCAGCCACGGAACAGCAGGTGGAACAACAGGGACGAACAGCCGTCACAACAACCACAGCCACCGCAGTCTCGTGACACAACACAACAAATAAATCAGGTGACTACCAATAATATCAGTGAAAATCACCCGGGCGAGTCACATTCTATCAATTTGATACAAGATAAAGAAGAGTCGTTCAGTCCATACATTCAATGTTGGGTTGAAGGAGAAGAGGTGGAACTACTGGTAGACACAGGTGCTACTATTAGTGTTCTCACCAAAGAAATTGTCGACGTCATAGTAAAAAAGGATCCTACTATTCCACAATTACCTATCAGTGGAGTACGGATAAGCAACGCAGTCGGGAAACAAATCTGCAAAATTTCCAAACAAGTATTCTGTAAGTGTCAACTTAATGACGCGGTGTTCCACGCCAACTTCATACAAGTAGACGGACTCAATGAAAAGGGCATTATCGGGGCAGACATACTCCACCAACACAACGCTCAAATAAACTTCCGCAACCACACCATACAATTTGAAGTAAATAACAAAGCATACTCAATACCATTCTCCAAGAAACTGCCTAAACCAATAACAATGGACAGCAACCTACGAGAAATAACTCTAATAGATCATGACGAGATGGACGACACAGTCGACATCAGCCATGCAGAACAAGAACAATTTAACGCAGTCATTAAAAAATACCAGCATATTTTTTCCGACAGCCCGGGGAAAATCAAGCAATTCGATTGTCAGATCAGAGTTACTCCTGGGGAACCAATCTACCAGAAACCATACCCAATACCAATGTCAAAGGCCATCAAAACTGATAAAGAAATTCAAAGGATGTTGAATTTAGGAATAATAGAACATTCAAGCTCACCATGGTCTTCACCCATGGTAGGGGTGGAAAAGAAAAACGGAGACATCAGAATCTGCCTGGATGCTCGAAAAATAAACACCCGGATTATACCCGACAGAGAACGACCAATGAACATGGAGGACATCATGAACAAATTCAGGGGAGTCAAATATCTGAGTTCCATCGACCTCACCGCCGGATACTGGCAATGCTCTCTAAAACAGGAATGCCGAGAAATAACCGCATTCTTACACAAAGGCCGAAACTATCAATACAAGGTCTTACCATTTGGCCTTGTCAACTCCGTCGCAGAATTTCAAAAAATCCTCGACCAAGTGTTGGGACCTGAAATCCTACAATTTGTTGCCATATACGTGGATGACCTACACATCACGTCTAGTAGTTTCAACGAACATATGGACCACCTGGAAGCTATATTCAATCGATTCGATCAATATAATGTCAAAATCAATATTAAGAAATCACATTTCCTGAGAAAAAAAATCACTTTCCTGGGACATATCATATCAGAAAAGGGTATCACCATGGACCCAGAAAAAATCAAGACAATACAAAATTTTCAACCTCCACAGAATAAAAAACAGATACAGGCGTTCCTTGGATTCATCAACTTCTATAGGAAATATATCAGAGACCTATCAAAAAATACTGAAGTTCTCAGTGCACTGATCAAAAAAGGAGTTCCATGGAAATGGGACATACCACAGCAGCAGGCTTTCGAAGAAATCAAAATGCAGTTCCTCGAAGACATCATAATTCAATATCCAGATTTTTCAAAGAAATTTTATGTTAGTACAGATGCATCAACCACTCACATTGGCGCAGAGCTATTCCAGAAAACTGATGAAGGACAGCATCAGACACTCAGCTTCATCAGCCGAACGTTGAACTCGGCCGAAAGAAACTACGGCACCACCGAACTTGAACTGTTAGCCATCGTCTTTGCATGTAAAAAGTTTCGCAATTACATATTAGGACACGAAACACATTTACTCACCGACCACCAGGCACTGACGTTCCTGAACCGCTGCCAACTACTCAACGCACGACTAACCAGATGGACTATAAAACTCCAGGAGTACCATCTGAAAATTGAACACATTCCAGGAAAGGAAAACATTGGGGCGGACACACTCACCAGGTACCCACAAGCGCCCGACGATCAGTTAGGGAAGGACGGTATTCAGATCACCATCAACCGATTGACGATCATGGAGTACAGTCCCACATTGATGCAACAATTTGATCATCTCAAAAAACTACAAGAGGAAGATATTAAATTAAAAAGGATCATACAACAAGTAGCCAGTAAGAAAAGTCAACACTTTTTCATGTTCAAAGAGCTCCTATTTACAAAAAATGAACATGGCAGACATCAAGTAATGATACCACAATCCATGAACCAGTCAATAATCCAAGAAACTCATGAGAAGTTCGGACACATGGGCACATACAAGGTATATCAGTTACTACGAACTCAATACAGAATGAATAACATGTACCGAACCATTAAAAGAACAGTCAAAGCATGCGATGTGTGTCAAAAGGCAAAATGCAGTAATCAAAGTGCCAGGGGACCAACCATCAGCATCCTACCCGAGAGACCGCTGCAAATAGTATCACTCGACTTAATGGGACCATTGCCGAGGGGACAGCGGAGTGCCAAATACATTCTCGCGGTGCTCGACGTCTTCTCAAAATACATAAAACTATATCCTATCAAAAAAGCAACCTCGACAACCATACTGAAGAAACTGATGGACGATTACATACCTAATGTAGGAAAAATCGAACAACTGTTGACGGATAACGGAACTCAGTTCCACAGCAAGCAGTGGTTCAAGCAACTGGCTGGGCTAGGAGTCCAGATAAAACACACCACCACCTATCACCCGGAGAGTAACCCTGTGGAGAGGGCGAATCGCGAAATAGGTCGAATGCTACGAACTTACTGTCACGCCAAACATACCAATTGGGTGAAGTGGATACCCAACATCGAGTATTGGATCAACCACTCACACCACAGTTCCACCGGATATACTCCATATCAAATACTCTATGGAAAAGAACCAAACAACATAGTACCACCGATTCCGTTTCCAGAATGTGAATCTGAACAGAACCAAGAAGAGATCATCGAAATCGTAAGAAAAAAACTAAGGACCAAAGCAGCGGAAAGGAATCGTATAAAAGATCAAAACAAAAAATTCCCACGATACCAACCCGGCCAACAAGTCCTCATTAAGGAGCACAAATTATCTTCAGCAGAAGACAGTGAAATCCACAAGTTTTTCTTACTCTACCGTGGACCATATACAGTTATAGAAATGGGCAACAACAACACAATATTGGTGGAAGACGTCGCCAGACAAGTGATACGATGCAATGTTAAAAACGTCAAGCTCTACCATGAAGCATCCAAGAAAGATGACGACTTGTGTTTTCCTCCTGACCCAGGGAAATCCTGTGGTCAATCATCCTCTCTATCCCATTAAAACCATATTATAATTAGATTGTGACCGTGACTTATTCCTACTAGGATATAAAACAGAAGTCATGGAACCGCAATCATTTAATTTGCTGTCAGAAGACTATGATGACATGGAATTCATCGAGTTGTTCGGCAGCGAATATTTGTCTCTGGATAGTGAGTACCAGAGGGAAATATCTATCCAGCAGATCGAACAAACCACCTCACCAATTGCTATGAAGAAAGCCCAGGCCAAATATGAGAGAGAGAGTGCCGCCAAACTCACACAGTACACCCTCGAGCCCACATTCACTATACCTACGTCAGTTCGGGCCAAGCCGATCCTAAATGCAACGCCAGCTGTAGAAATAGACAAGTCCGGTCCATCTACCAGTGCCAAGCAGATCTTGATTGCAACACCAGTTGTGGAGGCAAATAAGACCGACCCACACGACAGTAACAAACCCATGAGCAATAATCAACGGAAAAAGGAACAATACAAGCAGAACAGACGTGACATCCGTCGTCAAAGACGACCACACCACTCAACGCACTAAAGCCGTACCAAGTCTCGCAAATTTTAAAAATCCCGTCTCTCTACTACAAAATTTTCATTTATCAATTTTCAAAGAAAAAAAAAAAAAAAAAAAAAAAAAAAAATTGCTAAATAAAAAAGGGGACTATGTAACGAGACAGAATGGACTATGTTATTTTTTTTCTCACAATAGCGTGTGGACTCGCTATCGACGCGCCGCCCGCAGACCACGCCGGAACTATCACACACAGTTTCGTACGCAGCAGGCGCAAGTAAGACACACTAGATGTCGCGGTACTCGCCTACCGTTTTGAACGACACGTTCCAGCGACATTTACGGATGAAAAAACGAAACTTACAAGTAAGTTTCGTCCCACTACTAATAAGAAAATGTCCCCGGATGCACACCTTTGATTCACGAGACCACCCGCAGATGTAGAACCATCAAAGGTCAACAAAATGCTACCCACCGAAGTCTATGATCTCAAAACCAGCAGTAGTCATCACATGTAGTAAATAGACCCCGGTGAACCGGCAAAAAAATACTACTCTCTCTCCGCTAGTAGTCGTATCTGGTGTTTACCGTATTCACGGAAGCACAAACAGTGCGACTTACTTCATTCCGCCGCCGCACTTTCTTGCCGCTGGTGTTTACCGTTATCAAACGGAAGCACAGACAGTCCGGGTAAGAAAAGTCGTTTATTTATTTCGCCGCTGCCGAACGTTGTTTTCCGCCGCCGCTCTTTCTTACCGCTGGTGTTTACCGTTATCAAACGGAAGCACAGACAGTCCGGGTAAGAAAAGTCGTATATTTATTTCGCCGCTGCCGAACGTTGTTTTCCGCCGCCGCTCTTTCTTACCGCTGGTGTTTACCGTTATCGAACGGAAGCACAGACAGTCCTGGTAAGAAAAGTCGTTTCTTTATTTCGCCGCTGCCGAACGTTGTTTTCCGCCGCCGCGCTCTCTTGCCGCTGGTGTTTATCGTTACCAAACGAAAGCACATACAGACCGGGCAAGAATCGCCGATTAGTATTTCGCCGCTGCCAAACGTTGTTTTTCGCCGCCGCTACCCTTTCTTGACACTGGTGTTTACCGTAACCAACGGAAGCACAGACAGTCCGGTCAAGAAAAACGTTATTGTGTTTGAACTGCCGATCGAGAAACTGCGTTGCAGTCTCGACCGAGCATAAAGAACCGCCGATCGAGAAACAGCGTTACATAGTTGAAACCGTGATAATATTTCCGATCGATTCACAGTGTTGGAACGTCGATTTTCATACGTAAACACACGGTAAACATATTGATACGGTAGTAATCAATAGTTTTACCTACCTAACCGTTTACTTTCGCACAACTGCTAATACATCGTCTAAGTGAACGACCATTTCGGACTACCCGCAACAAGCAGCTCAGTTGGACATTACAGTGACAGTTTCCAAGCAGTATCCGTGAGTCCAATACTACTACCTTGTATTTTGTCAAATTTATCCTTGCTAAACGTATTTTTAAATGTACATTGCTTAATGCAATTAAAATCATATATAAAAGAAAATATTGTCACTTAATAACTACATTGAACAATATTGTCAATAAACAAAAGATAATATTATATTTGAAGCAAATACTTGTCTCTGCATTCATTTATTTATATTACAATACTTATTAAGTTTACTCGTGCACTCTGATAATAGGTTTTATCTCTGTGGAGACTTGAGAACTATGTTAGATTTTTCTATTTATATTAATATCTTGCCTGTATGCAACATTTTAACCTATCAACAAAGAAATGTATAATTGTTTTTACAATTATTATATTAAAATTCGATGATAATTATTAACCGTGACTAAAAATGTTTAAATTCGGTCGGATATCACTTTAACGATTAACAGTTTCTTCTATCACAGTTTAATTTAAATCCTTTATTATAAATGTTTTTAATAGTTATAATTATCTACAATCACAATGTTGTCATTATGCACCTACTAGTTAGGTACGTAGATAGTCATAAACGTGCAGGTGTTTCCGCAGGTATTATGACGTATTCTTATTCGAAAATCATTTATAAAATATATTATTGAATTTGAATGAACTATTTGAACGGATGTTTTATTGTTTTAGTAATTATCAATTAACAATACAACCACTATACATTTACAGTTATCATGAAATGTGTAAGAAATTCAACGGAAAAATGTGTGAACAAAGTTTAAAAAAAAAAAATGATTATTTGTTGTGAGGGGGTTCGATGCGTCTGCACACGAAATGTACTAAAATATTATACATCAAACTCAAACCACTTCGCCCGTCTCGAGTAGTGCGTGCAGATCGTATGTATCTAAAAACAATAGATAAAAAAAAGAAAAAGCCTATCGTCAAAGTCTACGTCACATGGCAAAAGCCTCATGTACACCCGTGCATATTATTATGTAATATTTATACATAATAAGACGTATGACGTGTGCGCAAATAAATATCATATAACCGTGTGTTGTGCGTGTGTATATTAATATATATATATATATAATATGTACGTACACCCCCCCCCCCGTACCTGTACATAATATAATACCTAAGCCCGTTTCTGAATTTCTATCCGTTCGGGAAGGAGACAATATCGAACACTCGTCGCGCACGACGACGTGGCGAATTTTTATCGCAAAGTCCCTCGCCTGAACGTGTGGCAACAGCACGTTTGGACTGGCGTTCGAGCGAACAGACATTTCGGACGTAAATATAATATCTTATTTCGTTTTTCGTTTGTTTTATTTTCTCCGCCGGAAACGCGCAATAACGCTCACGGCCGTTTATCTTTGGCGCGAGTGTATAATATATTTTCTATTATTATTATTATTGTTATATTATATATATTTATATATTATATATATGTTAATCCGTTAAAGTACACTTTATACATATTATAATATGATACTTAATACGATACAGAGCACAGATTTGAAAGGAACAAGAGACACCGAAATGGCGCTGTTTACGTAAAAACGACAAAACATTCTAACTCTAGTATTATATTCGATATTTAAGTAGGTATCTTTGTTAATGTTACTAAACCGGATTGTCACCTTTAGTCGTTGCGTGACTAAATTGAATAATAGATACAGACATACCATATTATTGTAACTGTTATTGATATGAATATAATTTGACAGAGTTAATTTTTTGACATTCCTTGGACTCCTCTTTCTCTATCTCTCTCTCTCTCCCTCTCTCTCTCTCTCTCTCACTCCAAAAATATCCTCATTATTGCCTAAAAAAATACAGGGATTTATAATCCAACAGCAACGACAAAATTAAATGTCAATAGAAAGATCCCTAAGGGTGGTTTCTTCTTATCTTCTTAAGTGAATGTTTTATTGTAAAAATTTACAAATTATTTCATGAATTGGGAACTTTCCGACATTTGCATCATTTTACTCTCTCGACTCCTTTCCTAATCGCTGTTAAAAAACTGAAAGTTGCTATTATATTATTTTATTTACGCTCCAATAGAACGCTTTAACCAATGAAAACTTATAGTTCGGAAAATATTATAATATTAAATAACCCCGGGCTTACAATATTGCAAATACCCAGTGTTGAAGATGTTGACACGTGTTTTTAGAAAAGTACAAGCAATCTTAAATAGTTTGTAGAATTTGTTACGAACTTTTACTATTATTTAAGTACAAAAAGTAAAAAACTTTTTGAGAAAACATATTTTAATAATATTTGTAATGCTGATATTTTTTTTTGAGTAATTATAAATTTCACATTATGGTAGAATACCTATATATGTAGCCATTTAGGTAGTATTAATAATAACAATATAGCTTGATTAATTAATTATCAGAATTAACAGAATTCTACCAACAACCGACAACGTATAAGGTTTAAATAAATTATTATAAACTTAAATTTGTTATAAGATATCTTACAAAGTTGTTTGGAAGTTTTCACTCATTGTTCAATATCCACTACTCAGTTTTTAGGGTGATGGTATTAGAAGGTAGCATTATGATTAAAGCATATCATTTTAACTATGATTGATAAGTCATATGTGATATAACATGTTTCAGGTGAATAATTTGTATCAAAGTTGTTCACAAAACTTTAAAGTTTAAGCTATGATATGATGAAGTAGCATTGTGTCATGTTTAAAAAACATAAAATAAGTATAACACAAAAAGAGCTTTTCTAAACGTTATTCTACAAAATAAACTTGAAGAACTTCGGTTCAGATTAATAGTGAAGTATAATAATTTAGATTGAGCTTTCAAAAATGATCTTGATAACAAATATTTTTTACATCTTTTGGAACATTATTTTTTTAAGCAGTCGACAAAATATCTAACGATTTTCGTGTAGTTGTATTTTGTTTGTATTTTGTTTCTGGTGGTAGTTTTTATATACGTTTTGAGTAACAATTATTGTAAATATTAAAAAAAAAGTCCCAACTACTTACATAGGAGTTTGTACATTAAAAAATAAACACATCGTGGCACATATAACATAAAAATGTACTTCCGAAAATTCAATGGTTTCGTACTTGAATGCCAAACAAATAAATGGACTTAATTTTAAGCATTTCTATTATAATGAACACAAAAATTAATTTTTTTTTGAATAATATAAAATTAACGTTACATATCGCAGATATCAAAATTTAAATCAATCAAAAGTATGAAAAATATTAATGGAAGTACCTATACCCGCTTATTGAAAATATACGCGTTATGAGGCAGTCTAAAATATATTATAGATATTGAGATAACATTTTCAATGAGGTGTTATTAAAACAAAAACCATTAAGGAAACTATCAAAGTTTCCTCTTATTGCTTATGTGACATTTATATTTTATATCTTGTAAATGTGATGCGGGGTTCTTGGTTTACTTTGACAACGACTAAGTTCATCAAAACTTAATGCAGTGTGTAAAGTATTCGGTTGCCTAACGTAATGAATAATATCAAACTCTCGCAGACGTTATTCGATCAAATCTATTTCTAATGAGCCATCGACGATGGAGTCTCCTGGCATAATATATTTTGTACTCGCAATTTTTTCATAGAATCACGCCAGTGGTGCACAGTATACAGACAAGTCGATACAGTGGCGTATTTAGGATTTTGTCATGGGGGGATATGATTTTATCCAGTACTTATCAACTCGAGGGGGGCCCCGCTCCCCTCACCCCCTAACTTTAAATACTTAAATATAAAACTACAATTTTACTACAATTTTTTTTATTTTTATTTTACAAAACAAAATCTAGTTTTCTAGATGTTTTGGACAATTGAAGGGCTCTGTGCAATAACCAGTGGTGCACAGTATACAGACAAGTCGATTGACTTGGCACCTATTTAGTTCTGTCTATATTATATTACATTTAAGTGTAGATGAAACGCGCCTTGTCGCAGACACTGAAATTTTATTCACATAACATAATGCGTTATAACATAATAAGTGTAGTGTTTCAAGCTTGTTGTTACGTAATTCGTAAGGTAAAGGTATACATCGCCCGGAACGCATAATATTATCGTGTTTTAAACGTTCGAAACCACAGAACCTCGTCTGTACCTCTATAATAACATAAAGTGCGTAAAGTGTATTAAAATATTATGTTCTATGATTTGAATGTAATGTTATATTATGTATACGTTTTGAAATGACTTGAACGCAAATGCTGTTTGATGATGTGAAATAAATTATTATATTGTACGAGTGCGTGAGCCGTAGTAGGTACCTACTACAGTACTACCCTTTATACACATTATATCTATAGGTATGTATTCATAAATATATTAATATCATTATAGTATTATAATATGAGTACGACAGACGGTGTAAGACTGTACAACTTACAATACACACTGTAAACTGTATATTAATACACAATTATTAGTATACATAGTGTAATATAATAACGAAAGGGAAAAACATAAAATAAACCGTATAGAATCTCAAATATATCGTATTCCGTCTTATCGAAAACAATTACGGTTCTGTGGCTCTCCTCTCGTCGGTATCTGTGTACCGGAATAAGTAGAATATTATCGGCAAAAGTGTGAATGTGAAATAATACTTTCGTCTTCGTTGAACCTTTAAAGCCGCGTGTGAACTTATCGCTTGTCAGAGCTCATTGCCGATGCCGAGAGCGAATTATTAATAAATCACGCTTATACCGTAATCGTTTAAAGTTTGGTTTCATGTATTGCAATATAATAAACACGTTAGAATGGTATACTATATACAGGATAATTCACCAAGCATACTCGTTCCCCATTTTCCCTTCAATAATATTAATTCATTCAAATTCTGATTTTTAGCATTTTAGATTCTGAGTGGAACGATGAATGTATTGATTTTACAATGATGTGTGTTTTAGATTCTGAGTGAAACGATGAATGTATTGATTTTACAATGATGTGTGTTTTTTTTTTTATTTTTTTATTTATTTTTTTATTTTTGTGTCTGTCATCACGTTTTAGGACAGTAAAAGTGCTTGGATTTTCTTCATCAGTAGCTTTTCTGATAGGAAAGTGAATCTAGTTGGTACTTTGGGGGGTCAAAAGTATAAATTTCTCAGTAGTTTTCACAAGCGCCGGGAAAAACAACTTAAAAATTAAGGAAAAACGGGAATTTTTAAGCAAAATTGGTTTTCCAAAAAATCGATTTTGGTTTTTGGTGTAACTCTAAAACAAATGAACGTATATACATGAAATTTTCACTGGTTGTTTATATTTGCATTTTCTATACACGATAACATTTTCAAAATATTTTGATTTATTTTGAACTGTTTAGGGACATTTTCATTTTCCATTTTTTTTTAGTTTTTTTTCTAAAAATAGCAATAAAATTTTATTTGTTGGTTGCGAAAGCTTGAAAATTTAATAGAAGGCTCCTAATATATTGTTTCAAAGGCAGATGAAAAATATTAAAAATCCTTAGTCACAATTTTTTTTTATAAGCATTTAAAGTTCAAAAATTGACAAAATATGGAAAAATCACGAAAATTAGCAAATTATTTTGAGTTAAGAATTCGTAAAAATTTTTCTTTTTAAATCTAAGATTTGAAAATTAAAAACAAGATTCCTTATAAGATTATCTACCTTTATCAAAAAAAAAATGTCTATAAGAAAGTCAAATTAAATTTTTATGAGCATTTGAAATTCAAATTTTTACAACATTGAATATTCACTCGATTTCCCATGTAGCGATTTCCTTATTTTGTTGTAATTCAAAAACATATAACTGTAGATACATGAAAATTTCACTGAATGTTTATATTAGCATTTCCTATACACCATACAATTTTGAAAATATTTTGACTCTTTTTGAGCTGTTTATGGACATTTACAGCTTTCAATTTTTTTTAGTTTTTTTTTCTATAAATATCAATAAAGTTTTATCTGTTGGGCCAAAAAGTGTAAAAATTTAATACAAGGCTCCTGATATATTGTTACAATAGCAGTTGAAAAATATTAAAAATACATAGGCACAGTTTTTTTTTATAAGCATTTAAATATCAGATTTTGACAAAATTTATCAAAATCTCGAAAATTATCAATCATTGAAATTAATAAATTATAAAATGTTCAGTTTTTATAGCTAAGGATTGCAAATTTAAAACAAAGGTTCTCATAAATAGTTCATACTGTAACCAAAAAATCTAAAAAATATATGAACACAGTTATTTTTTACAGACATTTTAAATTCAAATTTGGACGAAATTACATATTAAAAAACCTAGAATAACTATTTTAGTTATTTTGTTGTGATTGAATAATATTATTCGTGGGTACTTGAAACTTCTAAAGTGTACTATTATATATCTATGATAGTATCACGGTTTTTGTTGATGTATAACGCGTTATAAGTACCTAATGGACATTGTGATATGATTAATTTGGAATTTATTATAGGTACCTATTATAGGTCAATTTTTTGTTTTATAAGACATATTATATACATATATAATATGTCTTATACATAGACTGACATACCGTCTCCGCTCAGAATCGTTTTTCTTATACAATGATATTATATCGTTGAATTCAAATTTAATATCATCCATTATACAGTGACCCACTTGTAACCTACTGTACAGCAGAGCGACATCCACTTACCCACCTTTTTTTATTTTTTTTTTTATTTTTTTTTTTATTTTTTTTTTTATTTTTTTTTTTTATTTTTTTTATTTTTTTATTTTTGTGTCTGTCATCACGTTTTAGGACAGTAAAAGTGCTTGGATTTTCTTCATCAGTAGCTTTTCTGATAGGAAAGTGAATCTAGTTGGTACTTTGGGGGGTCAAAAGTATAAATTTCCCAGTAGTTTTCACAAGCGCCGGGAAAAACAACACAAAAATTAAGGAAAAACGGGAATTTTTACGCAAAATTGGTTTTCCAAAAAATCGATTTTGGTTATTGGTGTAACTCTAAAACAAATGAACGTATATACATGAAAATTTCACTGGTTGTTAATATTTGCATTTTCTATACACGATAACATTTTCAAAATATTTTGATTTATTTTGAACTGTTTAGGGACATTTTCATTTTCCATTTTTTTTTAGTTTTTTTTCTTAAAATATCAATAAAATTTTATTTGTTGGTTGCGAAAGCTTGAAAATTTAATAGAAGGCTCCTAATATGTTGTTTCAAAGGCAGATGAAAAATATTAAAAATCCTTAGTCACAATTTTTTTTTATAAGCATTTAAAGTTCAAAAATTGACAAAATATGGAAAAATCACGAAAATTAGCAAATTATTTTGAGTTAAGAATTCGTAAAAATTTTTCTTTTTAATTCTAAGATTTGAAAATGAAACACAAGATTCCTTATAAGATTATCTACCTTTATCAATAAAAAAATCTCTACCGGACAGTTAAATTAAATTTTTATGAGCGTTTGAAATTCAAATTTTTACAACATTGGATTTTCACTCGATTTCTCATGTAGCGATTTCCTTATTTTGTTGTAATTCAAAAACGAATAACTGTAGATACATGAAAATTTCACTGAATGTTTATATTAGCATTTCCTATACACCATACAATTTTGAAAATATTTTGACTCTTTTTGAGCTGTTTATGGACATTTACAGCTTTCAATTTTTTTTAGTTTTTTTTTCTATAAATATCAATAAAGTTTTATCTGTTGGGCCAAAAAGTGTAAAAATTTAATACAAGGCTCCTGATATATTGTTACAATATCAGTTGAAAAATATTAAAAATACATAGGCACGATTTTTTTTATAAGCATTTAAAGTTGGAATTTTGACAAAATTTATCAAAATCTCGAAAATTATCAATCGTTGGAATTAAAAAATTATAAAATGTTCAGTTTTTATAACTAAGAGTTGAAAATTTAAAACAAAGATTCTCTTAAATAATTCATACTGTAACCAAAAAATCTAAAAAATATATAAACACACTTATTTTTTACAGACATTTTAATTTCAAATTTAGACAAAATTTCATATTTAAACCAAGAATTACGATTTTAGTTATTTTGTTGTGATTGAATAATACTATTCGTGGGTACTTGAAACTTCTAAAGTGTACTATTATATATCTATGATAGTATCACGGTTTTTGTTGATGTATAACGCGTTATAAGTATCTAATGGATATTGTGATATGATTAATTTGGAATTTATTATAGGTACCTATTATAGGTCAATTTTTTGTTTAATACCATAGATATGTATATAATATGCCTTATACATAGACTGACATACCATCACCGCTCAGAATCGTTTTTCTTATACAATGATATTATATCATTGAATTCAAATTTAATACCATCCATTATACAGTGACCCACTTGTAACCTACTGTACAGCAGAGCGACACCCACTTGCCCACCTTTTTAAAATATGCGTTTACGTAAATTCTAGATTATTTTATAGTACATAGGTCATGGGGTTGTAACAACCTAAGTTTTTAAAATTAAAACCTCCCGTCCCCCACCTTTTGACAGTAAATTATTATTATATCTTTTTTGGAAATTTTTTTTCAACATTTTAACGAATAGTTTCTTAGAATAACAGTCTTTAAATAGGATTTTACAAAAATGTAAAATACTTTAAATATTAAATATTCTTAATGTATTTATTATACTTGGATCATTATTTTTACAAATTATAAACGTTGATGGATTGGTATTAATAACTTAAGTTTTCAAATCACCTTAGCCCCCTTATATTCCAAACCCATTATCGTAGAGCTATAAACCTTAGTACACAGAGTTAAATACATCAAAAACTACACATTCGAATTTTGATTTTGATAGTTGATACGTCATGATTTTTAGAAACATTATCCGTTAAGTAATTTACAGTAGAAAATAGTGGTTCTCATTTCGAACACAGAAGTTTGTATCTCTACACAGCACACAACTTAAGTTGCATAAAAAACTTTAAGTATTTGAAAATATGGTCTTTAAGTAGAAATATTTAATAACTTCAATAATCATATTTTGCATAACTGCAATTTCGAAGAAAAAAGAGGTGTTCATACCAAGTGAATCCTGTACACAGCAATTTTTTTTTTATATATTTTAATATAATATTTCAATAGATTTATGGGCTCCACTGACTTCGTTCGTGTGGTGGACGACGAAAACTTAACCAAAAATGTTTCTCCTAATGTTACATTAGTTATTATTATCGATATTATTTATATTTTATATATTTAATCTACTTGTAATAATAATAATATGTTAGTATGTACAATAGTAGAATAATAAATAAATAAAATTACCAAGTTTTTCATTTCGAAGTTTAGCGGGTTGTGTATTTATTTTAAATTATGGTCCTACACTCCTACGAATGAGTATGAAGATTGGGAAATAGTGTTAAATGTTCTTGGGATGTTAATATTATTGATTTTATATATTTTGTTTAACATGCGGTTATTGGTTATTTTTGTCAAATTATTTTTTACAAGAAAAACAATCACTCATAGTTTTTTTTAAATATTGGTAAAACATTAATTTGAGAAAATATATTTTTGTTTCGGTAGAAAAAGTTTTTATTCAATAATACAATCTTTTTTATATGGGAGCATATAGGGCATAGTGTTACAGAAACAATTAATAATTGTAGTTTGTATTACACAATTAGTAACAATAAAATAATTATCCGCTTTGACCATATGTGAATACTGTCGTTGATGAACCGGTTTAATATAAAACATATTTTAATAAATAATTTGCAAAAAGTAAAATTTGTTGAAAAAAAAAATGTTTATCGATCAAGTTTTTCTTTACAGTTATTCTATAAGGGAAGTATTTTTAATTACATTACGTATTCACGTCTATCTTGTATAGAATAATATTTCATTGCAATTATCTTTGTATACAAAATAATTATTGCGTTATAAACTTATAACTGTTATTTCGCCCGACAAATTGCCCCGTCCAGGGGTAATGTGTTACAAATTATTTTTTTTTCTAAAGAAGTTCTTAACTTACAAATATATATTTTTTTTATTTAGTTATTATGACTATATATCAATCATTACAAGAGTATCTAATGCTAATGAAAAATGAAAAATGATTTTACAGCACCAGTTTTGTGTCCAATACAAAAAGACGTCTTTGGGTTGGATACCAAATTTTTTTCCTGACAGTTTCAATTATCATAGCAACGAAACGACAACTGCCTACCTATGCACTTTCATCGATTAATCGTAATTAGTTCTTATCGATTATATAAACTATAGATATTATTAATGATTTTCGCAGCCTATTTTGAGTTACAGTTGCAATGGCAACCTAACTAATGTTAAAATAAATAAATAAATAGTATTTTGTGTAACCAATTTTACATTACGCGACAATACGTATTTTTAACATTATATTAGAACTTTTTAGATTCTTTATTTGTTCCATCTTACATTAGAACAGTGAGCACGAAAAACGTAAATGCATGGTTCAATGTTTTGAGAAAATATCAAATACTTTTTAAATGTATTTTGTGTTATTTAATGATGATGTAAATTAGTGCTATTAGCACTACTCCAAACAATGATCCCTTTCCACGAATACTAGTTAATTCCTACACACATTTAGTACGTATTGATTTTCAAAATTGTTGGTTCATACGTTCAACCACTGTTCGGTGCAAGCACTGCAGCGAAACGACAAAAAAATTACCTAAATATACCACGACACTCACCCCTGATAATAATATGTAAACAAAAAAACGAATAAAAATGAAAAATTTGTCACCTTTGGAACGTTTGAAAACATCAATTCGCGACCATATATTACTGCGTCGCAGTTTTACTACACCATAGGTAATAATAATAATAATAATTTGTAAACACAAGCTGGAATACCGATCGCAATATTATATTTCGTTCAATCCACTTTGCTCCATTTGTCGATTTCGTGCGAGCGCAAATCGCACGTTATTTCCACGAATGCGTGTAATATATAAATTAAATTATTTCCGATACCAGAACCGGATGTATACCGCGTATTATTATATTGGGATTCGGTACAACGCTTATTTCCGTTGGGGTGAAATCTCTGACCAACAATGACGGCGGTGACCATATTTGTTACGCTATATTTATGAGAAGAAAAAATGTCGAAGAGATGGAAAAAAATAAAGTAGTACACGGTGGAAATAAGTCGGGGAAAGTACACACACACACACACACACAAGTACATATATGCGATATGGGAAAAAGATACACTGCACACGGACCGATATCCCGGAGGGTATAAGAGCAGTGCAGCGGCGGTGGAGGTGTATATAGGTGGAGTCGGAAGAGGACGGTGACGCCGCCGCCGGTGACCGGGGTTTTAGCAAATCTGTCTAGCCGAATATCTACCTCGGGGGGTTGTATATATGTGTATGTGTGTATATGGTACATATACATACACACGACGCCCGGTGTGTATATATATATATATACACCTCGCGTCCCCGTGACCATCAAAAAGATAATATACTGACCGGTGGAAAAGAACAGTCGTGGAAGGCGGGACGCAAACGGATGTGTGTGTGTGTGTATGGGTGGAGGTTCGTTATGTTTTCCCGAGCGACCGCCGTCGCCGTTCGGACGTAATATATAAATTGCTCGGGGCACACGGGCTTTTCGGTACGGTTTTCCCCAAAGGCACTGACGGGGAAGCGTAGAGGTAAGGGGTCGTGGGGGAAGTGCAGTGCTCGGAGATATTCGGATGTGTAGCGTCGGTGTATTACACCCACACACACACACACATGATGATATGTAATACATGCGTATAATACGTGTACACAAAAAGATTTTCAGTATATATGACGAACACGAGTTTTCCAGGTTTGTCTTATGGATGTATTACTGGCGCGCAGCAGTTGTGAACAGGGCCGTATTTAGAAAATTTCCGGCCAAGGGCAGTACAAATAAAAGCAGTCCAATTATATAAAATAAAAAACATGTATTTGTTTTAAAAAATAATTTTTAAAATTAAATAAACTTAGGTACGTACATGTTAAAAACAAAATTACGATTAAGTAGTTTTAATTTTCTTCCAGTATTGTGACTCCAGGATTAAAATCTTTAATAACACTATCATAATTGATAGTGGAAGTCATGTCAATTTTTAATTTTAATACAAAAACTAATGATAGCAAATTAGAAATTAAAAAATATAATAACAACTTATAACTACCTATAGGAAATAAGAAAATTGTATAACGTTGCAGATTATTGACACATCAGTCGTCAATAATAATATGATTCGAGTGCGAACAGTCACGGAAAAAGAAAACAACTCTGTGAATTACAATTAAAATAATAAAATAAAATAATCGTGTATGTACTTCCAATTATAACGTTACATATCATATAGTGCGTATGAAACTATATCACAGTGCACGAGGAAGTCATTATACCTACCTGCCAGCAAATCGGTCCCGTCGGATATGGACATTCGTTATATTATTATTATGGTATACCTTTAATCAGTGTTATACATATAACTATATATGTACCTACAGAGAGTTGTGCCGCAGATCGCAATTAAAGACGAGTGGTGGTGGTGGGTGGAGGGCGCCGAGGGCGATGGCGTTATTATGCAGTCGTCGGGACCGTTTCCTACGCGTATAGTGTTTTTCTTTTGGACCAAAGAAGTGGCACTGAACTAAAAGTGAACTAAGGTCAAATGAAAATCCAAGGCCCGTAAACCTGTCATGCGGCCACAAATATAGAAAAACAATTTTTGAAAATTTAAATTGTTTGACTTAAAAACGAAGTGAAAGAAGGTACACGTAATTATTTTTTTTTAATTGATCTTAAGCATCGGCAACCATGTCCATTATCATTTTGTAAGGGATTACGATTGGTTGATAAACACGTGTATGTGAGGCGAGGATTCGTCACTAAAAACCCGGGAGGTGGTCACCCATCCGGGAACTAGTGACGTCGGCCGATGCTTGACCTCAGAACACTTTAATGACTGAGGACAACCAACGAGGCACACCAGACTCCGTAATTTAATTTGATTATAATAATATATTAATATAATATACACTCTGCATAATATTGTCTAAAGTCTAAACTACAAGGTGTGGTGAAAAGGTTCTGACGATTTAGTGAGTGCTGTAGTTAGTTAGATAAGATAAACCATTGTTTTCCTAGATTAAAGCTCATGATGATGTATAGTTTTACATTAGATATCAGTAATCATGCAGTACACTATGCCTTTAAATCAACGAGTTTTTTAAATTACGGAGTACATTGACAGTATCATACCTATGCATAAGTAGGTAGCTGACTGTATACAAATTGAAGGTAACCACCTTAAGTAATGTAATTTTGAAAATTAAGATTTATTGTTAACAATTAAATTTAATCGTTGTGATCAATAAAATAAAATTTGTTTCATTACTTTTTCTCTGATGCTTGGCTAAAAAACTTAAATTAAAATTCGTCAGAACCCACTGCCCCACCCTGTATATAAATAAGTATTAATATTTATCTCGTATACAAATTCTGGTATCAATTGCAAATCACGTTCAGCCCCATCCATATTTTCAAAAAAAATGTCAGACTATAGGGTTCGGTGGCACTGCTTTTGAATGTCTGTAAATCTACGTCCAGTTATTTTATATTACCTATAACGATAATATTTGGGTATGAGTGGTATGAAGACCGCCGGACAGCACATCATATGGATCAATTCGTTTTAAAATGATTTATGTATCGCATGTGATAATATTATATTCACTAAGAATACATATGGAAATATTGACAATTTTAAGAACGTAACTAAAATAGTTTTAGGTATTATGCCAAAAGCCACCATACCGTTAATAAAACGGGGTGAAATTTTGAAAACGAATATATTTTTTACCATTATTGCAGTATTACCAGCTGAGTTGTATAATTATAATATTCACAGAAACGTGTATAGTTTTATTCATTAAAAATATGTGTTGACGATTTGAGATTTTCCCGATGTGAACAATAAACGCATTTAAATTTCGTTCAACTAACAAAAGCATATAGCGACCCTTTAGCTACGAGCACACGTATTTCACAACCGTCTTTTGTTGGGAAGCTCTCGGCCTTGTAATAATATCTGTTAAACATCAACCCCACCGTATGTGATTACCTATGATATGTAATGTGTTGGGCAGAAGTTAGCAAGTTAATAAAAATAATTATCCCAAAATTAAGTAAACAAATTGATTGTTAACGAATAATAAATTTAATTCACCAATTTCTAAGTTAATAATATGAAAAAAATATTAATCTAATAAAGTTTAAAATAAATCAGTCTACTTTTTTAAGTAGTACGAGGATCATCACATAAAGAGTACCTATATATATATAGATACCTCTACATATTTTAATTCTTCTATCAATAAACATTACAAAAAATATAACACAATTACTATTATTATACTTATTTTAGATCGTGTGTACAGTAATATTAAGAAATATAAAAATGTAAAAAAAAATTGAACTTCTGGATTATTTTTAAATCGATTGAAAAAGCCGAGTTATTTCAACAGTCGATTACACTCGTTAAGTTCTTAAGCTAATTAGAAAATAACTAACTATAGTTAAGTTATAAAGTTTAGAAAAAAATTAACTTTTCAACTGGTTAATGTCCCCCTGGACCTTTGGCGTTGCGTAGGTCAGGCTGCGATTTTCCGGCCGGCGACGAGACGACAGAAACGATCGCGGGTCGCCCGCGTGCTTCGAGTTCTTGCAATATTTTCGTAGTCAAGTTTTCAACGGCCCCGGTTTTAATTCGATAAACAATAACGGTTAAATTTTACGTTCGACATAGTACGTTGTTCGCCAATACACACGACAGTATAGTGCGCGAGACTAATAAAATGCACCGTGGCCAACAACAACAGCACACGAGTAGGTATTAAACGACGACGATAGCAGTTTTCGACTAAAAAAAAACTGCGAATCATATATTATTGCAGTCGAAAACGTTCTCGTACCGTATTTACGATCGGAGTATTTTTCGATCTGTAAACGATATTCTCTTCCGTTTAGAAACGGTGGAAATCTCGAGCGACAAGTCTTGAAAATTTTTGATTTTATAGATAACATTTAAAAGTTTGTACACACTACACACACAAACTAAATCGAATTTATTCATACGCATTTAATGTCACTTAAAAGTAATAAAATAAATCTTCAAACTTTTATACTTTTATGACCATTATTATTTTAGGTTTAAACGAGAACACTGAAAAATATGATTGCACGATATTTATGCTCGAGTCGTAATATTATATTTCTTTTTTTTATTCTGATAAAAAGGAATATTACAAATTTTAAAAAACCAATGTTTAACAGCAAATAATTTCCGATTAATTGATGATAATAAATACTGTTTAACAAAATAAAGACCGCCGAGCGGTAAAACTTTTTAAGCGTTTATTATAAAACAAAACAAATCGTGGCGTATACATTATTTATTATCATTTCGTAAACCAATCCTGTAGCGGAAAATACGGACTTGGTTTCTGGGCCAAAATAAAGTGGTATGAATTGGTTCTCGATAGAAAATACTTATATACATCTGTTCAAATTAGTTCCAGCATACGAACAAGTAGAAACTATTGTTAAGATCTGACGACTGTGATTTTCCGCTAAAAATATCTGCAAAATTTACATCTACTTCTGAGAAAGCTTCATATTGTTGGTACTTGGTTGGACTGTTATTTTATTTTACCTAGTTAATTATTTAATTATTTGATATATTATTGATTTTAGTTGCATATTATATCCCAACAAAAACACTCCACCATGCTCCGTGTAAAAAAAACCCTAAGTATAAAAAAGCGACTCTAAAAGTTGTGATATAATTTTAAAGGTAGCTAAGTCTTTGAACAATAGATGTCATTTATGTTAAAATAATCTGCTTAAAAATGTATAATAAAATCAAGCTAAGTTCAAATTGTTTAGTACATTATTTTAACCTAAGAGATATCTATTGTTCAAAGATTTAGCCACCTTTAAAATTACATCACAACTTTTAGAGCTGTTTTTTCATACTTAGCGTTATTTTTACACTGAGTATGGCGGAGTGTTTTTGTTGGGATACCTATCACTAATTCTTATTTGATACCTTATTATTTCGGGAGCATATTGGTTTTTTTTTTGGTTTTTGTTTATTAGTTTAGATAGGTGTTGGATAGTGCATTGTAATGCGGGCCGCGGGGGATATTATCTAATAAATTGTTGAAAATACACTACAATAATTTCTAGTTAAATTGGCTTTAACTCTGTTGACATTGTTCAGAATGATTTGAAAATTACACCATGCACTTCTACGTAAAATATCCAATTAGTTTATTGTATTTTAAAACTTCATTATTTCACTACAAATTTTCTTTAGGCTTTCTCAAGAAATTTATTTCGTAAATCGTGTTGGTTGCTGTAATATATTGTCCGGCAGTTAAGTTTGTGTAATTTAAGGTGCTATTTTCTTTTTATACCTAGATAGATGTATATTATATAGATTAATTAGCAACACAAACGTGGGAAACTGTTGTCGATTTAACATGCTGTATTATTTTCAACTGTGGTTGACAAACTTAATATTTACATAGTTTTATTATTACAATGAAAGTCCATTAGACCCAATTCGTAGGTTTGGCTATGGACTACCCGGGAACCACCTCGTAGGCATCCCATGTAACAACGCATGTTCGTTGGACCAGTTTGAATGAAAAACCAATTACAAAATCTGATTTCAGTATTAATTACTGATTAAGTGAAGAATCGTTTTTGAATAGACAACATTGGCTGAGAAAATTCCTGAATTGTACGTAGCACTGGTGGAGGAGTCACAACAATATATTATACTCGTTTAACGGTTAACAAAAACATGCAAAAAAGGTTGACGGGAAAATAATGGATCACGTGAGTACACATTCCAACATGGTACAACGAATAATTCGTAACGTCTTTATAAGGAATTTGTGTTTAACTCACTCTCACAGTTTAAGTATGAGTCAATTAAAAAAGCGGCGAAATAGACAACAACGTTTTATCATCAAAACGTTTTTAACTTGGCTGAGATAAATTGCTGCATGGCATATAAGCATTAGATAATATAAGCACAAACGTACGGTATAAATTACAACTATTTCATACCAATCATATAATATATAATGACTAAAGTCTAAGACTTTTAAGTATTTAGACTTCTTCTGTGACTTAATATTAATTAATTGCCAACCATAACATAGAATTCATAAATTTTAAAACAGATATTTTAAGTTTAATAGTATATTTATTTGAACAAAACGTGATAACAATTTGTTTCTATTATAACACAGTAATTATTCAAAATATGGTATATATATACGAAATGTCTCTAAAAGTGACCATCATTGTTTAAGATGTTCATAATAACTATAATTTAACAATTTTGTTATCTATTTATTATTAAATCACTCCATTATAGGTTTAAATCACACTAAATATATAAAAAAAATTTTAAAAACACACTTTTCTAAAAAACCATATTTAAAAAAAAAAATAATGAAAAATTTACTGATGAAAAATTTAAAAGTGTGTGGTGCATCATACAAAACATTTAAGCCGAGCTATAAGTCTCACATACACTTCTTTGTTCAATCATGTTTATAAGATAGTGACTGGGAGTATATGTCAAGTGTAAGAGCACCACACACTTTTAAATTTTTCATCAGTAAATTTTTCATTATTTTTTTTTTTTAAATGTTTTTTTAGAAGTGTGTTTTTTAAATTTTTTTTTATTATTTTATTTTCTACTTTTTAGTTAAAAGTAAATTTTTTTATTAAACGTATTAAAATATTTATGAAACAAATTTTCAGAATTTTTCATCATCAAAAAGTGCCTCAAATCGAGCGCGCAAGATTTGATTACAGACAGACGTGAAAGCGAACTTAAGAAAAGTGTGTAAAAATATAAAATGGATATTAAATCAATTGATACTTATAAATTATTTCACTATTTTTATATCGTAAATTATTTTTAAGTTTAGAATGTTTAGATAAATGTAATTGAATTAATTTTTTAATTTATAGCAATCTCAAGTAATAAATCAAAACAACTTTTTTTTGGCAACAATTGTATTCTAAATACTTTTATCATTTTATATAAAGATTATTTCCTGAAAGTTTTCTTACACAATTCATTGCCAACATAATTCAATTTTCCAAACATACTTTTTCTTTCAAAGAAAAAAACATAGGAAATCGATAAAATATATAATGAAATAGTTTTAATGTTTGCACTTTGCAGTATGAAATTAAAACAACAAGATTTGATTACTAAGAGAACAAGTCACCATAGTTCATATTCAAATAAAGGTCAATATAAATTCATAATACAAAAAACAGAAAATTCTTAACGGGGTTCGCAATATAATGCATAAAAACAATGATAGAATTATCGTCCCTTCAAGCACGAGCGATTAAAGTTTACCAAAAATGTGTAGCAAAATATATTTATGTATTGTAAAAAAATCCGCCAGAGAAATATATTATTATATTAAAATATTTATCACTTCAAATGTCTTTGTCAGTCAATGTGTTATTATTCTTTTCTCCAAGATTAAAATGATCAACAACAACAACAACTACATTATATTAAATCTTAATTTGAAAAAAATGATAGCACAGTGGTAAATTAAATTGTCGACATCACTAGCTACCACCATCCCCACCACTACCTCTAACAACACCACCACCACCACCAACAACAACAATGTATAATAACAAAAGTTTTAACCCTTGAAAGTGTAATCCACTAAATTCCGTACATAAATTTAAATATTTTTAACGTGCGCACATATTATAGGTTACACCGAAACTTACAAACCACTTCTGTAACCTTTGTATATTATACTAATGCATATAGCAGGATTATAACTTTTTATAAGAGGTAGGTATCTCATGCACGCGATTACATGCACCGACACAATACATGCGTATACATTTTACTTTTATTGTAATTTGGTAGGAAAACAATAGCGGAGCGTACATGCAAAACAAAAAAAGTTTATTTTTTTTTATTGCTGCTAAACTCATGACGACTTTTGCGTATTACACACTGTTTATTATATATTAGGTTCGGGTCTGCAGAGAACAATCGGTCGAAATAAATTTAAAGTACGTGATAAAACGGTTAGTTAAGTGTTAAGCCTATTATTTTGTGTTACACATTATGCTGTACACACTGTACAAAAATCATAATAATTATATTATAATATGTTTTTCACTAATCGGGCAAACGAAAAAAAAAATGTGAACGATAAAATTATCGCAATTAATTATAATAAAAGAAAGAAAGTAGTGCGCGCGCCATTATTACCCCCACCCACATGCGGTCGCTTGCTCGTATAATTTAGGAGTTAGCGTGAATACATATATAGTTGGCCTGGGCACGATGCACCTATATATTTTTTGTAACCTTGAATTTCATCATATTTACACACGCACACAAATACAATATCACGAAAAACGTGTTCAACTAGGACATTGACGAACGTGACGAGCGTAATGGTAACTTTAAGACAAACGGTCACCACGAAATTCGCGTTCGAAACCTTTCCGATAAGCAAGTGACGGTAATATAATAATTCATAATATAATTATTCTATTGCAGTGTAACCCATCACGGTAATAATAATCGAAGTCACATTATACAGACGAGACGACCATCGATCGAAATGAAAGAAAAATACAAGACGGTCGATTTCTCCACACTTACGCGTCAATCGCATGCGAAGACGAGGTAGGTGAATTACTGATAATAATATAATAATAATGTATTATAACATTGTAATATATATTTTCAGGTTGCTAGTTTACATATTATTATAAGCACATACTGTTAAATATACCGAGTGATTCTTTTATCGATGAACACACATTATTTCAAAACTTTTAACTTTTTAAAAATATTATTTTTACTTAATATCTTAGGACTTAGGATAAACCTTTATTATCAATAACTTATTGACTACTCCTCTGAAATTTCATTTTTATATAGGCACCAATCGAAATATTCCAAATGAAAAATATGTACTTATATAATATGTTAACATTCAAAAAAGTGAAAACTTAAATAGTTCTGAAACAGTTAAACCAATATGAGTGTTCTTCGATAAAATAATCACCTGATGTAATATAATATAATATATACATTATAAATGTTTCCACTCCAAAAGTATAATAGTTTCCATCGAGGTCGTTTAATATACATTTACAGCACGGCGTGTTGTCCGTCGAGGTGGATCCATCGTATCGAGGCATAAAGTGGTTCAGTAATTATTTCGACTCGGCCGGCCCCAACTTTGGTGAGGCCCGGTCCCACCCATGCCAACCCTTCTTATTAATGCCCGCGACAATATATATTAAATGTACGTATGCGATACACCCTTCGTTATCATAACTGCATATTCTGTATATCGTCATATTATTACTATTATTATCATTAATATTATTATTATTATTACTATCATTATTATTATTATTACTATCATTATTATTATTATTACTATCATTATTATTATTATTATTATACGGTATCGCGTTCCTACCTGTGTCTCCGTTGTAATTAATATCGTCGCCGTCCTCCCTTCGCCACATCACATACGGCTCTGGGTATCGGGCAGCTTTGCATATTAAAGTAGCATTACTCGCTTGGCGCACCACCATGTCTGTGCTCGTCTCCTTGTCTATGATGCTTGGGGGAACTTCAAATCAAAGAATAAAAAAAAAAATCAAACATTTTTTTTTCTACTTATTTATAGTATAATGCTATAGTAGTATGCGTCGAATTTCGATTCAATTTTGATCGTTGGTTTTATTCGGGTTTTTAAACTGCGATTATTTTACGCTTTTCGTGAATACACAATAAAATAGTATAATATATGACGTCTCAACTATAATAATTTATTTAATATAGGTAGGTACCTAGTTTATTAATAGTATAACATATTGACATAGGCAAAGGCAATAGGCAAGTGTGTGTATTATATTTATACCTACCTACTGTAATAACATATCACGTGTCTTACACGTGTCAGTAATCAGTATTATGTATCTACAGTCGAAATGATCGCTTACGTGTAAAATTAGTAATTAATTATCAATTAATGCAGTAATAAATAATAATACCAGGTAACTACTAATTTATAGAATGTCAAAATCGATTAGGTATCATTCACGGGATGATTAATCATACCTACTATTGATATTAGTAATATTATATATTATGTAAAATTGCATGTCCTACATGGCATGTGTATAATGTATATTGTATTATTGTGTTAAGACTTTGAAGAGAATAAAATGATTCTTTAATGCTATTATGGCCATTGGCCAACCACTGCAGTAGTGATCGTTGACGTTCAACTTAACTTTGATTTACACTAAAAATAACAAATTAATTAATTGAAACATTTCGACTACACTCTGTAGTCTGTACATTTGTTTATACTATATTATATGATAATGATATTTAAATATTTAAGATACCAAACAATAAACGCAAGTGTTAATTTTTTTAAAGCATTTGTCATTTTTGGTTGGACACTATATAATCCATTCGGAATTCAACCCCCCCCCCCCAAAAAAAAAATTTATGATTGCAAAAAAAATATAACCTAAACGAATTCTAATTACCAAGTCTGAAATTAAACCACACTCATAGTTTTATGTAGGGTTACATTGATGATTGATGTATCTCTTAAATATATTTTTTAGTTGTATTGTTAAAATATTATTATTACTACATTAGAATTATTATTAAACGGTGTTTGGTTTATATTCAAACTTGCATAGTAACATAACAAAATAATATAAAATTATACTTAATCTGGTATTTTTGTCGTCTTATAAAATACCTTAAAAATGTATTATAAATAATCCCCATTCCCTAATTACATATAATTTACGGGATAGTCAAATTAACGTAAAACATTCATTATTTTATAAGACACTATTGTTTATGAGAATATTTCTTTTATATACAATATTATAAGTCGTTACAAAATAACATTGTGTGGTATTTTTTTTTATTTTTTTTTAAGTTTTTAATTTTTTAAATGATAACATACTTTTTAATTGAATATTCCTAAGCAGAATATTATTCGAAATATTTCTATCTATAAAAATCAAATGTTGGACAAGTAGTTTATTATAGTTATAAGTAGGGTTCGGATTTTAAAGCATATTATGCTTCTTTTTTATATGTAAGATAGAAATCTAATTTTAGATTCTGAGTGAAACGATGAATGTATTGATTTTACAATGATGTGTGTTTTTTTTTTTATTTTTTTTTATATTTTTTTTATTTTATTTTAGATTCTGAGTGAAACGATGAATGTATTGATTTTACAATGATGTGTGTTTTTTTTTTTATTTTTTTTTATTTTTTTTTTTATTTTATTTTTTATTTTTATATTTATTTTTTTGTGTCTGTGTACACGATAAGTAGTCGAAATAATGCTTCGATTTTCGACTTCAGTATCTTGTTCGATTGGAAAGTGAATATCGTTGGTGCATTGGGGAGGTCAAAATTTAAATTTCCCAGTAGTTTTCAAGAGCGCCGGGAAAAACAAAAGAAAAATTAAGGAAAAACGGGAATTTTTACGCAAAATCGATTTTTCAGAAAATTGAATTTGGTTTTTGGTGTAACTTTAAAACAAATGACCGTAGGTACATGCAATTTTCACTGGTTGTTTATATTTGCATCTTCTATACACGATAACATTTTCAAAATATTTTGATTTATTTTGAACAGTTTAGGGACATTTTCATTTTTAGTTTTTTTTTAGTTTTTTTTCTAGAAATATCAATAAAATTTTATTTGTTGGTTGCGAAAGCTTGAAAATTTAATAGAAGGCTCCTAATATATTGTTTCAAGGGCAGATGAAAAATATTAAAAATCCTTAGTCACAATTTTTTTTTATAAGCATTTAAAGTTCAAAAATTGACAAAATATGGAAAAATCACGAAAATTAGCAAATTATTTTGAGTTAAGAATTCGTAAAAATTTTTCTTTTTAAATCTAAGATTTGAAAATCTAATACAAGATTACTCATAAGATTGTCTACCTTTATCAATAAAAAATCTCTACCGGAAAGTCAAATTAAATTTTTATGAGCGTTTGAAATTCAAATTTTTACAACATTGGATATTCACTCGATTTCTCATGTGGCAATTTCCTTTTTTTGTTGTAATTAAAAAACGAATTACTGTAGATACATGAAAATTTCACTGAATGTTTATATTAGCATTTCCTATACACCATACAATTTTGAAAATATTTTGACTCTTTTTGAGCCGTTTACGGACATTTTCAGTTTTCAATTTTTTTAGTTTTTTTTTTCTATAAATATTAATTAAGTTTTATCTGTTGGGCCAAAAGTGTAAAAATTTAATACAAGGCTCCTGATATATTGTTACAATATCAGTTGAAAAATATTAAAAATACATAGGCACAATTTTTTTTTATAAGCATTTTAACATCGAATTTTGACAGAATTTTTCAAAATCTCGAAAATTATTAATCATCGTAATTAATAAATTATAAAATGTTCAGTTTTTATAGCTAAGGATTGAAAATTTAAAACAAGATTCCACGTAAGTAGTTAATTCTCTTACCGAAAAATCTAAAAAATATACAATCACAGTTTATTTTTATAGTCATTTTATGTTCAAATTTTGACGAAATTACATATTAAAAAACCTAGTTATTTTGTTGTGATTATATAATATTATTCGTGGGTACCTACTTGAAACTTCTAAAGTGTACTATTATATATATATGATAGTATCAGGGTTTGTTGTTGGTGTATAACGTGTTATTAGTACCTAATGGATATTGTGATAATGTGATATGATTAATTTGGAATTTATTATAGATCAATTTTTTTTTAATACCATAGATATGTATATAATTTGTCTTAACCTAGACTGACATACCGTCTTCGCTCAGAATCGTTTTTCTTATACAATGATATTGCATCATTGAATTCAAATTTAATAGCATCAATTATACAGTGACCCACTTGTAACCTACTGTACAGCAGAGCGACATCCACTTACCCACCTTTTTTTTATTTTTATATTTATTTTTTTTGTGTCTGTGTACACGATAAGTAGTCGAAATAATGCTTCGATTTTCGACTTCAGTATCTTGTTCGATTGGAAAGTGAATATCGTTGGTGCATTGGGGAGGTCAAAATTTAAATTTCCCAGTAGTTTTCAAAAGCGCTGGGAAAAAACAAAAGAAAAATTAAGGAAAAACGGGAATTTTTACGCAAAATCGATTTTTCAGAAAATTGAATTTGGTTTTTGGTGTAACTTTAAAACAAATGACCGTAGGTACATGCAATTTTCACTGGTTGTTTATATTTGCATCTTCTATACACGATAACATTTTCAAAATATTTTGATTTATTTTGAACAGTTTAGGGACATTTTCATTTTTAGTTTTTTTTTAGTTTTTTTTCTAGAAATATCAATAAAATTTTATTTGTTGGTTGCGAAAGCTTGACAATTTAATAGAAGGCTCCTAATATATTGTTTCAAGGGCAGATGAAAAATATTAAAAATCCTTAGTCACAATTTTTTTTTATAAGCATTTAAAGTTCAAAAATTGACAAAATATGGAAAAATCACGAAAATTAGCAAATTATTTTGAGTTAAGAATTCGTAAAAATTTTTCTTTTTAAATCTAAGATTTGAAAATCTAATACAAGATTACTCATAAGATTGTCTACCTTTATCAATAAAAAAATCTCTACCGGAAAGTCAAATTAAATTTTTATGAGCGTTTGAAATTCAAATTTTTACAACATTGGATATTCACTCGATTTCTCATGTGGCAATTTCCTTTTTTTGTTGTAATTAAAAAACGAATTACTGTAGATACAAGAAAATTTCACTGAATGTTTATATTAGCATTTCCTATACACCATACAATTTTGAAAATATTTTGACTCTTTTTGAGCCGTTTACGGACATTTTCAGTTTTCAATTTTTTTAGTTTTTTTTTTCTATAAATATTAATTAAGTTTTATCTGTTGGGCCAAAAAGTGTAAAATTTAATACAAGGCTCCTGATATATTGTTACAATATCAGTTGAAAAATATTAAAAATACATAGGCACAATTTTTTTTTATAAGCATTTTAACATCGAATTTTGACAGAATTTTCAAAATCTCGAAAATTATTAATCATCGTAATTAATAAATTATAAAATGTTCAGTTTTTATAGCTAAGGATTGAAAATTTAAAACAAGATTCCACGTAAGTAGTTAATTCTCTTACCGAAAAATCTAAAAATATACAATCACAGTTTATTTTTATAGTCATTTTATGTTCAAATTTGGACGAAATTACATATTAAAAACCTAGTTATTTTGTTGTGATTATATAATATTATTCGTGGGTACCTACTTGAAACTTCTAAAGTGTACTATTATATATATATGATAGTATCAGGGTTTGTTGTTGGTGTATAACGTGTTATTAGTACCTAATGGATATTGTGATAATGTGATATGATTAATTTGGAATTTATTATAGGTCAATTTTTTTTTAATACCATAGATATGTATATAATTTGTCTTAACCTAGACTGACATACCGTCTTCGCTCAGAATCGTTTTTCTTATACAATGATATTGTATCATTGAATTCAAATTTAATAGCATCAATTATACAGTGACCCACTTGTAACCTACTGTACAGCAGAGCGACATCCACTTACCCACCTTTTTATACATAAACTCGTTTACCATCCAATACCAAAAAACGAATTTATTTTATTGTATTTATGAAATTACCCCAGCTGTGGGATTCTTATATATTTATTATGCAATAGTTATAAAAAAAAAAAATTTAATTTAATTAATAAGAAATATAAACAAATGGAATTTCGAATAAATGGTTATTACTTATTATATTATTATTGTTTTCGTTGTAAATCTAGAAAAATACAATATGTTAGTTAATTCTTTTTTAGATTCTAAGTGGAACGATAAATGTATTATTTTAAAATGATGTGTGTTTTATTTATTTTTTATTTTTATTTTTTTAATTTTTAATTTTTAATTGTTGTGTCTGTGAACACGAAAAGTTAGTCGAAATAATGCTTCGACTTTCAACTTCAGTACCTTGTTCGATTGGAAAGTGAATATCGTTGGTGCATTGGGGAGGTCAATTAATTCCAGTAATTTTCAAAAGCGCCAAGAACAACAAAAGAAAAATTAAGGAAAACCGGGAAATTTTACGCAAAATCGATTTTTCATAAAATTGAATTTGGTTTTTGGTGTAACTTTAAAACAAATCACCGTAGATACATGACATTTTAACTGGTTGTTCATATTTGCATTTTCTATACACGATAACATTTTCAAAATATTTTGATTTATTTTGAACTGTTTAGGGACATTTTCATTACCCATTTTTTCTTAGTTTTTTTTTCTAAAAATATCAATAACATTTTGTTTGTTAGTTAAAAAAAGCTTGAAAATGTAATAAAAGGCTATTATTATATTATTTCAGAGGCAGATGAAAAATATTAAAAATCCTTAGTCACAGTTTATTTTATAAGCATTTAAAGTTCAAAAATTGAGAAAATACGGAAAAAACACGAAATCTTGCAAATTATTTTTAGTTAGAAATTCATAAAAATATTTCTTTTTAAATCTAAGATTTTAAAATGTAATACAAGATTTTTCAAAAGTTTGTCTACCTTTATCAAAAAAAAAATGTCTACCGGAAAATTAAATCAAATTTATATGAGCATTTTGAATTCATATTTTTACAAAATTTGTTATTCACTAGATTTCTCATGTAACTATTTCCTTATTTTGTTATTATTCAAAAACGAATAACTGTAGATACATAAAAATTTCACTGAATGTTTAAATTAACATTTCCTATCCACCATAAAATTTTGAAAATGTTTGACTTTTTTTGAGCTGTTTACGGACATTTTAAGTTTTCAATTTTTTTATTATTTTTTTTCAATAAATATCAATAAAACTTTATTTGTTGGGTAAAAAAGGGTGAAAATTTAATGCAAAGTTCCTGATATATTGTTACAATTGCAGTTGAAAAATATTAAAAATACATAGGCACAATTTTTTTTTATAAGCATTTAAAGATCAAATTTTAAAAAAATTTATCAAATTTTAAATTTAATAATTATTTTGTAGTTAAAAATGTATAAAATGTTCAACTTTTATATCTAAGGATTGAAAATGTATAAAAAGATTCCACATAAGTAATCAATTCTGTTACCAAAAAATCTAAATAATAAATAGGCATAGTTTATTTTTATAGTCATTTTAAGTTCAAATTTGGACGAAATTAAATAAAAAAACCTAGAATAACTATTTTAGTTATTTTGTTGTGATTGTATAATATTATTCGTGGGAACTTGAAACTTCTAAAGTAGTTACACTAATTTATATCTATGATATTATCAGGGTTTGTTGTTGATGTACCTAATAGATATTGTGGTATGATTGATTTGGAATTTATTATATGTCAATATTTTTAAAATACCATAGATAAGTATATAATATTTCTTAAACCTAAACTGACATACCGTCTTCGCTCAGAATCGTTTTTCTTGTACAATGATATTATATCATTGAATTCAAATTTAATACCATCCATTAAACAGTGACCCACTTGTAACCTACTGTACAGCAGAGCACCTTTTTTAATTTAAATTAACTTTTCAATTTTTTATTTTATTTAATTTTATATCTAGTTTAAATTAATTTTGATCATGCTTTTTTTTTTGCTTTTTTCAAACAATTTTATGTTTCTTGTTGTTATTAATTGTGCTTTAAAATCCAAGCCCTAGTTATAAGTATTTATAGTTTTGACAAGTGGAGTCATTGATTAACATTTCGTGGGGTACCAGGAGTACTACTCCACTCTACTTATCGGAATATTAAATACTTATAAGTTATAAGTATTTAATTTAATATAAGTATTTATTTTTAAATTATTTCGAATTTTGGACGATTAGTTTATAAACTAATCGTTCAAAATTCGGTTCTTAAGTATTGAAGTACCCCAAAAAAAATTCTGCCCTGCAATAAGGAATTAAACATTCATAATATTAAAAAAAGCTAATCATTTATAAATGATGACGATAAAAATAATAAACAATTATTTAATTTTAGGTAGTAAGTTTAGATAAATGTTATTTTTTACGACTTAAAATAATGTAAACATTTTTTTTCAAAAACGTTAATATCTAGTTAAAAGTAGGGATCAAAATTTCCGAAAAACAGTTTTCCCCAAAAAAACCAGGTTTTAAAACTTAAAAGGGCCTCCTCTTACATAAAATTCATCAACCAGTAAACACTACGTATTATCTATATCTGTAACACAATTTCCAGATAAATAATGCAGATTAACAATTAAATTTACGTAACTATACCTTTTTTCTTAGTAAATATAATATTATAATATTAATGAAATATTAAATTGGAAATTAAGATCATATTTTCTTGGGGCTTAATATTCATAAAAACTACTCCGTTTTACATTTTCATACATTTGTACTTTAAACTTGCTGCTATTAGGCACACGCCTTCATCACCAAACATGCTCACCCCCATTTCTTCCTTAAATAATGCATATTTTATTCAATTTTTGATTTTTAGACATTTTAAGTATATCTACTTAAAAAAAAATATTTTCAAATATTTAGATTAACCATTTAAGGAATTTTCTTTGGTGGATATACTATATTTTTTTGAAAACAAGAAACTTATAAATGGTATAAAAAATTTCATAACTGGAAAATATGATCATTATGTATAATTAGAAATTCCAAAAATCAGAATATGAATGAATAAACTATTAAAATAAAAATAGGAGTAAGCGTGTTAGTCAAATCACCCTGTGTAAGTGCTTGAATATTATATTTTGGGCTAATTGCCTGATATTTTTATATTATTTCGTACTTTGAAAATTTACCGAAGTTAACAAACTCAATTAATTCTAGTGCATTTTATACTTTCGAATTAAAACATTAAATAAAACAAATAACATTAATTAACGGCGAGAGTTGAGAACTGTTTTACTTCATCAATTACATTTTTGGTACAATATAATGAAATTCAGTTATCGAATCGAAACACAATACATGATCAAATAAGGTTAAAAATAATTCGTATACTTACCGACCACTTGCAAGTACCCTTGTTGACTTCTCATCGGGTCCGTGTTCACTTGACACATGTACCATCCCCGATCTTCTTCGTGCACGTCTCTAATATGCAAATACCACGATCGGTGATCGTTGTAGGAAAGCGTTATCCTAGAATTTTGGGTAATAACGTTGTGGTGAATGGACAAAATCGTCTGAGTATCTACCCGGACCCATGCGACCTACAAGAAAATAAAAAAAAAAGACTGGATTGAAGATAAAATGTTTAGAATTTTCAATAGAGTACAATACGAGAGTATTACAGGACTGGACGTGCATATTATAAATCCAACCCCCGAGATTGCAATGATTATTGAACCATATCCTAACCCTCAATAGCATATAAGAATTGCGAACTAATAATGCCTCATGTACGATCATAAAATGAAATTGTGTATTATACAATTATATTATAATATGATAGGGACTCCCCTATTAGGAAGGTAACTTCGATGCAAATAAATATATTTATTATTATTAATATATCTATTTTTATTTTTAATAAATTCGATTTTTTTAATTTTTCTTTTTGCTTGCAAAAATATTTTTAAAATAACTACAAATCGTTATTATTTATCTCCGTGAATGGTCTTCAGATAATTTCCCTCATAAAATGTTTGCAAACAATAGACAGTACAGTTATGTCTGTAGGCACTCAAAGAATATGCTGATATTGTATGTATGGTCACTCAACTCGTTTTGTTCAACTGGGTGACTGGGTAATGTTATTATACCTATACATTTGAAAATCATATAAAAATCTTTATATTAAAAAAATCAATTCCTATAGTGAAACTCGGTATTCTATAGAATTATAATATGTAAGATGTTTTCAATTTAGCTATAAAACTAATAATAAGACAATATTTAAAGATTTTATAATAATATAGTTTTAACATATTAATATAGTACAAATATATTTTTTAAATACCAACTTTTACAACTATTAAAATGTAATAAAATGTATAATTGATGATGTTAGCAAGTCATAGACAATCTTAAGAATGTTAATTTGCAAATAGTATGTGTTATTTATGTGCAGTTTATTACATGTTTTTAATGCATAAAGTTTTCGTCTATAATACTGGTCGTTTGCCATCCGGTCCTACATAATATAATGTATATTGCTGCAAGTTTTCGGTATTTAATTTTTTTTAAACTTTTTGGAAAACTGCAGTAAGAATTCCAAAAATGACTTCTATGATAAGTACCATCAATATAAGTAATATGTCCTATCGCACAGCCATATACTCGGTTTGTAATGTTCATATATTAAATGTTTGGATCGCTTCTTTTAGCAAAACCAATTGTTTAAATAGCCGTAATAAAAACGAAAAAAAAAATTCGTTGTAAAAATAGTACAAAAAATAAAAAATAAATGATCTACTTTTACATCTATAGTATTTTTTATACATATTATATAAATACAAGAATTTATCTTATAGAGTTTTAGTATGAGATATAAACTTATAAAAAAAATATTCGATTTGATAAGTGTAAACTCCGTCAGATGGCGTGGCGTGTGGCCGGCGCTGTCTATGGGAAGTTTGCACTAGGTTAGTGTTCTAGTGACAGGCGATATGAGAGGTGACCTGCGCTGTCTATGCGAGGTCGACCTGGTGTTTTCTTTCAATAAACAATTCATTTTTTTATCATTTCTAATTAAATAAGTTGTTGTTATTTCATAGGGAAGTTAACATAAGGATATTTGAATCTGCCCGACCCAAGGGTTAGAATATTAGAACCATCGGTCCATCGAGGCTTCATACGGCTCGTTATTTTATACGTCATTCAGTTATGCGAGCACTACAGTCTGCACTCTACAATATTATAACATTCATCGAATGAGCGATTATTACGAACTAATAATATAATATAATATATTATTATATGTTGTTGTGCTATGCGAGTATAGATCGTCGAGACCGAGCTGTGCCGTAACCGCACTAAACACCACGTGAATGGACGACCAACTGCGTTTCGGATTATCGTTGTATAATATGGCTGATAATGACCGTGGTATAATATTATATAGGTATAACGGGGTTTATGGTAGCTTGATTGGCCAGTTAGCCGCACCCAGCGTCCTAGCTATTCCTGTATAATAATAAATATATATTATTATAACCCGATGTTGTTGATTAGACGTGCTCGTGATTGACCACCGTGTCTCTATTGTAAAGTTGTAAGCCTTTGAACGTTGAACCGTAGGTACATAATATTAAATTAGACTTAACACGGTGTTTACACCAAGAAATCACAGGACTACAATCAATATTAGGTAGTGTACAATATATTGTATGATTATAGAGATCGTATATTTACAAACGACTAGATACAAAATGTTATAATACTATAATAGTTATATAGAGGTACCTAGTTGGTTTGAAAGTAACCAAGTAGGTAATGTGATTTTTGAAAATTAGGGTAGATACCTATATAATTTTAGGTAAATTGTATTGTATGTATAATGTACATAACATTATGTAAGAGGTAATTGCTTAATTATAATGAATAATTATTATTGATAATTGGTATTATACATCATATCGCGTTAAAATTTTCAAAAATGTGTGATAAGTGGGTACTTACATGTTTTATCAATGTTTATTGAAGTACCTATATTACGATTTATATTTTAAGTAATACCTTATTTTGTATTCAGTCACAACATTTTGTTTTTATTAAAGTAATGTTAGGAAAAAAATACCTAGTATATTAATTGTCAGTGATTTTTCCAAGTAATAGACAAAAAATAATTCAAATATATATGAAGTAAAACGTCAAGTCCTACAATAATTAAATATCTTGTAGCATAACTAGTATTCAATAACACATTATGATTACTAAAAATAAGGAAAGTCATTAACGAAATGTAACTGTTTATAATTTTTTATCTCCCTTAAAAGTTGTAGCATGCATGAGAAAGATACTACAAAGATAAGTGATATAAAATTGAATGTATTTTAAGTTTATTATTTTCTAAAGAATTTACAGAGTGTGGCAATAGTTTTTTTAGCTTAATTAGTTTACGAAATTAAATTAAACGATTATCATAATCCACAGCTAATAGAACTTTTTGGATTAAAACATGGACCATTTAAATTTTAAAACGATAACACTAATCTTTACGAAAAGTGCAAGGCATTGATTTTTTTATATCTAATTTAAAATCATATTTTTAAACTTTACTCTTATAATATTACCTATGTAGAAGTATTATGATTTGATAAACTGAAACAATAAAATATACTCGACATTTAAAAAATAATAATATGAAATGTAGAAAAAAATGGTAAAGTTTATATTTATTCAATTTGTGATACTTTTAGACAACAATACTTCCTTTCGCATGATAAATGTTTATTCATGAAATTAATAAAATAATGTATAATATTTATAAAAATGGCCGCTTGTATTAATTAGTTATCAGTAAAATACTAAATTTTCATTATTTAACTTTTTTCTCCCGTTTAAAAGCCATTTCCCTGGAAATTATAGCGAATAGATGAAATTATTTCAGACTTTTATTTTAAAACCCAATTAAAAGTTTTCCTTTGTTGACCGAGGTTATTTAATGGGCTGAAGCCACCTGTTTTGGGGTTATTTAAGTGGCCGTAATGTACCGTTAGTAAGAATTATATTATTTGTTATTTAGAAGAGAGAAACATGTTGGTGGATTCTACTATCATGGCCCAGGACAAAAGACCACCCCGGAGAATATTATTATCTCTTAAATTAACTGCACATTAGCGAAACCGCCACCATGATATACCATAGCGTTTCTGTTTTCTCACCCTGAATCCACGTAGATTGTCCACCACACATGCCAGTAGTGCATCTCTGCCAATGCTGACAGTGACGTTTGGTATGGGTTCAGCAAATCTTGGCATTGACGTTTCTGTATAAAATAAATAAAAACAACATTAGTTCCGATTGTTTCGGGAACCTCAAATTTGTTGTACCATTTAGTATTTTTTTGTTTTCTATATATTGACAAACGTCATAGCTCGGTGGTTGATTTTTCACAGAGCATAATATTTTAAAAAATCATATTACTGGGAGAAAATGACGGGTGTAGGGATAAGACTAATTAGCTATTAGTCTAATAGTACCTAAGTAGGTAATAAGACGACTGAAGTCGAACGATGATTATAAAGTCGTACTTCGCGTGAATTGTGTATCGGACACAAAAAATCGAGAAAAATAAGATTAAACGATCGTGTGTGTAAGAGAAAGACGACTAAAATAGATATAAATTCTAGTAGGTAAGTACTATATAAATTAAGTGACCTACTAAAAATAAAAATTTTAAATCTTTATAGCTTTTATAAAACATCAAAAAGGCACTTCATTTATAATCGATGAAAAGAAAAACTATATCGGAAATATTAAAAAAAATATTTTTAATCAAAAATATATTTTTTTTTATCATAAGATTTTTAGACATTTATTATTGTTGTTTTTATTATTTATTAGATTGTGAGTGGATCAATGATTGTATTGGTTTTACTATACATTGTATGTTTTTTTTTTTGTCTGACGTTATCTTTAGGAGTAGTAAAAATCTTCAACTTTTAAGGGGTTTATATAAAAAATTGGGTGTAGTTGAAACCTTATGAGGTCAAAAGTGAAAATTACAAACACTTTTTAAATTAATTGGGAAAAACTCTAAAAAAAAATCATGGACAAATAGGAATATTCTATGTGTACTTAATAGGAATGAGCAGTTTTCAACAAAATCAATTTTCTTTTTTTGTGGCAATTCAAAAATAAATAACCGTGGGGACGTAAACTGTTCACTAAATACACATTAGCATTTTATAAAATAAGCCTTGCAGTTTTTTTAATATTTTAGCTCTTTTTGTGATATTTATAGACATTAAAATTGTTTTTAAATATTTGGAAGTATAATAGTATACTGTATATTTATATGCGATTTTGGGGGGGGGGGGAATAGTTCAACCTACCATATTAACAATATAAAAATAAATGACTACCTAATACACAATAATGATATACATAAATCGTAAAATATTATTATTATATAGAAATTGAGGCCGAAACACCAAAAATACAATGTCTGCTCGGAATCGCTTTTTTGTGGGCAATGACTTATCATTAAATTTAACACATCCATAGATGTAATGCATTACAGTGACCTTCTCAATAAAAAGTATACTTGAAACCTACTATTCCAAATAGCTATACATCCACGAGTTTATTTATTTTAAAGATCACATTGGATAGTATAGGTATATATACATATGCCTAATTTGATATGTTCCTATTTAAGAAGTATCGTTCAGTACAAAATGTTGGTATAATAACAATAACAATATAGACAGAGATAAGAAAACTCTTCACAAAAAAAACATAAAAAACATTTGACTTATAATGCCTTTACATACAATTTAAAAAAAATTGATCTTAAATTAATGATTATCAAATAATATCCAAAGTCCAAACGAATCTTCAACATAACAGATATAATATGCCCAAAAATAATACTATACAATACATCGATACATACATATTATATATATATGGTAAATTTAATTATCAAATAACTAAAATAATACAATTTATTATATCAAATAATTACAGTAATTGTATTAATTGAGTTAAAATACGCTCTAAATCTTTATAAAAGTGTAATCTTACAAGACAACTATACTATAATTTTTTCGTTTTTTGTTCAGTACACAAATTTTTTACTTATTAAACAAAACAACAATTTTGAACATTATTATTATTTTTTTTTTTTTTATCAATTAAAAATAAAGCCTTGACGTCTAAGGCCATTGGCTGAATCAACTAAATAAAAGTTCACATTTTAACTTAAATTACATATTAATATATGAGTTGCAAGTCACAAAAGATTGATTAAATTGGTCTTAATTATAAAGGTAATTGTATTTTTTATGTTGTCTGGATGAAGGGCTTCTGTTTGGTACTCCTGCTTCCCGTTTATCCGTTTCAAAAGAGAGGCATTCTGAACATTATTATTATTATTATATTAATTTATTTAATATTATTGTAGTAATTATTTATATTTTTATTCAACTAGGTAGATAATTTCTATTTTGTATTAATATTCAAACTAATATTTAAATAATATATATGCCATTAAACAAATAAAAAAAAAGCGATCAATCTATATGCCGCTTTCTTAATAAAGCAAAATTATAGAATATTATTTAAAGCAATAAAATAATTCAAACCGTACAAGGAAAATTAAACCATTTTCAAAATAATTAACCATTAAATGCAAAATTATACGAAAATAAAGAAAACAAAAAGAGCATGAAAAAAAGTACTAACAATAAGAGGGTGTCGAAAATAAAAGCATTACTAGTGCCTTTTTTATGATTAATTTCTGGTATAATTTATAGGCTTTATTTCCATACAATTTTTTCCTCCTTTTTCCCCCTTTTTTGTCTTTGCTTTTCATTTCGTCTCTTCGTCCCCATTTCTTAACTTTTTTCATTAAATTTCTACTAGTAAATTCCATAAAATAAATCGCCACTGAAGCCACGAGTTGTAGTAAAATACGAACAGTTTAATCCATCATGGTGGGATTGAGTCAGTAAAAAAAATAAATATAATTTAAATATTAAGTCGGATTTAACTCTGCCATTACTCTTTAGTCTTTACTCATAACAATAATAATTGTACAATTACATGCTACAGATTTTCGACGCCAAATTATGTAACGACATTAACGCAGAATAACTTAATGTGTGCACAGAAGCACTGCAGTACACACTACACATATTATAATGTTTCATTATGCTTTGCAACTAATTTTTAAACGTTAGTACCAAGAATTCACTCTTATCCACTTTGTTAATTGTGATTTTTATAATTCAGACGTTTTTAAAATATTAACTTTCATAACAAAATTAAATATGTATTTCAGTATTTGTACCACTTCACTCAACATTAAATATGCAAACAAAGAAAACTGCAAGACTCAGAAAAGTTTTTTGTGCACTTTATAATATTCTTTCGTTCAATCCCCTTTTAATTATTAATGAATAGTTTTAAGCAATACATTAGCAATGAAAATTCAAAAACAATATATCTCTGATACGCGATTTACTATAATATAATATCTATATAATATATTAGCTCACATAAAACAAATCTATAAAACGAAAATATTAAAAATTATGTGGTCGTTATAGGTAATATAAATGTTACGAAAGACTATTGACTAAAGATATTTGAATATTATACCCAAAAGTGTTTTTGTCAATTTAAAAACTATATTAACAATATTTTAGATGGAAAAATTGTATCTATTACAGAATATTATTGTGTAATCTAGATATATATTTATAATTATCAACCAGTTTAAAAATAAAACGTAAAAAATTTACTTATATTCGTATTCAATAAAAACTTAATGATTTTTCCAGAAATTTCATACATTTCCGATAAACAGAGCCTCCTGCCCAGTATTATGTTCAAAAGAATGTTTAATTACATATTAAGTTTAGAGGTATTATATTTTTGCAAATTCCTAAGAAATTTCTGTAATTTAATTTTTAAACCTAAAGTATTTTATACTGATTTCCGTTTTAAATAACAAATAAATTAAACATTTTTATGATAATAATCACTATAACAATTATTATTGAAGATTATTCTGTTTAAAAATTAAAATCGTTAAAACATATTCTTTTATTATTTCTTTGTATATTAACGACTTTTGATTTATGAATATTTAATGTAATTTAGCAAATTAGCTTTTAAGAGTAAACGTTAAGCTCATACTTATATTCGTGGAAATATTTAAAGCTCTATCCGCGTATAGATATTATGTACCTAACATAACAGCTTAATCAGAAACAGTTGCCAAAATCTTATCGCATAGTGAATGTACCTACATTTTCATTATATTTAATCACTGTTTATCAGGAATCTAAATCGATGACTCTCGCAAACATTTGTTCATCCTAATAATAGTCATAATATTGTTTTATATAAAATAATTTATTCAAATGCACATTATCAACATTAATTTTAAGTTTCAGATAAAATAATTTACAAAACTATGTTCTATAAAAATATAAACTATATAATATTAGGTATATTGTAATTGATTAATTAAAATACTATAACAGAAGTAATTGTTTTAATGATTGATTTTTCACGATCAAAAATTATATCATAATATACCAAAGTTAGATTAGGTCAGAAGTGGGATAGAGCTATTGATCTGTCGTTTGGATTCAATAATCTACTGGAAAACCAAAAGTATAAAGAGAAACGCTAGTATTAATGAATAAAAATTTAAAAAACTGATGTGGGTAGGTCAGTAGAGTCGGGTTATTTGTTAACGTGTAACAAGTGTCTAGAGGTCAGCACTCATTCGTTATGACTCCAAAAGCTTCAAAAGAAAACATGTATCAAAAATTCAACACATTTAGCACCAATGGCCAATGCGTCTCGATTTGAATGTATATTGCTAGTGTTGACCAAAAAACTAATGAGAGTCATTTTATACCATATTGCATTATTATATTCATCCGATGTCGTTATGAAAACTCAAAAGTTTTATAGTTATTACAAAATACCGGGAATATATATCCACAAGTGGTGTAAGTGTGTAACTAATAATAAATAATAATTAACAATATAACAACATTGTGATCATAATTTTATTATTTAACTTCGTTAATAAAGTATTATGTCATATTATTATTACATTTATGAGGTACAATATGGTTTACCCTCAGTGGACCCTCAAATTCGGTGTAGCGAAATAGTCTATCCAAGACGCCGTGTGACCATGATTTTATTATTTTAATGAATTTAAAAAATATAATATCATAGTCATGACTCTTGGGAGATAAGCAAATATTTTTATCAATATTTATGTTTTATTTTTGTACTCTTTGAGGATAATAATTTCAAATTAGTTTATATGAATTAATCGTACAAGCTTTTGTTCATTATATTTAAATATTATAACATTGTTGGGCACCTAAGATTGGTCATCTTTGCAACATTTAATTCATACCTATTATATGTAAATATACCTATATAGGCTACATTAATGAGTGAATAAAGGAAAGCTATGGAGGTAGAAGCCCTATCTATATACTATATCTGATATTCTTTATCATTATAATAATAGTTAATACTTGATTTACAAAAATATGTAATGCTTTATTGTATCTAACAGTACCAACATTGCGTTATACGTTAGTATTTTATAATTTCATTAAGCTACAAGTATTTAATTTATATGCATGACAGAATTTAACTAATTAGGGAGGCCCCTGACCAATGTTTATTAACAGATGCCGATTTTCTATTTTTTTTTTCTAAAAGGAGTTGTTTATCTACTAAAGATGACGATTTGTCGATGGTTATGATATATTTCTAATTGAAATATTATGAAAAAAATTATTTTAGATAATCCAACTGAGGGAGTTGGAGAGCCAAGTGAGCAAGGGGAAAACTCTCGTAGTTTAAAAAAGTTAAAATGTAATTATTTTTTAAGAAATAATGGAAATTATATGTACTTAGTTTGTACTATTATAAACAATTTTGAATTAAAAAATGTTGTCAAAAATAAATATAGTATTGTTTTCATAAACCATATATTACTACACAACTCCTTTCGTCTACATCTGGCCCTGTTTATGTGACACAATAGAAAGGTGCCACAATATTTTGTATAGCCCATTTCTTTTTCAATTCCTAGATCCTAGAGCCTACAACAACATTAATTTTAGATCAATTATAATATAATAAAAATAATATGTAAGTATTATATTGTAGAACAATATAATTAATAAATTATAATGCCTAAACATTTTAAAAAACGAATAAACAAAACAATATAGGCATGTATATTGTACATGTATAATAAAATAAAACTATTGCTTGTTTTATATTATGTAAGGTTTACAACAGCCACATTATTCATTGATTATTATTATGCATAATAAAACGAATGGAAGATACGAAAACTAGACCGATTATCTTTCGGAACATTCTGGCGAATTACTATGTAGTCGGGTTTATCGTCTAGGGGTTATACGGGAAAGGGTTGTCTGTCTGGAGAAGTATTCATGCCAAATGGACTCAGATACGCCAAGAATATCTAACGGGAAGCGACAATATAAATAAAAAATGTCTAACCAAATGACAATGGATGTTTTATTCAAAACACCGGTTGGTAATGGATTTTAACAACGAGAAATAACGTAGAAATTCAATTAACATGCGCAGATAATATTATAATAAGGTTCGGATAATTAAGACATATGATTTACAGCAAGTATATATTATGTTGTTATCGATTAATTACCCAAAGAGATGGTAAAATTTGAAACTCATATTATAATAAATGTCGATAATTATTAAGAATAATTAAAGAATGTAATAGAGAATTCAAGAAATAATTTGATTCTAAATAACCTAGCAAATATTTTTTCGAAATTGTCACAATTTTCGGTCAGGTATACAAAACCAAATATTGGTAATTGGATATTTCAGAGAATATAATTGTTAATTTTTATGGAAACCAAAAAATATCGAAAAAATAGTAATACGTCAAAAGTGTGGGTTGGCGAGCAAAGCAAGCAGGGTGAAAATCACTAAAATTATTTTATAAATTACTTAACAAATTATATATTACGTTATATTATTAGTAATAATTCGTTGAACGAATTTTAAATAACTGATAATAAAATAATTTTAATCTATAAAATCGTTTCAATTTAAAAAATAAGTACAAGTTCATAATTATTATTATTATTAGCGGCTGTTATGAAAAAAAAACACATTAACAATAATGCGTTTTAGTGCATCAAAACATTTACCTTAAAAACGATTTTACGGTATAGTATTGTATACAGTTTAAAACACATAAAGTAACTATTGACGGTTTTCAATATGATCATTATAATATCGTTAACCATAATTTATTATATACAAATATACGACCGTGAAACGGTTTATTTTTGGGTTACCTAAAGCATTTCGTTTTAGAAAATAAAAATCGCTATAATATGAAGTCGAGTCGATCTAGTCATCATTGACAGCAGTATATCTCGCACTGACACGGGTTAACGTAAATAAGAAATAATGACGTAAACCATAATGTACACACAAGGGGGGACGCATATACATTCGAGAAACGGTTTTAACGAAAATAGTCGACAGCAATACTTACTCGAGCGGGAGAAAAAAATATTTATAATAAAGCAGCTATAGAGTGCCTATACAGTACCTATAATCATATTTAGTTACGCGTGGTACAATTTTATTTTGCGTTCGGTAAAGTATGTTTGATGTGCATTAATCTACACCAACATAATAAATACGCCACACTCACACACACCCACCCACCCACACACACACACACTATATATTAAGTATATCAAGTGCATCCATCTGGTCGACGTGTAAACAAATCACGTTACTCGCGGAGCACCAGATAAATTGATACCGAAATAAATCCACCCGAGTACGTAAGGTTCGCGTCGATATAGTATAGCTGATACTATATATATGTATATAAACCGAGTTGTAGCCGACTTTCCCGTTCAAATATTATTATATACCTATATATATATATATATATCTAAACTGTTTTACATAAGCTTTTTTCCTGCCTAATCGACAATCAATTTATTACGAACGAAAATACAATTCAACGTTCAAATTAAATTGATGACTATCATGGTAGTATAATAATAATAAATATCGTTTGGTATTATTACGTCATAATATTGTACGAAACTTTTGGGTGTACCTACGGCTGCGTACCTATACTAACTACGTTTTTCGTATTATTTCGTAGTTTTCCCGAATTGTATGCAGTTTAATTTATTGCGAGCACACGTGCACATTTGTTCGCCACGTTTTATATAACATTTCATGACCTGTTTGGCCAATTATTTATTTGGAACGCATACAAACTATACACACGTATTTACTTATGTAAAACACGCTTAATTGGATAGAAAAAAACACCAAATTTCCGAAGAACAACAAACAAATTAAAACCAATATTTACCCAACTATCGAAATTAAATGTTTTTTAATAATTTACGATTAGATGATTTGTCTCTTTTATAGTTTGACTAAAAAATACTAAATATTAACTATACTATAGTCGAAACAATTAGAACCATTTTTGATTATAAGTACCACTTAGAATGTATAATAATTTACATAGACATAATGTGTATTGTAAATATTATATAATATTATATATGAAACGTTTATAGTATGTAAGACGATTATCTCTATCAAATCGAATTCGCCTCGTCTACCTATACATGATGAAAATACATTTTAGAAATAATGTCGTGTTTGAGATAATAAAATACAATTTTAGTGCACTAATATAAATTTTCAAATTATTATAAGAATACAATTAATTTCATGCAATAATGTCTGTAAAAATTAAAACCAATAAGATGTAGGTATTTAAATTTATATTTAAATGTAAAATAAAGTAAAGCTATATTGATGATAAATTCGAATATACACGGACAAATATTTATAATGCCTATGTCCTATACATAATATTATACTATAGTAGTTATAAAAATTGTTATAATAATGGTTGAAAATAAACCGGAACGTCAAATTAATAAATGTTAATGGTTATTTCAATTTGAATTAATTATAATTAAATAAATACTAAAAACATAATATTAAATAATCCCCTTTCATTAATCATATTGTTTAGAGTAAGCTAAATTATCATACATTATTTAAATCGTAAAGAATCTACCAACGAAACATAATTAAAACATTGAGTAAAAAGATAATAAAAAAAGCATATTTTTTTCGTAATTTTTAACAATAAAAGCTTTTACGTTGGTATATAAAATCGCATAGTAATTAAAATGATACCAAAATAGATGAGTGCACAAGGCACAGTTGTCTAGTGTAACCAAATAATTAAATTTACTTCGCAGAAAATTCAATAAAGGTAATCTAATTTAGTGATTTGAAATATAGTGGTTTAGTAACGAAAATGGTGTATTTTAAAAAACTATGTTATGCTATAATAATTTCAAAATTGACATTCAAGTAAGTAAATTAGTAATAAAATAAATAAATAAATAAATACGAAATGAAAAAGAAATTATCTAAATTCAATATTCAGCAGTTTACCCATTCAATAAACTTTATTGTATGCTATATAAATAGATAAAAATAATGGATGTATACTATACTTGTGACGATCTAAATAATAGTTCTTAACAAATATCATCATCAAATTAAAAGCTTAATATTATTAAAATCCATTCAAGATTATAAATTGAGTTTTATTTGTTTGCGCAAGTGCCTACACTTATATTTACACACATTTGTACTAATAATAAATTACCATTTTCTAGAGTAGTAATTTATTTAACCGTTCGAACAAAGTAGTAATAAAGATTGTTATTAAGAAAGGGAGCATTCAATTGCCATTATTAAAATTAATTGATGCATACCAGATACAGCGAAACCTATTTGTTCAAGAGTTAGCAGAGACATGAGTGTGCCGTGGACCACAGTGAACGATTTCACTGATGTAATGCAATTGAACAGGTCTCGTAAGTGGCAGGATGACACACCAATTATAGAAACAGTATAAAAACGTGACAGCAAACACAAACGGCCGTTTACCAATTATTATTTAGCCGAAAAAAGTGTTGTTTTTCATTTACCGACCAGAAACAAAAAAAAATTTAAATCTCTGTCCGTATAATATATATATATATTATATAGGTACACGCGTATTGCGTATATATATATATAAGGTATTAAATAATTTATCAATCACAGGCGACGCAATACGTCAACGGCATATAATCCTGATAACCAAATGCATGGGACGGAATGATGGTGGCCGGGGGGAGGCAAGGGCTTGCCGTAGTTACTACATACGACAGGCTTTGGTGGCCATTAATCATCCATCGCGGTCTCATAGTTTTATCTTCTGCCACCACCGTGTCAAAATTCGAAAAAAGTAATATATCGACGCGCCAGGTGGACGAGAAACGGATACGAAAATATTTATAGAACATGATCCCAAAAAGTGACATTTTTTTCCCTCTCTCTCTCTCTCTCTCTATATATATATATATAATATATATCTATATATATATAATTTCAAACGAGAAAAACTTTGTGCAGGTTAGTCTCTTTCTCTCCCTCCGTCTATCTATCTATCTCTCTATTCCGTCTAAATTATTGAATACCGTACTACGGACGTGTAGCAGGGTACGACAAAATTATCAGGGGTAGAAAAAAAACCACAGCAGAAGTTTGCTGCCGAGGCGACGGGTGTCGAGGAGGGGGGGAACAAAAGGGATTGCAAAAACAACTTCATTACAAACTCAATTTCGACGGCTCATTTGATACCGTTATGAAAGCCCGAGGATTTTATAAGTCTTACATCGACCAACTTCCGTTTTAATTTTTTCCCACTAATTTTATTGCCTTGCTTTTTTTTACAAGTAGTATTGTTTTTATTTACTGTGGTTAACAATTTAAATTAATGGAACACTCTTTATTATTTGCCCCTTATTTTGATTATTATTACTACGCTATTCCGGATACCAAAGGTCTTTATACACTATATATATTAGCTGAGTTAAGAACACCCCATTTTTTTCTAGCGATCATCAATCACTAATGTTACTGTTTATATTATATTTAATCAATATTCTATGTAAATTGAGTTAATATAGTGATACTTTAAAATAAAAGAGAACCGTCAAAAAGTATTAAAATATAACTAATAGGTAGTTAAAAATAATTTATATATTTTATTATATCGTAAAATATTTACTCACACTTTTTTTTGTTAATTTGTTAGTTTAATTTAAAAATGTTATCCATTTAATATAAATCCATGATAAATTATTATATGCACAAAACTCCGATTTAAAGGTTGGCAACAAAGTTTAAGGGTTTAGTTGGATAAACTACGTTAATTCTTAAATCAAAGGTGGAATTTTTGAGAACTTATTGTAATAATAAAATTATTAAACTAAATAACTTGATTTTAACTATAATTAATTTATATATTCATTCATTTTAAAACGTACCTATCTAAATGTTTAAGAAGTTAGACTAAAAGTTTTTTTTATAAAACCGTTTTATTTATTTAATTTATGGTAAACTACAATTTTACCATTTTTATGACTATTTTACAAGTTACTAATGTATACTTAAAATAAATTATTTACCTACTACAAATGTGTATGAAGATAATAATTTGGATCGTTATATATAGTTTTAAGTTATTCAGGTTTAAACTGAGCTGAACATGGACAAAAACTAAAAAATTTAAATAAAACCGTTTTCTTTTTAATACTTACGCGTATGTAAGTATGTTTGAAACAATGATAAATAAAATATAAGCATTAAATAATAAATTATTAAGAATTAGATAAACTAATAGTATAAAAGTAAAACTATATGAGTTATTAATAACATTGATAAAAAAAAAAAACAGAATTGTATTAAATTAAAATAAAAAATTATTTTTATTCGACATTAGTAATAATGTTTTATGTTTTTTTTTTTTTTTAACAAAAAATGTAATGATACTGAACAAAACAGTTTCAATGATTCATTTATAATCTGTGCGATGATGAAGTTAATTATCAATTAGTACTTAGTCCATACTAAAACAATCACGCATAAGCTCTTTTAAGTTCTTATTTTAAATAATCAACATAAATTATAAAAGAAATATTTCTAAGAAGAAATATTTTAATTAGAAGTAAATTTATGTGAACAAATACTTTAAGTTAAAATGTCACAGATAACGTGCCAAATGATCAAGTAAAATCAAATCACAGAACATTGGCGTAAAAGTATGAAAATTTATTTTAAGAACTATATTATGGCTTATTCTATTCATTCAAAATACCTGATAAAGTTTAATAATTTCCCAATCTCCTATAATCTAAAATAAGTATTTTATTAAATTTAAAATAATATATAATGCATGTGTTAATAAAAAACAAATGTATAAAAATTGAAAATATTAAGCAAAAATATTGCTAATTTCATATTTGCACTTATAATATAATATATTACGTAATTTGTGATATACTGTGATAATATACTTTTGTAGAAATTATATTCAGTTAATAATTCATATTACCATATTATATTATCGTGATGGAATTGAGAATGATTGATCACACGTGGGAATATTAGTTACAGTGTATTATCAAAATACATTAATTAAACATAATATTATAATATTTTTTCATACATATTATAATATTGTTATGCACTTACGGCCTTAACTTTTTAACTTTCAATTATATGCTCATTATTTCTTCAAAGTTTTTCAGTCATTAAAAATATGTTAATAAAATTATAGTCCTTAAAAATTGCTTTACAAAGACATAAAAAGATATAATATTGGATCTAGTATTTATTATTTTAATGCCATTTTTACAAATTATAAACGTTGATAGATTCATATTAATTAATAATTACCAACGTTTTCCAATCACCCTATAACTTCCCAACTCATTATCATGAAACTATTATCCTACTCGTCCGGTTTTCGATTTTGATATGACAATATTTTAAGAAAAATTATCCACTAAATAATTTACAGTAAATGAGGTCATTTGGAAAATAGAAGTTCGCAACTCCACAGAACATTCCTTAAGTATTACAAAAGTTCTAAAGAATTTGAAAATATGATCTTAAATTATCTTTAAAAATTCCAAAATCAGATTTTGAATAACTGCATTGTTGATGAAAAATAGGTGGTGAGCACTCATGGTGAATCATCCCGTATAATTATTAAATGTGTAACCACGTGGCGAGGAAGTAAACGGTAAAAATGTCATGTTCTCGTGGCTTGATGCTGTGATAATACAAAAATGATCGGTGGGGAGAGCTAGGACATGCAATTCCGTACGACGGATCGGGTGAATTACGCGTATTTCTCTCTTTATATATATACATATATATTAGGACAAGTGTAAACTTGCCGTAATCCGCGAACACAGTTAGCGGTATTAAAAGCCCGGACGGACAGTTTTAGACGTCAAATGAGAATACAGGGTTTCTCCCTCTCTCATTACCCCGTACTAACCCCCACATGACACTGATTTATCACTAGCCACTCTTTAACTACCCCCTAACAAAACTTGCGCATAAATTACGTACTGCGAAACGTATTTACGATTCGTATACACATAAACATGTAGGTATGGTGTATATACGTTGTACATTTACGGATTGATAAACTTATCTGAGTCATCTATAGGTGCAAGCAGTGGCGTATCCAGGGGGAGGGTAAGGGAGTTGTAACTCCCCTACCCCCAAAAATTGCTAAATTATAGCAACGTTATCATTAATAAATTATCTTCAGATTAAACTCGTCAAAAATAAATTATAACCCCTCCCGTTAAAACAATTCTGGATACGCTACTGGGTGCAAGCCTCCACCAGTACCTTTGTCCTTGTTGGACAAACCTGCAATTCACTATCCTTTCGGTGATCGGATCATAATATTATCGACAACATCTTGACCTAATCACCGTCATACAAAAATCATATCCTCTGACTTTACGTTACAAACACCACAACACAATATATTGTTTGAAATTTGAATGGCCACCATTGAAAAACTTCAGCGGTAATTAACGAACACGACTGTAGAAACCAATAAGGCTCTAGCATTACAATTTATGACGGGAATAGTTGTAGGAGTAGGTATATACAGAGTGCCAATATTATGTTTTAAAGTAGGTCAATACTCTACTGCGGCTAATAAAACGTTTAAGTGGATAAATACATTTCCATACGTACATATTTTACACTAAAAAAAAAGTATTAATACTCGTTTTAAAAGATAATTTAAAATATCAGAAATTATTAGTAATACGCATCAATATAATTTTAAATATTATGCTTAAACCATTAGGTATAATATTATTTATTATACATTTTATCAAAGCACTGCCTTTGATGATGATGGGTTTCTTTAATCAAATATATTCGTGGATATAATACCCCTACTAATACGCCTTTGTTACCTATTCATCGTATTGTGGGCAATATTAACCTTTTATCTTTACATTATATTATAATATAAAGAGAGACTACGAAATTCCGTGGATAATACATAATTAAAACCTATAATATGAATAAGTGTATTACTGTAAATGCATTCATTTACTTATCGATTTAATAATATTATAACCCAATTTACTAACTAAATTCAATACTGCGTAGAAACGGAACTATCAGAAAAATAAAGTTTAAACAAAATTAATAACTAAAAATAATATATTTGAAATCGTCTACCATTGAATCGTTGAATCATTAGGTTAGAAAATATTTAAGACATGTGCAGTACGTAGGTATAATCACGGAATCCAATAGACATTCTTTTTTCTAGGATGAAGTAAACTCATAGGTGAACCAATCAAACGAAAAAAAACTACAAGAAGTTATTTATCTTTAAACCATCGTTGTTTAAAAGTAGTTTTTATTCATAATCGTGTTGTGCGCATAGGCACATACTTAAAAAATTATTTTTCATAAATAATGTGTGTAAGGGTTCTAGTGTTTACATGATATAAGTGTATAGGTATTTTAAAATCTGGGTAAAATTACTTAAAAATGATAATATTATAACTATTACATTTTTGGCTCCATATAATATTTCATAATAAATATCTTCTGCACGTTATATATTTTGGAACGATGGATAAAATAAAGTTATTACAGGTAGGGTACCTCTACTGCAATTTCGTGAATGGGTCGTAAAACAAACGTAATGGATCTGCAACATTCCGTGTATTTGGAGTCACAGATCCAGCTTTATGACTTCATATATGTGTATCCATTGTGTTTAAAATTGTGTGAAATACATTGTTTCATATTATATTATAAAGATATTATACACATCATAAATATGTGATGCACGTATGCCGCTTTTTATAGTTCCCCGATCATTCTTTAAATACAAAATAAATATCACGCCACACGAGTAATTGAATAATTTAATGGACCATGATTGCAAACGCCATTGCCATTTAATAAATATGCCCTAATGGGCATAAAGTAAATTTGAATTGAGATGCATAATGCGTTTGAAGCTTATAAATATACTTAAGTAGTCATTCTATTTGTTATGTGTAGATACAACCGTTTAAAATAAAACATCAAAATCATAGAAACCCATTACAATAAAGTAGTAAAATAACTTAAATATTATGCATATTATAACATAATATTATACCTAATCTTTAAAATTATGATTCAGAATAATCAATTGCATTATTCAAAAATGTATAATTATAAAATATTCGTCTCTAAATAGTAATATAGGTAAGCTAAATCAGCTATACCTACTAAAATTATTATTATTGATCATTAAATTCAACGACTTTTATACTATGAAACAACTAATCCAAAAGGATTAAGGAATACATAAAACTATTAACTTACTCAATACAAATACCTAACTGAAATGTATATGATATAATGTATCACGTAATGTTAATTTTGTCTTTTGAGAGTTAAATTTTTAATTAAATTTCAACTTTAAATTTTTTAGACTCAATTCGCTTTTGTACGCTTTATGGATTGTGTTTCTCGTTCTATAATTAATTACATTTAGTAAAATCTATTTTTAAAATTTGAACAATTCATAACCATACCTAATAAATTATCATTGATGAATTCAACAATTAATTTTATTCAAAACACACATTTTGCTATTTTGACCCTGCATTATGGAATTAAAGCAAGTTTGTGATTGATAGGTATTTATTGAATAAAAGTTAATTAGGTATATTATACTTTCTAGATTAAACCAGGCCCTATTGTTTGTAAAATTTCGGACTGCACGTTTCATTTTATTCTCGCTACCATCTTAGCAAAAGGAATGTATTACATAATACATATTACATATATAATATATATATATTATATACCATATGTATACAATAATTTAACAATGCAATTCAATAAAACAACAAAATACTTATCTTTTAATAAAAATCATAAAAATTAAATAGCATAATATAATAATAAAAACCTTAACTTAACTTTTAATAATTAAAATCATAACAATGCATATTACTTTCTTGATTTTTCATCAAGTAAGTATAGTAATTGAAATGAAAAAAGTCTGAACTTTGAAAACTTCAAGAATTTGTGTTAAATAGGAAAATAATAAAAATGTAACTCAGTAATGATGAATAGGTGGGTAATTTAGCTAGCTTTAATATAAAATATTAATAAGAGAGATTTTATATCACACCCAAGCGGTATACCCAATTTGAATCGATAAAAACATTCGCGTGAACAGTCCCAAAATTTCTATTTTTTAACTTTTATCCTAAACTATGATACCTAGCTAGAAATTTGGTTGATAACTCATTAAACAGGGATTATCAGGTAGACACTAAATATGGAATTAATTTTTTTTTTTTTAAATTATTTAATTTTTCACAGATAAAAAAAAAAAGAGTTATTTTCTCTAGATTTTCATTTAGAGATGTAGATCTCCGAAACTGGAGAACGGATTTTGTTGTTTGGGGTCTTGTTAAATTCACATTTGCTAGGAGAATTGCAGTGAAGATTTTCAGAACTTTATCTAAAATCGTTAATTCATTACAAAGCTGTAAAGATGAAAAACATCAAAAAACGCCCAATAAAATTTGTTTTAATTTATTTTAATGTTCTGTAGTGAATTAACTATTAAAGATAAAGTTCTGCAAATCTTCACTGCACTTCTCCTAACCAATGTGAATCTAACAAGACCAAAATCAACGAAATCCGCTGTCCGGTTTCGGAGATCTATCTCACTAAATGAAAATGAAAATGATTTTTTGTGGGGCTGTTCACGCCGACATTTTTCTGGATTCATATTGTTTGACCGCTTGGGTGTGATTAAATCAGTTAAAAAATTTCTAAAAATTCAAAATCAAGAAAGTTTACATGCCGATCCCTGACTTGGCAATTTTTGTTTTGTAGACCGTAGTCCACACACGTTAAAAACGTAGTGCACACTTGTATATTCGTAGTGCACATTGTGTGTCGTGGTGCACATAAAAATAGGGCCTGGATTAAACGCATTAATTATGAAAATATCGTGATCAAACATGGATGGATAAGTTCTGATACAAAGTTATTACAATCGAATAAACAATAATATTGATTGCAAATTGTATGGCTTTGTGTCAATAATTTAATTTATAGGTCATTAAAAGTTGGGGCTGGAGGAGAAGTACTGGCACCATAGTTCCTCCTCCAGTCCTCGATACCACAATAAAAAAAAAAAAAAAAAAAAGGTCATTAACAGTTAATCCATCTATTTGAAGAACTCGAGTTTATCATAATTAATTCAAAATATCGAAATTCAATTTGATGTACAAACATAAAATTATCTTTACCAAAAATATATTGACAATTATATTTATTTTCAAACTAACTATTTGTATATAATTATTATACTATGAATTTGATTATTCCAATCAACGGCACTCCGTTTACAAAATATATACATCTCCCAACGTCTCCAATCATACATACCACGCAGATCATGGCATGTAAATACCATCTCCAAAACAGCATCCATAAACGTTTTTGATCCCGTTTAACCACTCATCTAATCACCTTCATTAGAGAACTCAACACAAATTATATTCCTGGAAACTACCAAGATCATTGGCAATGATAATGTGAGCTTTTAAATTAATGATAAATAATATAATAATATAATATAATATTATAATATAATATAATTAATGACATTTAATGTCAATTAGCATCATTTTTTCAAAAGTGTCACAGCCGAATGACATCTTATATTCTATTCTGTATAAAGTCAAACTTGCACCAAGTGTATATATGTAGCTTTTTGTATAACTTATTGCGTACCTACCTACAGATCAGCTTATGTAATAATAATAAAATATTTAATTGTAATATGTATGTACATATTATAATGATGATTATTGATTAATTATTTTGAATTTAACATATTCTGAATCAATAATGTTAATCTTAATAATTAATTGTATAAATATCCATCAAAACGATTTGTACTAAATTATACTGTAAGGGTTTATTCTTATAATTAAGACTTTATAGTATATAATATCTGCATAGAATAAGACCAACTTTATATAGCCTATAATAAATTATATTAAGTAAATATGCGTGGTATTGTTATTGTATTTTAAAAAATCGTAATCGATGTTACATTTTAAAATATTTTTCATCTTAACAATGAAAATATAATTTAATTAAATAAACTATGTACTATTTATAATGACTTGATTTTAACTTGAGTACTTGACTCGATTTCAGGTTAACTAAATTATTCAAGAACTAAATAACATTCTAGAAACAAACTTTTCATACTTTAATGGAAGTAATAAATAATTACAAAACCTAGTTTTGTAATTTAAATTACCAGTTGTTCAAAAATATATCTACCAACTGCATTTACCAGAATATAATAAACAAGTCTATTAATATTATCTAATAATAATTGTGTCAACTGAATAAATATAAAAATTGATTTTGATTTTGAAAAAAATAATAAAATTGCCATTTAATCTGCATAAATAATTAATTATGATTGTAGAGTTAGCAACCAACCTTTTAGATCCGTTGAACACAAAATTAATATTACATAAATATTTCATATTATGTTAAAACATAAATCTTTTAAAGACAAACTCACAAGTTTTCATGAATAGCCATGACCAACTCAAAAATAAGTATTCCATATCGTATTAGTCAAACTTATTAACATTAACTTTATCTTTCTATTTTCAAAAGTAACTCACACTAATATTATACGTATGTTGTATTTTGTATGTACCTATACACAATATATAATGTACAGCAATTCGACTGTATAACATAATATTATGTACAGTCAAATGTGTAATCACAATGAACTAGGATTGTTTGCTGTGTCAATTAAACTTTAGTGCCTATTTAACGTTCATATCAACCCGAAGTATTTACGAATAAATTCGACTAATACAACACGACACAAATAGTTGGTTAATATCAATAGGTATGTTATATAATAGATCACTTTAAATATCGAACAAATAAAAAAAAAACACAATTTCAATAAGTATGTAGTACCTACTAATGATATAAATATTTCTCTCCATAAATCCAAATTGATATACAATTTACAACCACTTAAAATCGGAACTATACCAAGCTGTATCAGATTTGATGCAAATGACAATTTTCACTCGAAAATAATAGCTGACAGTCAATTATTCAACGTAACCATAAAATATAATATAATAAAAGTAGGTAATAACTAATAATGTTAATAAGCTATAACATTTTTAATGAGAGTTAATAATTGTATTTATTACGTTTGAGCGTCGTCGAAATAGGTTTTAAAAAATAAAACTCGATGGAATATTATAAATCGATATGTATTTATTAAATCGGTAAAAACAGTAACATGTACGGTCACGTGTGGCAGACACAAAATAATAGACGTGATTTTACAACCGTCATGTAATATTCACCACGCACGTAAACAAGAAAACAATTTGGAATATAAAAATGTCGCTTGTTTATTTCTACACGGCATAAACTGTACACAGTACTGTGGTGCATTATACATTCAAAGACATGTTTCCAAGTTTAAAACAAAAAACCAACGACACCGATAAAATTATAATAATGTACGCACCGGCAAAAGTCGATCGCCTCGCGAAAACTTCAACTGATGTAACTGTAATTATAGCACTCAATCGGGTAGATTTTTATCGTCTCGCAAGCGTTTGTAAATATCTGTACGTCCTATATAATAACAGGATAGCAGGGCTTGAAATCGATTTCAAATATCGATAAAAATCGTTAAAAATCTTTTAGAAAATCAAAATCAATATCAAAATCGTTAATGGTAGGTAATGATTTTCAAAATTTATATTGAAATTGAAAAAAGTTAAAATCGATAATTTATATCAAAATCGTAATCGTTATTATAATAAAAACGATTTTAAATCAAATTAATTTAAAATTCAACACCCAGCAGATCTATTTATATTGTCAATCCGCAGACATCGCCATATTTGGTAACAATATTGATTATACTATACATATTATGCATGATAGTGTATAATAATATAATATTAATAACTAGTATTTTGTTTCGTAGAATTTATACGATAAGGAATCAGCGTTCGATGAGCGATCGTTGTTTTTGTGGGGAAATTTATTCCGTATAATATAAAACTATATATAGACATTTTGTATTATATTATTATTATGGAAAATATATTAATTTATAATACTATATTGGTTCGTTAATCGTTGGCCGTCAACCGTGCGTCATATAGTTTCAACCAATAATATAATATACAATTAAATAACTTCAAATAGTTTTATTTTGTACTCTTGCAGTTTTAATTTTACGTCGTCATAATATTTTGTCCCATTCCAGTATAACACAGTACCTACTCGTGTTTGCGGATGCGTGCCGCGTTGGTATGTCTGATTAATAGTGATCTTTTTTTGCCGTGTGTTATTCAGTTATTCCACCATTTTATACTTCTCATTACTTATTGTGATATATAATTTAAAATGGGTCGACACCAGACTAACCCGGTAAAAAATTTATTTTTTACTTACGATATAAACAAAAACGAGTCAGTTTGTACAATTGAAGGGTGTCGTAGGCCCGTACTTAAGGGCAATGCAAGTCACAATTTAGAAACACACATTCGAACAACTCATCCCGATGAAGCTATCATGTTGGATGAAGCTAAGGAAGATTTAAAAAAAACGAAGTTTAAAACTGGTGTAAAGCGTCTTAATAATGATGGAAATAATTCGTGCTCGAGTAAGGTACGTATTAACATATATTTTTTAGATATTTGACATAATTGTTGTATCTACCTACCTATACCTAAATCTTTTGTAACAGAAACATGGACCTTTGGATAAACATATAAAAATTGAAAAAAAAAATTTGACCGTTAATTTAAATAAGAGTTCATTGTTGGAGGCGTGCACAGAAATGGTTACAGTGAATGGTAGACCATTGACAATTTTCAATGACTCTGGGTTTTCAAAAATTCTACGTCCCTTAACAGAAGCAATTGGTGGAGGTAAATAAATTATTTTAAATAAAATATTTAAATATCTAACAATAATATATGGCCGTACACTGATACACAGAACTTATTTGCTTACATTAATTTTAATATCTCATTGTTTTTATTTATTAAGATATTTTATTAATCATAAATTAGATGTTGTATGTCCAAAAGGTTACCATGTTTTTAATTTGGCTAAAATTAAATTTCTGGTACACATTTTATAAGTTATAATATTCGGAACTTTTCTACTTTACCGGACACCCTTTTTTTTGCAATTTTTTTTTTTTAAACTTATGTAGTTAAGCACGCTGAAAACGATGGTGAAGTCCAAATTTGGCGCACGGACTTAGTTTTGAAGTTATAGCCTTTTGAAGTTCGCTATTTTGCGATTTCCATGCATTTGCGCAACACTATACTTTACCGCGCCTATTACGAATATTAATATTTTTTTTTTTCGATAAGTGCCGTAAAACTTGTAATCACTGCTTATAAGTAGGAAATCTAGGGCAAAATTATTTATTATCAGGAGGATTGAACCACGACTGTTACCGCACGACGACAAGTTGAATTTTTTTCAACTTTCTGGTAACGCCTGGTAACATGGTATATTAATTAGGTAACCACAATATTCAGCCAATCAAAACACTGTAATTTTAGGACGACGTCCTAAATTATGGACGACACGATACAGTGGCACCTTAAACAGTTTACTTGCGGTTAGCGCCGGTTACACGCCTATTCTTTACTGGCGCGAAAACATTAAATTTCATTTTAAATATTCTATACTATGGAGAAACATATAAATTTGTTTGATTTAATGGAATGGTCAAGCCTGAACAATGGCTTAGGTTTGATTGTCAAATTACAGTCATTTGGTAAATTGCCAAATGAACAAAATTGTATACGAGGACATCCGATGAGATTGGTTAAAGATCAATCGTCAATCGATAAATACAAATGGATTTGTCGTGCAAAAATTAACAAAAAAGGAAAAAAATCATGCAATTATAGGTACCTAAATAGAAAATTACTAAAACTACTGGAACAAATCTAATTTCGCAGCCTCGCAAATTGTTCGGAAATCTATGTATTTCAACGAGTTAAAATTTACGTATATACCCGCGCCACAGTACTCCCGCGCGGGGTGGTATTTTTGTTTTACCGATTTCTTTTTTTTATATTATTATGGCTATTTTACGACTGTCTCATTATTACTAAATTGTATATTATTACTAATATGGGAACTTTTCTACTTAACCTCGATTTGGTATGCAACGCCTTCCGAAGTAGGCCACAGGTTTAAAAAAATGCATTTTTGTTGCACCGATTCACCGAGCGGGGTCACTCGATCGCTGCGCTCGCTCGGACAATTAAAACGAAAATATCCCCCGATTTGCTGTGCAACACCTCCCCAAGTGGGCCACAGGTTTAAAAAAAAATGCATTTTTGTTGCACCGATTCACCGAGCGTGGTCACTCGCTCGCTGCGCTCGCTCGGACAATTAAAACCAAAATATCCCCCGATTTGCTGTGCAACACCTCCCCAAGTGGGCCACAGGTTTAAAAAAAAATGCATTTTTGTTGCACCGATTCACCGAGCGTGGTCACTCGCTCGCTGCGCTCGCTCGGACAATTAAAACGAAAATATCCCCCGATTTGCTGTGCAACACCTCCCCAAGTGGGCCACAGGTTTAAAAAAAAATGCATTTTTGTTGCACCGATTCACCGAGCGGGGTCACTCGATCGCTCGGACAATGAAAACGAAAATATCCCCCGATTTGCTGTTCAACACCTCCCCAAGTGGGCCATACAGGTTTAAAAAAAAATGCATTTTTGTTGCACCGATTCACCGAGCGGGGTCACTCGCTCGCTGCGCTCACTCGGACAATTAAAACGAAAATATCCCCCGATTTGCTGTGCAACACCTCCCCAAGTGGGCCAATTTAATATTTTGCTATAATGTGTAAAATACCTTAAAACTTTCACCCCTTCAATTATAATATATAAGTATCAATATTCGTAGTAGGCGCGCGGTAAACTAGTGTTGCGCGAATGCGTGAAAATCGCAAAATAGCGAACTTCATTAGGCCATAACTTCAAAACTAAGTCCGTGCGCCAAATTTGGACTTCACCATCGTTTTCAGCGTGCTTAACTACATTAATTTCAAAAAAAAAAATTGCAAAAAAAAGGGTGTCCGGTAAAGTAGAAATATACCTAATATTCTAATAAGTATTAATAATATTAACAAATATAGAGGTATGATTACCTTTTAGAACATATAAAACAGTATATTTTTGGCTTAATTACTTGAACAATTTTAGATACCTTTTATTTTAAATTAAGCTATATTAAATTAAGAAACTTATTGTTTTTAAAACTAACTTAACTTGGGTTAAAAAGTTAATGCGTAAGTGCTGCGTACTGGTGTACAGTCGTGGGCCATTGGTTCCTATTTAATCAATGTCTATAATAAATTAATAAGGTAATATTTTGTTTTACATTTTAGGATTTACTATTAACTCGCAAAATATTAAAAATCACATATTTAATGCATCAAATGTGATTATTTCAAATATTAAAAATGACATTAAAAAGCAACTAATAAGTTTAAAGATTGACTCAGTCAAACGTCATAATCGTTCAATATTAGGTATAAATATTCAATATATTAAAGATGGTAAAATTTCTTTGAAAACATTAGCAATGGTAGAATTGTTTGACAAGCATACCGCAGAAAATTTAAAACAATCGGTGAAAATAAAATAATATTTATTTGTTTTTGAACTACAATTATATAGATATTATTATAAACTTTAATTTGTAATGCCTTTTTATAGCTTCTTGATGTACTTACGAAGTATGAAATAACTCAAGAACAAATTTATACAATAACTTGCGACAATGCTGCAAATATGATAAAGATGGCTAAAATAATGACTGTCAATGATATTGAGAATAATTTTATTGATTCAAGTGATGAAGTTGATAATGATATTCCAGACATCAACAATGAAGATGTTGAAGATGATGACAGCCAGAAAGACAGTGATGATGAGTACCTTAATGATGGAACATCAATAGCTAATGAAGACATTGAGAATGAACTTTTTTTTGACTTATTTAATACAGGTAAATTCATTATAAGAATCTAGTTTACAAAGCTTAAAAAAATTAAAAAATATGAAAATATATAGGTATCGAGTATTTTTTTTAAATTGAAATATTAAGATATAGGTTTATATTTTAAATAACCTAACAAATAATCAACCATTTATCAGTAAATTATTAAAAACAGATATTAGTTATATACATTATACCTAGTTATTAAGAGGATGTCAGCGCACTATTTGTTTTTTTTCTCTAGCCCACGCGCAACATACACAAAACGCATTTACGCAAAATCGTTTTTCCTATGTTTTTAAGTAATCTTTAAGTAAAATCACCCTTTACAAAAAATATAGATAGTAATATTTTTGAGGGATTGACATACCAATTTTATATTTTATTGTTATTTGACTCTGTATTCGACTTTCAAAATACACAAAATAATGTTGTAAATTTAAATGATGTTCAAATTGTTGTTTTGAGACAATATTTAGACAAATCGATATGACATTCCCTCAAAAATATTATTCTCTATCTTTTTTGTAATAAGTGTTTTTAATCTAAGATTACTTAGAAAGTTAGAACCATAGAAAAAATGATTCTGCGTAAATGCGTTTTGTTTATATTGCGCGTGGGCCAGAGAGAGAAAACAAATAGTGCGCTGACATCATCTTAATATTATATGGTTATACCATAACTTTAAATATTTAACATAATTTGCGTGGATAATACTTTTTTTTTTAAATATTTGAAAGTTAAATAAATTACTTACACTAAATAAATTAAAAGTGTGGTCTAAATATTTTCATGAAAAACAAAACTTAATATATTTTTAAAAGTAAAAAAAATGTACTTGTATTTGTATTCTTAAGACTTAATAAACAAGGCCTTTTTTAATAGTTTAATTTAAGCGAATGATGTTTATAGCTTAAATGTAAAAAATGTGTATACCTATAGGTCAATTAAAAAGTTCACTTTAAACAGAGTAGGTAGCTATCATATTACACACTTAACACTCAATATCAATAAACCGTAAAACAAATTTTGGTGAAATGACTGGGTATCTTCCATAAATAAATAAAATGCATGTTTTAAAATTAACATAGATGAAGCGACCATAGCGATTCAATCTTTTGAAGATGATGTGTTTGACGCCATATCAGCTTCATCTATAACGTCATGTGTGCGATGTGCCGTGCATACTTTGCAACTATGTATTCTAGATGGGTTTAAAAACGCACCAATCACCAGTTGCATAGTTCAAGCAAGAAAGGTAAAATTTTAAAAGCTTAATATAATAAAGTATCTATTATTTTATGTTCATAATTTAACTATCTTACAAAACCAGGTGGTGAAAAAACTGAGAACTCCCAAGTATGCCACTTGGCTAAAAAGAAAAAACCTCAAATATGCTATAATTGATAACGAAACAAGATGGAACTCGGTCTACAATATGTTATTTAGATTATTAGAGTTGAAAGAATTTTGCCAAACCCACCATAATACAAATACTGAACTCAAATTAAAAAAAAGTGAATGGGATTCCATTAAAAGTATTGTAAGTTTTATTTTTAATAAAATAAGTAACGCTAATATAACAATAAGCAACACTATTTTACTTATAATTCTGGTTTTAGTATTGATAAAACTTATAAAAAAAAGAATGTCTAATCATTATATGAGTATTGTCCATTTATTAAGTAGGTATATTATATATTATACTATATACAATCTTTGAAAATAGAAATAAATGAAAGCAAAATTTAAATGTAGTCTGATATTGTTATTTTAAATATAATTTTCACTTAATTTTTATTCAGACATGTGAATACTAGGAATATTATTTTTTCTACAATTATTATGATACTATATATTGTTAGCATATATTTATAAGTATAATATGTGACAAAAAATGAAAAAAAATCTAGGTATGAATTTATTATGCCATGGTTTTTTTTTTTTTAAATATTATAAGGTACCTACACTTTTTTATCTAAATGTTTGACTTTTACATTTTGTATTTTCTTATATTTATTTTAAAAAAGTCATTAAAAATATTATTATACAGTTAATTATAGTTAAGTTTTTAATTTTGAATATAATATATACTAAAATAATGGTTTTTAGGTTGATGCATTAGAGCCTGTCAAAATAGCTACTTTAGCTCTTCAAAAGCAGGACATAAACCTCGGTGACTTCTATGGGGTATGGCTTAAAGCATCCCACGGTCTCCAGTCCAATGGTTCAATTTTAGCTAAGCAAATTTTGAAATCAATGAAACAGCGTGAAGTGCTTTTATTAAAAAACCCTGTTTTTTTGGCAGGTTTGTTCAATGAAATATAATAACTGTCATAACCATATGCAATACTTTATATCCTACAGTTAAAACATAAGATAAGACTGATAACTTGGTGCTGCTGAAGACTATAATATAATTTATTCTCAACAAAAGCTTAAAAAAGTTTATGTACTTCTATATTTTTTTGTGAGAAAAATATTTTATTGTGTATACACAAGAGTCCTGTAAAAAGTGTACACATTGACCATTGATAATCCAATTTGTACATAGATTAACCAAAAAAAGTATAGAAGTACATAAACTTTTGATAATCGGTGTATTTTGCATTTAATAATATTTGATACTTTTACTTTAGCAATTTTCCTTGATCCACGTTATCAATGCATGTTAAACGAAGCTGACAAAAACACCGGAATTAATCATTTAGTTAAAACTTGGAAGTTTATGATTCAAATACAAGATGATATATGTGAAACTGGTGATGTCAATAACTCAGCTATAGGTTAACACCGATTGATAAACAATTTTAACTAATTGCAGTAAATATAAATAATATTTTTTTTTCAGCCAGTACTAATGTTGATTCTCCTAATAACACTACTGAAACTACTGATGACCAGGATGTATTTGAATTATTTTTATCATCTCAATCATCTGCTTCAAGTCATCATAGTGGCACAGGTATCTTAGATGATATATCTGTTAAGCTGTGTAATTTTAAAGATGTTAATCGCCTACATTACAAAACAAATATATTGACATTTTGGGAGACCCAAAAACACGACAATTTTGAACTTTATAAGCTAGCAACAATTGTTCTTGCAGTACCTGCTACTCAGGTACCTATATTTATAACACGTTGTATATTCATGTGAAATTTTTTTATTTTATTTTCATTTTTCAGGTTAGTGTTGAACGAAGTTTCAGTGGTATTAAGTAGAGATGTTCCGGGTACCCGGCAATTACTCGATGGCCGGGTACTCGATATCATATTTTAAGACTCGACTCTTACTCGGTACCCGGCGTAATACCTACATTTTTACCCGGCCATTACTCGGTACCGGCGTAATATCTTCATTTTTACTCGACTCATATCCAATGGCAAACTCTGATAATCTATTTATAAATATATGCATACCTATAATTAATAAAATAGGAAAAATCTAAAATTGTAAGGTGATAAATTATAATTTATTTTGGTACATATTGAAATAACTGAACCGAATTACAATAGCCAGATAATTATAAGCAAATCATGTTTTACATCTACAAATTACAAAAATAAATCTAATGTTTATAAATTTGATACTTGATATTTTGATAGTACTATAATACAAATTTTGTATTTATAGTTCTACTCGGCCTATACTCGATACCCGGTTAGTGTTAAAATTTTTACTCGGCCAATACTCGATACCCGGTTAGTGCTATAAATTTTACTCGGCCAGTACTCGGTACCCGGCTTTATACCAGATTTTCTACTCAGAACATCTCTAGTATTAAGTTTATTTTATCTGATTTACGTACATCATTATCAGCTAATTTATTAGATGCTATAATGATTGTACGCTCAAATACAAAGTTTAATAAATAAAGTATACTCAGGAGTTATTATTAAATTATTGCGTAACACTTATATTATACCTTGTTCCTGGTACCCTTTTTAATTGTATCCTATTCAACAGACATTTATTAAATTATTCAAATACAATATATTCTAGTCTTCGTGAGGAGATTATATAATTATATATAGTGTCAAGTGGTTGAGTCAAGTGGTTCCATACTTTCATAGTTTCATGATTATTTAGTTGTTATAAATTATAAAATAATATCATTTATATAAAATATAAATATCAATAGTTGATATTGAACTTATGAGTTTTTCTTATGTTTTATGTATTACCTATGAACTTATAGTTTAAAACATTGTTCTCTTCATGTTTAGTTAAATGAAGTCTGATCTATGAATAAAAAACTATATTTTATATTTTAATCATTTTGTTCATAGATGTATCCCTAGTTTATTTCTTTTTAGTTCACTTTCGTATGTTTTTTCATTTTTGAGACACTAATATTATAACAATTTTAGTGTGTATGAAACGTTTTATAACATTATAGGTAATAAAAAAATTAATTTTAATTTAAATATATATTTATGTATTACCTACATCAGTAGCTTGTAGCTACAACACTATTATGCTGATGATTTACTAAAATTTGGGAAATTATTATGAGTAATGGATAACATTCTGTTTTTAACCCGAAATCGAAAAAAAATAAATACCAATTTTGAAATCGAAATTGAAAAAAATTAATATCGATATTCGAAACCAAAAACGAAATTGAAAAAAATAAATATCGATATTTGAAGCCACAATCGAAATCAAAAAAAACTAATATTGATAATCAAAATTAAAATTAAAATCAAAAAAATTTTTTTCGTTTTCAAGCCCTGCAGGATAGACTATTTTTTGAACTGCGACGAAACTTTTTAATGAACTGCACCACTATCCCAGTGGAGTAAAAAACGGCTCTTAAACGTTATCATCTATATGTCACCGAGCTTGTATGCGTGTTTTTGATACAGCTATATGTTTTACTCGATTTATCAAGAGACGCTGACTAAACCACAACATCTAAGGTTTGTCGACTACAAAAAATCACACGTTCGACTTTACACGTATTAATTTTATTTTCAACTTCTGACTGCATCGTCTTTCGTCGAAAGTTTACAGAGTAGAGCGGTAGAGAGGGTTTTTGAAGTCAACGAATGTCGTAACAATACGATCTGCACGAAAAGCATACGAGCCCCAAAAAAAAAAAACTGTTAAGAATTAAAAGAAATCAATTATTTGGTATTCTGAGCAAAACGATGATGTGATGATCATTTCGGGTAGTGTGTTGTTTTTGATTTTTACGGATTCTCATATAATAAAACCTCTGAAAAAACGATTCCCCGGTTGATGACACTCCCGTTTCGGTAAAATCCATTTTAGTTTTTGCTATAATTTTGAAAGTGTTATTTTTCTGGAGACTTGAAACTTAATTATAACTGCAGCAGAGTGGATATTAAAGAAAAATATATGATTTTTAAAAATATGAGGGTTTTGTTTATTTAGATATTACAAATATAGTGACCAACCCGTTTCGTATTCAACCAGACAGTATAATAATATTAATGGGTATAATATTTTCGTGACATCCTCTTTCGGGCGATGCAGCAGCACCACCGAGTGAAACACTCGTACCTACTGCAGCTACATGTAATGCGAATAATATGCGTACCACCAACTCAACTACCCTTGGTGGAGGTGCAACTACCCCTTTCAAGCACCGCGACCGCCACTCAATCTGCTCGCGTGGCGGAATCGCTAGTCGTAATCTACGCCATTGGGTACGTGACGCCACCACCACCACCACCGGTACATTGTCGAGAACCCCCGAACAGCATCACCGGCATCAGAAACCATTGTGCACAGACCGTATAAATGTTGCGCTTTCTCTAGCGGTGTATGTGTGTAGGTATATAATATACGTGTACACAACACTCGGTCGGTTGGCGGGCCGCGCTACGTGTTAAATTATTACTTAATTAAACCGTTATCTCTGAGAGGTAGTTATGGTGGCCGAACGCGAAGATATTCATTGGGCTCGAGGGTCGGAAACGGAAGGATCGACTTAAGTCTTGAGGGACTCGCGCGCCCCCTCCCCGCAGCGCACAGGTATAAAATACGAGTCCCCGCTACCCCTTTTCGCACCGTCGACGACGACGACGACGGCAGTGGCGGTGGCGGCGGCGCCACCCGTGTCCAACGCGCCACTAGATTTATCGTGTTTTAAGTTCGGTTCTTCTACTCACCCTCACACTACTCTACCTAGTCCATCACTCTCTCCTCTCTCTCTCTCTCACTCTGGCAGAGTCTTGTTCTATATACTCGCATCGTAATCAACACGCACATACGCTCAGTAAACGTACACATATGTACAATACAGAATGATTCACCATGCATGTTTATCCTAATTTTTTTCATTTAATAATGCATTTATTAGTTCTGATTTTTATACCGAATATCTATACTGAAGGGCAATATATTTTCAAATACTTAAATAAAATTGCTTACACCATTCAAGAATTTCTCTGCAGTGGTGATACAAACTTATGTTTTTCAAATGAGAATCAACCAGTTTACTGTAAATTATGAAATAGATGAATTTTTTTGGAAAATGTTATTTTAACGAGTAGTTTTTGAGTAATTAAAGCTTTATGCACTGAGGATATATTTTTTTTCAGAAATATATTTTTTGTAACATCAAAATTAAAGTTTACAATAGATAATATTAGGTAACCAAAAAAATATCTTCCACCTTTAAGCGATGCTCGTAGTGGAGACAGAGAGTTACATGCAACTATTTTACAAAACTGAAAAAGATATAAGATTTACATAGCATTAATTTTCTATTAATATTTTATAATTTGTAAAAATTGTCATAACATAATAAATAACAGATCCAACATTTACTACATATTTTTGTAAACCATTTTTAAAGACTTTAATCTTTAGTACCTATGTTTTGTATACATTTTAATGACTCAGTCACTCAGAAACTTCTCATTCTATATTTATGATTTAGATAGGTACGACAACTTTTTCAGCAAAATCATAAGCTCAATAATTGTCAGAAAAAAAGGTGGGATATCATAAAAAAAAGTTTGTATCGCCACAGGAGACTTCATAAATGGTATAAAAATCTAATTAATTGAAAATATATTCTTTAAGTAGCTATACTTAAATAATCCAGAAATATTGAGGTGAGCATGCTTGGTAATCACTCTGTGTATTCCGGGGGATACTTTTTATTAAAGAACACTTATCAGTTCAAAAACTAATTACGTTTTTGAAAATATTCTTAAACATGATTTTAAGTTATTACAAAGAACAGTAACGATAAAAAATGATATATTTTTCACTATTTTTGTCATTATTAGTTTTTAAGTTTTTCTTTTTGAAGATATACATTTCTAATTCCTTATTGCAATGCAGAATATTTTTGAAGTACTTCGATTTAATAAAATCGAATTTGGATCGGTTCTTTATGAATAATTATAAGTATTTAACACTTAGATGAGCGGTACAGGGATACCCCAAAATAATCCACTCGTCTAAACTTTGAATACATATAACTCATAAACTACTCGTCCTAAATTCGAATTTTTAGTATCAAAATACTTTAAAAAATATTCTGATTTGGAAAATGAAATTAAAACTCTACGCTGTCATTCAAAAAAGTAAAAAACTTAAAAAAAACTATAAGGATAAAAAATATTTTAAAATATAATTTTTTAATAAAAACGTTGTTTTTTTAACAACTCGAAATTATGTAAAAAAATATTTTCAAAAACATTAATACTTTTTAGATAATGACTGTTGTACGCTTAGTGAATCACCCTGTAGATAAGTGTACCCAAATGATGCAAAACAATGAGTGTGACATTACTGAAGTCCGTTCTCCGTCGAATATAATAGTATAATACACAACAATGCGTTACGTTTGCGTGGTGGGATGGGGTAAGAAAAAAAAACAGTACCTAAGCGCGGTTGACCGTGAAATTGCTGCACAAACGCGTTTACCTATGGCTGCGAAGCACACAGGTCCACACACCGTCTGTTGGCCGGGCACAATAAAACCGCGGGAGTGCGGGACCCATGCACCCACACCCACCCACCGCGTTATTTATTATTCCGGTCGCCCTTAGAACTTAATTAACGTTTCTGTATAATGCGCGGCGTGTGCTGTATACCATATTGTTATGATTCAGGTATTTTGCGTTGTATTATTTACTTATTTCCACTCACCATGATTGAATTGGTTCACAGAATTGGCGTTCAGATCGACTTCTTTGCCCGTCTGCTGTGGGTTACCGCTGACAATGATCACGCCTGCAACACCATAACAATTTACACTATATTACAATAATAGTATTACTATGTTTCGTGATATTATAATATATTATAATATTATATAAACAGACAACCGTCATCTGTAAATATTTTTATTATAGTTTACATAATATGGAAGTGGTTAAAATTTTTTTACCAAAAATTAAATAGTAACAGTGATTGAATAATTCGCACTCTTGCACAAATACAATTATTCATGAAATACCCATTAAAAATCATCTAAAATAAATGCGTACGAATATGCACATTGTAGATAAATTACTACTCTTAATTACACAATTTGTCGAAGCTCACCAGCGCTTGGAGCTGGGCACCAAGGTGGTCAGTTTCGGGAGCGTCGAGTCTGGCTGCGTATTAATTGGCAGCTATATCTGTGGTCTTCAGGTTAGGTTAGGTATGAACTTCGCTGGAAGTGTGTTGACGGTTTGAAGGATTGATTAAGACTGACGATTTTGGCAGAGTGTCCCCATATTTATACAATTTGGTTACATTATAATAGGTCGAGTTTGGAATGTTTGAATAATATCTAGGTATATGAGGTATATTCGTATATTAACTAATAAATATTTTATTTTTATAGAGACGGCAATTATTATAACTTTGATAACATCAAAACTTAAAACAATCATATTACTGCAAATATGTACATGAACATCATATTATTAATATACATACTCGTATTTCAAGGGATCATACCAGTTTCCGAGCATTTCGAAAAAAACCATTTAGAAAATGTATTTACTCATTCCAAAATTAAATTTAAATACTAAATAGTAAAAGTTAAAACGTGTTGAAAGCTTCATCAATAAAAAATCGATGATTTATTACCAACTTATGGATAGTCTCAATATATCGTTATCATAATAATCAAAATATAGATCTATTATATTTATCAATCGATAGATTGTCGATTGCATTCAACTAAATTTTATTCCACATCTATATTCTATAAGTGTAATACTTTTTTAGCTAAAAACAATACAAACTAAATTAAACTTCAAAATAAATACGTTTTCAACTTAAATGTATAGGTAGGTTTACCATGTATAAATATTGTATGCACTATCAGTATTAATGTATTATACCTATACATATTGATATTATGAAATTATTATTTCCTTATAAGTAATAATAATATCATTTTACACCAACATGTCGTCTTTTAATATTCATATGGAAGTTAATAAAAAACTCGATGAAACGTGAACGAGTTTAAACGACCGTAAACCTTAAACTATTCAATAAGGGTCATACGGTGCTGTTTCAATAAGCTGCTGCTGTTTGAAAAATGGGTTTTTTCATCTACTGAAGTTATTTTTCTTTTTCCTTAAATCTTTATTTTTTTTTTTTATGTATTGTTGTGTATGATATCTGAACGAATCGCACATAATACGATTGTTATTTGAGAACAAAATATTATTATACTTCATAAGGAAACATTTTACAAGTATAAGTACCTACGAGTTCTAGTTAAGATTTTATTTTTTCTAATGAAGAACTCTATGAACAATACAATAATACTAATATACCATAAACACACATATTACATATAATGATATAACATATTATACTGTTAGACGAACTTCTTTGTTAAAGATTTTACATTACATCAAAGTGATTTATAGCTTTAGGCTTTATTATACAACTTACACCATTTTTGTTAGTATATGTAACACAGGGTATACAAGATAGGTGTGATGTATAGTAATTATACACCTTCGATCGTCAGTGGGAAATAACGATAGCTGTATTAATTAATTTATAACATTTTTATGGTGGAGACTTGTTCGTGCAAATATTAATCTTTATATATAAAAATGGAGACAAAAAATTAGAAATAGCATCAGTTGAGAACGGCTTGGCCGATTTTGCTCAAATTTTTTTTAAATGATAGAGAATGTCGGTGAGCGGGTTTATAGCATAAATTATGGACCTAACTCATGTTAGTTAGAGATTTAGAGACAAAAACTGAGTTACACCGGTGGCGCCCTCTAGCAGATAAAAATATAAATATAAATATAATATAAATAATAATAAAAATCGAAAAAAAAATATATTTTTATATTCTGGTTGATATACATTTTTTATTATAGACACTTATAACTTTATAGTAAACAAATATAATAGTTGGCACATTATTCATTTTATTTTGAAACATTATCGTTTTATGTTATCTATGAACTTTTTCAATCAATCCGATTTGTCTCAATTTTTTTTTAAGATGTTCGTAATTAATAGGTGAAGGTTTTTACGAAGGAAAATTTTTAAAAAGTCAACTGAATAATTAGAAAAACTGCAATAACTATTTATTGATGTCTGGGATTTGAACTCGATACCGTTGTCTTTATTTACTCTATGGTGTATTATATTATATTGGTTGCTATTGGTTAATCAGGCATGTTTGTTGATTTGTATTATTATTTTTTGTCAATATATCTTATATATAAATGAATGATGGTGTGTAGATTAGACCTATGGGAAGAAGATACGCTAATTTAAAAAGGGTTAAATTTGGTTTTTTTTATTCATCGGATTTTAATACAGTGAGGTCAGGTTAGGATTTATAGGTATGTGGAATTAAGTCAAAACGTCAAACTTGGTATAACTTTGGTACTTTTTGAGTTGAATCATACACTTACATACAAACAGCACGGGGTCCGCGATCTACCACAGGTAAATTGCCTACCTGATAATATACTGCTGCGAAACAGAATTTTTATTCCGGGCAACAGAAAAGTTAAGATAAATCTAGAACATCATACACTGAATATTAAATAACGCATTGAACAATGTTTGAGTCATATAGAGTTGGTACATTTAACGGGAAACGAAGTGCACGGGATCAGCTAGTATATTTCTAAATTTTAAGACAACTAGTTTGTGTTTAAAATTGTGAACAATAAAAACCAGTATACACCTCATTACGACATTACCTCAACCTCATATTCTTCTAACTAAATTATTAAACAATAATAATAATAATACAATCATTTTCATAATAATTATTCAAATAATAATTGAAATTCAAATCGACACTGTGATTTAACAATTAAATCGGTACAACACATAAGTACTAACAAAGAAAGAAAATACCTACTCGTAGACAATAATTAGAATTATTTAAAAAAAAAAACATTGCAAAAATTATTTTTTTACTTTTTTAATCTATGTAATGTAAATTACGGATAGGTAAGAAAACTATATAAATTAAATACCTAAAAAAAAAAAATGTTTAACCAAACGGTCTATGACATCAGAATATGATTTTCTGTCTAATCATATTCTATCCTTACACTTTACCTATTATAGGTAGTATAGCCAGTAGGTACCAACTAGTATTTATAAATCAATTTGTTATTTCATAGAATATCACTATTCAACACTTTAACTGTTGGTACTATAAATATATATTATACAAGTACCTAAATACGACATAGGAAATATAAAAATAAATTATAATACACATATTATAAATTAGTAAATATTTTTTTCACTTTGTTATATCTATTTTTTTTAATGTTACAAACATAATAGTACCTCCTAAATATTAATAAATTAGATATAAAATTCAAAATATTAATAAAATCAATAACAATTAATAACTACCATCGATTTTGTACTAAATTATTATAGTGATAGGATAGCATCGGTAATAATGAAATAGCTGACTTGCGTCCTTGAAACAGGGCACAATTATTGCGCCTTCGGTATTGCAACGCTGTGGATACGTATTTCCATCGAAATGATAAAACATGTTCTAAAATGCATCGTATTTTCAAGCTATAGGCGTTCTGAAATTCAGAGCATCTAATGCATTGATGCATCGGAACATTGTAGTTTCAATCATAACTAAAACCCGATTGTCTGATGGATATGCGATTAAAATCACTGATAGGGCCCGTTATCGCTAACGAATAAATGAAGTTGTACTGAAATAAAACGATTTTTACCGATTTCATGTAGAATATTGTATTTCCATCAAGAATTGCAGTGTTGCATTACCGAAGGCGCAATTATTTATCGAGAGAATTTACTAATAATAAAATATATATTACACATCCCAAATTTTAATCTAGTAAATAATATTACGTACACCTAACCCTATATGAGGCCAAATTTCTTTGAAACATTTTCTATTGTTAGTACCTATATGTTAGTAAATTGTACGCAAATGAGTTGTTAGTCTAGGAGCTACTGACGGTTTAACCTCAAATGACCCAACACCGAATGATCTGAGATAGTTAAATTATGTTATCGGCTGATTAGTAGATCGTCTAAGCGGAGGGGAGGGGGGAGGAGTGTCTCCAAAATAAGGGCAAACATCAATTGACTTTAGCGCATCAGCCACCAACACCAAATTATTTAGAATAGTTGATGAATCTCAGTTATCTGAGGAAGAACTGGAAAGTAGAGGTGATGAAATTGGAGACGACGTGGAAAAAAAACAAAAATATGGCGTAACTCAAAACACGTGTGGAATTACCAATACAGATGACAAATATTTCGACGTTTTCTGCTTCTGGCTCCGGATCGAATTAAAAAACTGATTAATCTAATGTTTATTATTGAAAAACTATTCTCTATTTTTTTCAACAAAAAATAGCTCTAATTTATATTTTGTAATTTGAATATTGTCCTTATTTCTTTTTTTTTTTTTAGAAACATTTCTAATAATAAAAACTATTAATCAATGAAAAATAGTGTTAATGTACTAATGTAAGCTATAAACCTATAAACTTACTGTTTCTCATCCATCTCTCTTGTAACTTATCCCTGAAAAAATCTATTTATTTATTGGTTTTTATGGGTCACCTATTCTTTAACTGTCGGGATTAACATCGGTTCCCGCCCTCAACTACAAGCTCACCCGTGAATTTTATTCAGGCGATTTTTTCATAACATCATTTAATTATTTCAAATCATTTGGTGATGGTGGCTTAGGCCCTAAAGTCAATTGATGTTTGTCCTGATTTTGGAAACACCCCCTACCCCCTCTCCACAAGACGGTCTATGAATCAGCCGATTTCCTATCGTATTCAGCAAGACCGATTCTATTAGCTATAAAAATGTCAAGGAAGCTAAAATGGGTAGGTCAAACCGTCAGTAGCTCCCTGTCTATGTGTTTTTGTGTGCAAATCAGGGACTGGAACCGTACCGAAAAGAACCGGTTTTGGAACCGGAACCCTTTCAATATTGGGAACCGAAACCTCACCAAAACCCTAATTCAAATTAATTTTAAAACCGGAACCTCACCGGAACACTTATTTAAATTTATTTAAAAACCGGAACCTTACCGGAACCCTTATTTATATTTATTTAAAAACCGCAACTTAACCGCAACCCATACTTTTTTTTAAAGGTTTTTACATTTAATTTCGGTTTTGTTATATCATTAATTTTATTTAATATATCTGTCAATTGTCATTGGTACATGGTAGATAATAATATAATATGAACTAAACAAATTCGTAAATCTATTATTATTATTAAGAGGTTAATTATACAAAAACAATCCTTCAATATTTGTATTTTGTACGTAACAACTGATAATGTAATAGAAATGAGAAATTCCCAATAAAAATAAGTCATTATTTACTGCATATTATTATATGTAGATTGTAGGTACCTATAGGGGTTCCAGTTACCACAATACCAAGCAATTCTCAATATAGGTATATGGTTAATATTTATAAATAACTAGGCATTTTATGATTGTGTATATTATTACTATTACTATTATTAGATCAATTAATAGTTCGTACAAATAGATTGTTTGAAAAAAAAATTTAACTAAAGAGTAAGATTTGCTATATAATTTACATTTTTATAAGTTTTGTTTTATTTTAAAATTTTAAATATTATTTGTTACATATTATAAGTTTATTACTTAATTTTATGTAAAGTACATAACATTTTAATTTGAAAGGGTTTTTTTTTTATTTTAAATAAGATTTTATTATAATCCATTATGATGTTTAAGACGTTTAAGTTATCCTTATCATCAAATATTCAAAAGTATATAATTTATTTGTCATAAGTAGGTACCAATATTATAACTAATGTATGAATAATATCTTTACATTTCAAACGTTTTATTTTATCTTTAACGTAATTATGTGTATTATATTAATTTTGTGTATGACTAAAATGATTTTTAATTGTCACTATCATTAAGATTTTCACTTTTTACAGATCATTTTAAGGTAAAGCACATACTTATAATTCATATATAATATCTATGAGGTGAATAAAATAAAGTAATCAGATTAAAATCCTGTGAAAATGGAATAGACTTTCCAATCTACTATCTTCTTAAACCCCTGACCGCAAGTCTCTAGCCTAAGAAAATATAATGTCTGGTAACTGGTGATAAAAAAAAATAACTTATTTTTAAAATCTTAAATACTGAATAATAATGCAACAAGTAGTAATTGGTAAATGCTACATAGTACCTAATCTAGTAAAATACAAAAAGTGTTATTTGAAACGGGATAGTACATGAAGTTATTTAGTCCTTTCCTTTGTCCTAAGCAATTGGTAGAATATCTGGTAGAAAAATTAGTATTGACGCCAACGAAACTTATCAAATATTTCTTACATGAGTGTTAACTTTCAAGTATAAAACCTAAACAGGAATTTCATTTCAGTTTTCATTTTTTAAGAACCGAAAAGAAACCGAAACCTACATTTTTGTCAATTTAAAAACCGAAACCGAAATTTTGATTTTTTTCAAAACCGAAAAGAAACCGAAACCGAAATTCTAGTTTTTTTTAAAAATCGAAAAGAAACCGTAACCGAAATTTTAGTTTTCTTAAAAACCGAAAAGAAACCGAAACCGAAATTTTAGTTTTTGTAAGAACCGAACCGGAACCGGAACCGTCAAAATCATCAAGGTTCCAGTCCCTGGTGCAAATGATTAGTAAAAAAGGTAAATGTGAGCAAATGTGCTATATCCAGTTGTAAGTCTGTTTACACTCTTATGTACTCAGTGATGAAAATTGGATTATCTTGTGAGGGCTAAGCCCCCCCCTTCCCCCCAAAAAAAAAACATTAATACAAGACATCTCGTACAATACATAAGCAAAATATTTCATACTATATTATATAGTATATAGGTATACTTAATCCATTCCTACTGACTTTATCTGACTGGTTGTACTATAATATAGGTAATATTATAGGTAGGTACTAATAACTAGTGAAAAACTATCTGTGGGTTGAAGCCTCTCCCCCTCCCACCGAGAATTGTTCATGTTTATGGCACTGCGTTCATTATTTCATTATTTTATATATATATATATTATATTTTAATCCCCAGAAATTGGTGACATACGCAATTTGTATTATATTATAACGAATTTGTAACTGTCGTTGGTTCCAGTGGGATCAACAAATCCTATGCTGCGGCATGACTTGAAATGTATGACTCACGGTAACCGTGGTCGGTGTTTATAGGTATCTAAGTGATGATTTTTGTCGATCTTCCTACCTATAGTATAAAATATTAATATAAAAATATATGGTTTATCGATTCATAAATAGTATACAGAACTATAATTTGTCAAACATTTAAAACAGTTTCAATGTCATAAATTAATCGATAACAAGCGTGAAAAAATAATATATCAACAATTATTAGCTTGTACAAGGCTTTTAATTAAAATATGTTCCGAACGTGTGTGCGTATTTTATTTATGGTTCGACAAAATCGATAAACAAAGATCACACACGCATCGGCGAAGCTTAATACACGGCGAATGCAATTACTGTAGCATGGTTATTGGCAGGCTATACATAATATTATGATTATGTTTAATATTGTACATACTCGGTTACAATGAATTTTTGTAATTGTAATTTATTTTACACGTGGTTATAATAGTTATTTCGCTTTTTTCATCGTCGTCGTCGTCGCAACAAAAAAAACACGAAAAAAGAGTAGGTATACCTTTACTATTGTCAGTTGTCACAGCGTCACTCGTATAAAAAAAAATACGGGTTTGCGTCGTTAAATTTTTTTGAAAATAATATAATATTATAATACGCTCATAATTTACGACCGACTTTTGCGGCAGTCCAATAATATATTAATATATTATATGGTATAGTGTATCTTTGATAGGAATCACTGTATGTACAATATTTTATATATAGGATATTAGATAGCCGATAACGTTTTCGTGAAAATAAAATATGAAATCGACTTCCCGATATATAAAAAAAAAAAAAAAAACAATAAAATACAATACAAAATAATACCAAAAGTCGAATTTCTTTTCGAGACGCGTTCTCGGCCAACAGGACAAGTCAATAAATCCGAATACGAACTCTCAAATAATGTGTGTGGGTGTGTGTGTACGGCAACTATTATATTATTATATGACCCGCAGATAATATAATAGAAATATATAGAGAACAACGTCCGACGTCACATCTGTTGGCTGATGATGCACGGCGGCGCGACAGACCCCGCGGGGTTTATATTGCCGAACGTTATTATATTATTATGGAGGATAAATCCGAATAGCCAAGCCCGGTGGCAGAGGTGGCAGAGGTGGGGGACGAAAGTTGCAGCTCGTGTGTGGTCGGGAAGAACGATGGGAAATTATTGAAAAAAAAAAACGGAGAGGATAAAAAACATATGAAAGTCTTATGATTTATACAATAATATTATTGTTGCAGTCTCTCTCTCTCTCTTTCTCTATCTGCATCTCTCTCTCTCGTCTACCACGATCGAGGTAAACGGTTTCCGCCTATCGCACGTGTATATGTGTGAGCGTACACTCCGGCAGCAGTCCGGCGAGGATGCTGCGAAAACGGCCGTTTTATGGAAATGCATATGGAATAATATAACGCCGTAAATCTTCAGATGATAACACCAGTGGCGATTTTGGGGGTGAGGCAAGTGAGGCACCGCCTCACTTGTAATTTTTACGAAAATAAAAAATATTTGGTTATTTATATTGGTATTTTGTACTATTTTTAAATTTTAAATTTTAATGGTATAATTTAATTTTTAATTTTAATTTATTTATTTATTTTAGATATTATTTAATATAATTATATATATATATATTATAACAACAATATTGAATATTATTTTTTTGTACAGAACTTGTGTGAACGCGAGAATGGCTGCGCGTCGCTGCAACGTAACTTACGAGCTATTATAAATTATAATATTAATAGTTTCCATTTAATATTGCGTCCGGCCAGGCGCCGCCGCCACCGCCACCGCTAAAGCGCTAAGATCGACAGAGGCGAGAGGCGGTAGCCGTCGTCGCCTAAGTTAGTGCACACATACCAGTATGGGGTATCTAATGGACTCCGTATGAGTTTTAAGGCATTTACGGATTCCACCCTAAAAAACTGTTTTAGAACATTTTTGTTGACATTAAAACGTTTAGAAAAAAATAACTGTATCAATTCTGAGTTTAAAACTTGACATTTAAAAAAAAAATGCATGCAATTTTAAGATACACTTATGACTTCTAGCATTATGACTTCCCGAACACACTTTCATACAAAAAGCCACCGTCAACGGTCGACAATCGCAGATTGAATAATCATTACAGAGGCTCCTATTACTATTGTCGCCAATCTTACACGAAGCTCATAGACATTGATCAAATATGATTGATTGAATTCGAGGGATCATGGAATAATAATTGATAAAATGCTAGACGCTCAGTCGCCGGAGTCATATCTTAGACCAGCGATACTCAACCTGCGGCCCGCGGGCCGCATGCGGCCCTCCAACGATTTATATGTGGCCCGAACAGAACTCATTAATTGATAAAAAAATATAAGTTTCAAAACTAATATTATTATAAATATAAAATATAACAATAGATAAGGATGATTATGTTTTTGGTATTTTTTCTATTTATAACGATTTTGATGTATTTTATCTTATCGCTAAACTGGCCGTAGCTCGAAAAATTGTAAATTTTTTAGCTTAGCTTTTGATTCTAGCACCGATATTGTAGCCACATCACAATGTTCTATTTTTGTTAGATATTGTACTAACAGAATTCTATTAATGAAGACTTTTTGAAATTCATTCCAATGAAAAATCAAACTAGAGGCGTCGATTATCTTGATGTGATAACTAATTTTCTTGACGACAATGATATTGATATTGAAAAATTGGTTTGTGTGTGCACCGATGGATGTCCATCGATGACCGGGTGTGAAAAGGGATTTATTTCTCTGTTGAAAAAAAAATATAATTTAACAAATATCTTGTCATTTCATTGCATTATTCACCAAGAAAACTTGGCAGCACGCGTCTCTATTCCAGAAGTGGATTTAGTGATGAAAAACGTAATAAATATTATTGAATTAAAAAATGATACAAATCTCGAAGCTATTTTCAAAGAGAAGAGAGAACAAAAAGAATACATAGAATTTTGGAATTTAGTGCCAGGAAAATACAAAACCCTACAAAAATGTGCCCACTTTTTGATGACAATGTTCACATCAACATATCTATGTGAAACTTCATATTCAAAAATGAAATATGCAAAGAATGTGTACAGAAATCGGCTTACTGATTCACATCTTGACGACTTGTTAAGAGTAGCATGCAGCAACTACAAACCAGATATGTCCAAAATAGTGAAAAAACTATCTCAATTTCAAAATTCACACTAATTAAATATAAATATTTAATTAGTGTGAATTTTATTAAGTTTATTAAGAATAAATATTTAATTACATTTTTTTTATAATAAATTTTCAAATGTTATACAATATACACAATATATAAATTTATTTTTAGTTTTTTTTTTAATTTCCGTTCTATTCATTTCAACTTGCGGCCCGCATAATATTTTAAAATATTTTATGTGGCCCAAATAAAAAAAAGGTTGAGTATGGCTGTCTTAGACAGTCAGACAGAAGACATGGGGGAAGGGTTTTGTAAAAACCACATTCTTTTTTTTATTTTTAAAATATATCAATATATAAAAAAAAAACAGAGAAATATAATAAGTGTATATAAGACGGTAATGACCACTGTAATACTAATTATTTTACACTCATCACTTGTGACATCCAGTCTGTGATAACAATAATTGACGATCTTAAACACGGCCCGGTTTAAACGAACTATCAGTGCTTGAATTGAGGGATGACGCGGGGGACGAAGTCATCCCATCTATTTTTTTTTAAACCTAGAATTGCAAATTATGACGAATGTGTGTAAAATAATATTGTTCACTAGTCATTATGGACTCTGCAAAGCAGATAAACACTGTATGTACTTCTGACATCCAGTACCATGTATGAATCTTACAATATAATCGTTGTCGTGTTACGGTATGTATGAAGATTAAGTGTAAATTGAAATGCACCTTACAGACTCCATTATTGGAAGACACAGTGCATACCTAGTATACTAAGCATACCTATTTTAATACTATGAAAGTGTAAAATATCATTGTTAAATGGCCATTATGGACTCTGCTAAGCAGATAAACACTTTATGTACTTGTGTCTTCCGAAGCAGAAAAATAATTCCGAATTTACTATCGTGTTCCGTGAAGTCTTAATATTATGATTTATGAGTGTAAAACCAATGTAATTTGTAGACTCCAGTATTGGAAGACTTAAGGGCATAATATGCATGTAGTGTGTAATGTATTTTAATTATTCTAAAATCCGCTAACAAATAACGGCTAGACGGCGGAAAATGGAAATACATATTTATATATGATATTATATTTATACATTGGAGGATATAAAATATACAGAAGTTTTCCGTAGAGTATCCGCTAGAAACTATTTTGAGACACTTTATGCACTGTTGTAGGTACCTTTACGCTGATCGCTTCCTTGTTACACTAATAACCTAATAGGTACAGTTTCCGTAGACGCGACTAACGCTGCGGGGCATTATAATATTATGTTTTTTTTACTGTGTGGTTTCCTAGACTCAACTATTTTCCTTAGCATCCAATGTTAATTTTATAATAATTCTTAATATGTAGCTGTGTGAAATTCGAAATGAAAAAGCTAACGATCTGAACGATTCTCCAGTTGCTAAATATCTACGAAATCAAATTTATTATTACCTATCTACCTAAGGTACATCCACACTTTTGTAAATGTATAATAGACAATTTTAAATGAAGACGGATTATTATTATTACTAACTAGAATCAGTAGAATACAATTTAAACAGTATTATTTTTTACATACTCCAGTGTGTCACATATTTTTGTATCTAATTTGTTATCTTATCGCATTTGTAGTAGCGTAGTAATAGTAATAGTAATAGTAATAGTAATAGTAATAGTAGTAGTAATAGTAATAGTAATAGTATTACGTAGACTATTTATAAACTTATTTATATATTGTCTCGCTAGGCGATAACGACGGTGGCCGGTGAGCGTTTGTGTTTTTTTTTTTATAGTCCGTCTATATTTTGTTCCTTTATTTATTAGTGTGTCTAGATATTTTATAATAATTTTTTATAGATCACAAAAAAGTGTTCGGATGACAAAAGTACTTATTCCTACACAGGCTCGTCGCTAGGGCACCAGCAAGTAATGTGTTGCTTTAGGCGGCATACGATTTAAAAAAAATTGATGGTGGCAAAATTAAATGTATATCGCTATTTTTCGGTAGCTGACGCGACCTGTTTTTTACTATAAAACGATAACCTCATTAAGTATATATTCAAATATTATTTAAACTCAGCGCTGAAAGTAGACATAGCATTAATTAGGAAAATTACATTTTAAAATGAAGTGACAAAATGTCTATTTAAATAATTTGTTATACCTATGGGCTATGACTACCACTATTATATTTAAAGTCACACCCCAACCGAGAGCACCCACGAGCCGCCACTGGTAATTCGTACTGAAAGTCACAAGTGGAGTTGTGTAGTTTCTGGTGTTCACATCCTAGTCAGATATCATAGTCACGTCGGTTTTATGTTATATTTACGACATAGCCACATATTTTACACACATTGAAATAATTGTGCATTATGAACTCCGGGCTTAAAATATAACTATGTTAAAATCAATTCATAACATTATACGTAGGTGTGTAAAGAAGGAAGTTATAAAGGTGTAAACTTTCTCGTACTAGTCAGATATCACATAGACACGTCTGTTTTATATTATCTTTACGATAATATATACGATAATATATAATATACGGTACTATTATTACACATCCCAATACACGTCATGTGAGTATAAAGGCACTTTTTGACTCCATACTTTTTATCGCAGGAAATTGATAGAAACAGTCAATTATGATGAAATCCATTGAAATCTTTGTGACCTCCGGGTTTTCGGAGGTAACAACGTCTTCGGAGGTAAGAGTGCCGGCTTGTATCTCTATTGTGGAGGGCACTATTGTGGAGGGCACACACACACACACACACAGTGTTATCCAGTGGCGGTTTTGGCATGTAATTTTACATGAGGCTGAAAAATAGTAAATACAATATTACACTAATACAATACAGGTCCTACGACTACGTCATGAACAGACGAATATTTCACGACCAAAAGATAACAGACGTGCGACACCGCAACGTCCGTCTGGCAAGCGCAGGCGCGCAGCCTCCCACCTAGCAAGTAGCGCGACTGCATACAATTAATGTACCGGCGGTCCCGGCGGCGGCAGCCAATGTTTATAATATCGTTGTGCGGTTGATTTTAGTCGCCTCTGGCGGCGGTCTGCGCATGCGCAATTTACACTATTTTAGGAGCTTATATGTGTGGCGTAGACGCACCTCGCATGTGTGTGTGTGTGTGTGTGTGTGTATGTGTGTGTGTCGATACGATTCCTGCACGGCCCTTCTTTATATATATTTTATGCGCCTCATGTCCCACGCGGGTGAGGATAAAACTTCTTATCGACGACTCCGCGAGCGCTCACACAACAATACTGCCCGCACTGCAGCAGCCGCAATCGGCGACCCCATGGGGGAAGGGGGAGAGCGTATCCACAAAGTCCGAAATTATTGTCGTTGGGGGACGATTCGTATCCTACCTATAATCTATACGCATAACGTCATCGTGTAAAATCGTATAGCTGCACTATATTAAATATACATATATGATATATATATATATTTATTATAACGATTCAAAATAATATAATAACAATAACAGTAATAATAGAACAAGTCAGCGCCATGGTTTTGATCTTAATCGCTCTAGTATATGTAAAATAAACGAATTACAAAATGTAATAGCTTTGATGATACTGATTTCACTATTATCTGCAGGAGAGCAAATATTATAAACTCGAAACGTTTATTTCCTCCAGCCATTGGCGCAACTAGGAGGGGGGAGCTTTAGCCCCCCGAACTAGATTTAGCCCCCCAAAAATATACCTTATTGATTTAGATATAAGCCCCTTATGTGTTATTTTAAATAAATAGTTTTGTTAGGTGAGCTATAGCCTGTAGCACCCCCAAAATTGTAACACTAGTTTCGCCTATACGGATCCAGCTCAAGCTTATTATGATATTATTGCAACCATAGACGTAAAGAACATAACTATTGTCTATTACAAAATCATATTGACGAAAAATGATCTAATATTTTTGTACGATTAATTGCTGACTATATTCATATTATTGCAATCTGGTTATCATTTACTTGAATTAAATGTGCAACATACAATAAGTAGTAGAAGCTAAAAAATCAAAATGAAATTTATTGTAGAATTGCCATTTTATTTCAAGTGAGCGTATTCGAAAACTTTTGCAACATGACTTTTGTATGGTCACAACAATTAAAAATTTTAAAAAGGTGTAATGTAACAGAAGAGTTATTATTTATTATGCGTTTAAATTAAAAACATGTAAAAAAACTTTATATACGCAGGTTATATAAGTCATAAATATCCATGTACGTCATAACATATATAAAGTATAAAAAAAAAATTACTTAAAAAGCAAAAATATAATTTCATATAGGTAGAGCTGTGCATTATACTATTATATGTAGAATACCGGTTATTAGTATATTATAGTATCTGACACTAATATATACTCAAAAAAATCTGTAATATCAGCATTTCTTATAAGTTATAACACTATTATAGTGGGTAATTTTTTATAACGGATAACACTCATTATCTCAAAATAATTAAGACTTTAATAATATTTTTTTACATAATTTTAAGTCATTATAAAACAATATTTTAGAAAAACAATAATCTTTTTAACTTTTTTATTATAATTTTTAAGTTTTCGAAGGGCATTATGCAATTTTAATTTCATATTCTATACCAAAATATTTTCCCGAAAAACTTGTTTCATAAAAATATAATTTTTATCGAGTAGTTAGTTAGTTATAAATTATAAGTATTAAATACAGTTCCGTGTAGTACCGCTTCAAGGTGACGTAGCTTTTTGTTTACGCAATTGGTTTTATAAATTTATATCGTCGAGTGCGATCTCTATATTCGGCATGAGTAAAGTCCGTGACGTAGCTGTGGGGGGCAAGGGTATATGCCCCCCCCCAATTGTTTTATTGGTGATATTTAATCATGATTATAGCCTATATAGGTCAATAAAATAATATAGTGTTTTTTGTTTATTATTTATTTGGTATTTTAAATTGTTATCAGTGTTATCAAAAAGTATTGATAATAATAACGGCCAATTATCGTCTAAAATCACGGACCACTGTTGTAGTAATACATTGTATCATTACAATTTTTAAATAGCCCCCACCCCTTGATTGAGCTCTAGCTACGCTACTGAGTAATGTGACCTCATCGCCCCCATAAGATCACCAAATGATCAAATCTAAACGGACACTACCATCATCACAATATTCGCCAATTCACAAAGGGGAAAAAACCAAATAAGATATTCCAAACTAATCCACCGTGTAGACGACCGATGAGGACAATGTGGTTGAACTCGATTCATCGCATATCGTATCTAATTATCTTACTCAAGCAGTCAGGCTATTCCAAATAATCAAATTTTCAACCCCCGGGCTCCTCCAATCTGTACTAAAATCATTAATAACTCCATTATTACTAAACATTCAAAAACACAACCGCGGTACTAACCGTTTCTCATGGAAATATTTATATCTTCATTCCTGATTAGATATCCGAATCCTCGTGTCTATCCTCCACGTCTAAATTATATAATGCTATTCTTAATCACTTGATCTCTACAAACTACTAGCTACCACTCATTCCTTCCATCCTCGTTACGTTTTTCAGGATAATTATCAGAATCCTGTACCTCTGACTTTCCTGAGCTCGCCTGTCCTTACCAAATTATTTCAATGCCTGTTTCTAACTTCAATAAAAATCATATATTACCTAATAGTGAATCACTATTATATCACTATTATATCTGAATAAATTTCTTTTAAATCTTACTACGTTGATTAATCCCATAATTTCCCTACTTGCTGCTGCTTTACACAAACAATATATTCAATAGTCAATTATTATTACTTTTTCATTACTTTTTTTTTAACTATTAACATCATTACTTAATAAAATACGTTATTATATCTCACATTTTAATATTTTCTCATTTATTTTGTACACGATTTAATCATCTTCGTTTAAATATTTGAAATGTAATTGTTTGTTATAATCGAATCATTCAATAAGTGGTTATTTTTATATAGGGGTAGGTATAATATAATATGTACCTACCTACCCAATATATCTTAAGACTATTACACACAAATGTGTTTCTTTCATTTACATTCAAAAATACTAATTGTTGTCTTTTTTTTCTTTTTTTGAGATTTTGAGTCAAATTATCAATTCATCACATACATTATTTACGTATTCAATAGATTTTCCGAAGACATGTTGACGGGTTTAGGATTAAAATAACTGGTAATGACTAAAAACTAGGTACCCACGTGCGGATGATTTATTATCTTTGATAGACGTATTGATAAAATATTTGTCATAAAACAGTTAATCAAAATATGTGGTTGTAATTTTTTTTCAACACAAAACCCTAATTGATAAAAAATGATAGATTGATAAACATTTTTAGACTTAGTTTATTCACAATATTTAAATTGAAAACCTAATACATTTGAATTGCTTTTTAGGTACTTATAAAATGTCTGTTTTTGCTTTTTTAACATTTTAAGTACTTTTTATATTCTGAGTGGAACGATGAATATATTGATTTTACAATGATGTGTGTTTTTTTTTTAATTTTTTAATTTTTTTTACTTTTGTGTCTGTTATCAAGGTTTGGGGCAGTAAAACTGCTTCGATTTTCTTCAACAGTATCTTGTTCGATGGGAAAGTGAATCTAGTTGGTGTATTCAGGAGGTAAAATTTTAAAATTCCCAATAGTTTTCAAAAGCGCCGGAAAAAAAACAATATAAAAATTAAGGAAAAACGGGAATTTTAAGGCAAAATTGGTTTTTGACAAAATCAATTTTGGCTTTTGGTGTAAATCTAAAACAAATGATCGTAAATACATGAAATTATAACTGAATGTTTATATTAACCTTTTCTATACATGAAAAAATGTTCAAACAATTTTGGGCCTATTTTGAGTTGTTTACCGCGGATATACTCAGTTTCGAACTTTTTTAGGTTATTTTTCTATGAATGTCAATAAAACTTTATTTGTTAGGTAAGAAAGCTTGAAAATTTAATACAAAGCTTCTATTATGTTGTTACAATTCCAAACCCTACTGATAACTCACTTATTAACTATAATGGATCAAAATTCGATTTGTATACACTAAAATTTCCAGAAACATAATATATACTAGGTTTAGGAATATTAATTTAAAAATGTACTAAGACTTAGTATAAGTTAAAACTAATAAAAATTAAACAATAAAATATTTTCACGATAACGAGTGTTTATTGTTAAAAGAAGGGCGATTATCCTGCAGTTCACTATTTTCACTTATGTTTCGTTAAAATTCCCTAAACCATTTTTAATTAAGCGTAACTGAATATAGTCTGTGGTATACGATTTTATTTTCAGTTATGTACGTTCTATGAATAATGAGCGCAGTGTTATTATAATTTCACGGAAATACAATTCAATACACAAAAGTTGTACGCCATTTTCAAAATTGTATTAACTATATTGTTCCTTGAAACCTAGTATTATTACTTGATATACTTTTAATATTCTTATTGATTAATGTCGCTGCAAACCATCCTTCAATGAATTAACTTAACTCTATTACCACAAGCTTTAAGTAAAAGTTATTTATTCTATATGTTATACAAATACAATACATAGTAAAACGATTTGCATTTATAATTTAACAATAAAAAAATTTAAAATAATATCATGTGATTTAAAACAAAATGTTGATGATTTATAAATTGTAATTTACAAGAATTATATGATAAGACACTGCTATAAATCATTAGCTAATTGGAAATTGGTATAGACAATATAGGTATGTTACACAAATAAGTATCAAATAGAAATATAAAAATGTAGGTAGTAATAAACGAAATAACAAAACATTGTATTTCTGCAATATAAAATAGTACCTAGTCAATATCAATATAATGTACCTAGATTGAACAAAAATCCAAATACATTCAAATAATACTTGTCAAGTTGTCTATATGTAAAAAAAAAAACAATAAACTTAATTTAAAGACAAGTCTAAATAGATGATTTTATAAGTATCTCATATCAATTAACCTCAAAAAGTTTTTAGTAATTAATCGTTCAATAACAAATTTTTGATATAAATTCGATTTCAAGTTTTGTTATTAATCACTGAACTCGAACTTATTTATTTGAACTTTGGTCAAATCCGCATTATGACAATAATTTTCATAATTATTATGACTTTCGATGGATTTTATACTATATTCATCTGTTGTAATATTCCAACTAATTATTTTACAACTAATTTTAATTTTTTAAAAAAGTAATTTTTTGTTTAAATCGGAGTTCATCAAAATTAACGTCTACTAATATCTACTATTTTTTTTTTTATCCCAGTAAGAACAACTTATTAGGAACGTTGTACTAAATATCCAAGCTTTTTGACCTAGCATAAAAATTTAATTTTTATCGTCACTTATAAAAAAACTAAAAATGTATAAAAATATCCATACAAATAGGTCAAAAATAAGTAATTTAAAAACTTCATCATGTCTAGACAATTCTATTAGAAATATTTTATGGAAAATTCAAGTATCTACCTATTTGATTATTAATTTTTGAAGTAAAACAAAATAATACAAAACGGATTTCATTAAAAATTGTGGTTGCATAAAATATAATCTCATTATTTTCTGTAGTTTCTCCTGTTTATTAAGAAAAGTATGGAAAGTTTACTTAGAACCCTCCTCTCTAAATTCCAACTAGACAACCAATTTGGTGCCAGAAACTACTCTTGAAGTTGAAGATTTAAGCCCTTTTACTGCTCCAAATGATGATAACAGACACAAATTTAAAAAAAAAAAAAACTAAAATAAACTCACACAAGACTGATTTTAACGAAATTGTTTAAGTGTTTGAATGGTTCCCGGGATGATTTAGATTCACAGTTAGACCCGGTAGGTCCAGTCCGGGGAGGTGCTCCCCCTACCAGGGTGGCTGAGTTTCACTTACTGCAGAAAGTTACACCCAAAAAGAGTTGAACAATCATAATTTTTTTTAAGAGTTATCATTTTTTAGGGGAAATCAAGTGAGCAGGATCAGCTAGTAGCATATAAAAATGTTTACAAATATGTATTTTTTTTTAAATAAATATCAAAATCAAATAGGTAGGTACTTATGAACGCAATTATAATGATTACTTTTATGATTTTCTTTCTTAATTCTGGACATATTTTTTATGTAAATACAAATACGTATATAAAGACGAATACAAAACTTAACGATATTGGATTAACGGGGGCTTTTATAAGCATTACTTTAATCTGTCTCCAGTTGTTTTTTATGTAGGTATTCATCAAAACTATGTCCAGGATTAAAAAATGGAAAATCATACAATTAACCATTGCGTAATTTATCGTGTGTGTATTGTATATTTAAACTGAAGCATACTGAAAACGATAGAAAAATTTTAACCCGGGTGAAATAGGGTAATACACTAATACAGCTTGCATATATTATATAAGATCGTTTGATGAGGTCGGGTGGCGCTGTCGATTTAGTCGTAAATAATTGTTATAGATCATTAACGAGCATATAGTGTGCCACTCTGGCGTAAAGTGCACTGGGCACTTCGTTAATTACGACAGCTAGACAGTGGACAAATATAAGCACACGCCGCACTCGTAATACAGATACGCGGGCAGTCATGGTTTGTCGGACCGACAGGCGACAACGACGCAATGTCAATATTAAAATTGAAAACTATAAATTCTGGCCAGCGCGTTTTGTCAGGTTTGAAATGTCTAGACTCTACATCCTCACTCTACAGGTTATCCAAACTTTCCGTTTTATAAATCTTGAATGACATCCTAGCGGACTTATAACGATTTTTTAATAGGCAATTTAGATTTCAATCAGTCTTGACGCCTTGCACGTATTATATTATGAATAAAATGGTTTCATGTTCGGTGGCGTTATATTTATATACAAACGCGTCCTCTTGTCAAAATAGTAAAAACCACGAATCCCGTCTCCAGACCTCCCTCCGGCACCCAAATTTGTTTCCACCTACGGACCTTGATGTGAAGTTACGATCTTTGAAACTAATCCTCACACGAAATCATGGATGTGCGGTTATATTAAACCATATTATAATATATTGAACTACACTGTCAGGTTAAACATATATTACGACAAATTACTATATCAAGTCCATCACATCGTACTGTACATCTGTCGTCGGCATACGCAACCGAACACCTTAAGCATGATATTATAATAATATAGAGAATTGAGATAGCACATAAAAGGGGGCAAAGAGCGTTTTCGTATCCCATCCGTCGAGCCCAAAATGTTTTTGTTGCCAAGTTTTCAAGATAAAAATATTTCCGTAGACACGTCTTGTTCGGGTAAACCACTATACCATAGTAATCCGGTACACCTCGCGCGTATGGCGTATGATATGTATATATAAAGTGATCACTACATAGGTATACCTACTCTGCATATATTACCTATATATATATATACGTCATATATTATACAATACCTAACTATATAGATATATTGTACATTCGAGTATTTTAACGTACCACGCGAACATCTATGGAGGCGAATTGAAAGAATATAATATGTCGGTAGGGGTGGTAGAGCGGGGTGAAATCGCTCGTCGTTCGCCGCCCCGGATTGATGCGTTAAAGTGGTGCACATCCAGCAGAGTATATACACTCGCACCCATACTGGCTGTGCGTACTGCATAATACATGCATTATGGATACGCTGTAGTTGCCTAATGGAACACATCGCCCAAAGTGGCCCCGGTGGCGGTGGGAAAAGGGATGATGAAGGAATAACGAAAAAACAGCGTATCCGCCGAGAAACATCATTCGTCAAACGACTCGACCGCGGTGTGGAGCGATGAGGTGTTGATGGGTGTTGGAGGTAGAGGAGTAAAAGCGAACGGACGTCAACGTGACCGGAAATCTGTGGTGTTCTAAAAAATATATAATATATTTATACAATATATATGTATAGGTATGCCGCGACGATAGGGGAAGGAAAAAATCTGTTCTCTTCTTTTCAGTAACATACTTAACTAGAGTGCACTTCGTCGAAGTGAATAAATACTATATGGCACCCCTCTGTAGTGTATATTTACGTGTATAATAATATGCGGTGTGATAAAATATGATAATTAGCTTATAGTGAAACGTTGGCGTGTTTAATTTTTACCACCACTGTGAATCCGGTGCACATTTCCGGAGTGATACGGAAAACACGTACAAAATAAAACACGATAGACTGCCGTGGACCATATAAAATGTCGAGATTGTATTATTATCGTTTACAAGAATTTTATCTCGCCACGACAGAAAATGGGTCTGCACAGTGCATCGAAAATTTCAAATCCCTTATAATAATGTTAAAATAATTTATAATAGTGATGTATGGGAACTGGTATGTAATATTTTAACTATATTGCATGACCCGTGCATACAGTATAATATGATAATATTATTTATTACGTTATTTCTATGTAATATAATATTGAAGGTATATTATTATTAAAATAAAATGCGCGTTACGACGTCATGCTTTTGTTTTGCTAGAATCGATTGATACTTTTCCGATCGGATTATAATTTTATTGTTCTATTACCTAAATGTACAGTTGTACTATACATAGGAATTCATCTGTAACTAATAATAATCCAGTTACGTACTTACAAACGAATCCTAAACACTATTAAAACACTCGGACGGTCGACAACTGTAGCCCATGAATTATACGGAAGTCTCATGGGCAATGTGTATTATACAACATAATACGTTTATCGTACACTCGCACCAACAAAAACTACCTATAGTTTTATCCATACGTGCATAATTCAGAGAAAATATCATAACAGCTGTCAGCTACCAAGAAAAATGTAATTGAGTTTAACTGTTTCTTCGATACTTTTGGCGATGTGAAAATACCAACGGAAACATTACAAATTGGATACTTTATTCTATATGTAACTACGTATTGGGAATTTGGAAAATAAAATAATGATGAATAAGAAAAGTGGTAAGCCCAATTAAATAATACGGTTTATAATACAATATTATTTATACTTGACATAAGGCACAACACATTCAAATATTATGTGATTCATAGTTTCAATGATGTGCTCAATTTCTATGGAAATTAATTTGTTCCCAGTTATGAATTATGTATAATATCTTCATTTACCTACTTACTTAATATATAGGAACATATTTCTCTTTATTTGAATGATTTAAATGTTATGAATTTATGATATAAACCAATGTATATTTGTTAAAAAATATAAGCACACTGCTCTGATGTTTTCTTTAAACATTATAAATGTATGAATAATAATAATATGCAAATTTATTTTTAATTCTTTTGGATTGCAAATACGATTAATTTGGCAAATTGTAAGAGACTTATGAAAAAGTTGATGTACATATATAATTTGTTTATAGGAATAAATGGGTTTTCATCATCGGGTACTTTCAAATTTATATTACTCGGGAGTAGCTTGTCTGTTCTACTTACTCACCAATACCTAACATTGAAAATTTTAAATGAAAAACATTGAACCACACTAACCCTAAATGGATCTATTTTTTTTTTTTTAAGATCTTAATGCACATACAGAATTTCAGTACATTTCCAAAATCGAAAGTATAATTCACGTTTGGATTTACGTAGAAATAGAAATCAACATCAACATTTTATTTTAGTTGGGTAAGTTGATTTGTAATTTTTATTTGCAGGGCAAATGAATGTAAATAAATATGCATTCGAGTTATGTAGATGTTGCATGCTGAATTGAAGTACTTTCATAATGCACAAGATTCTTTTTAATTAAGAGTCAAAAAACAACTTGAAAGATGAGTATACTTTCTCGACATATATATTTATAGACACTATATACCTACTCAGTAATATTAATTTAGGTTATATAATTATTAAAAAAAACTTCAGTACTTTTTAAGAATACCTACCTATATACATCACTTTTTTAAACATATTATATTGCTGAAACATTCTATTTTTGTTTTTGGTACAGAAACTTGGTTCAGAAATGAAATAAGTGCACATATTATCAGTAATTTTCATACTCAATATGCGATGGATTCTATATTTTATAAACGTACCTACTCCTACATATTTTACGTAATTTCATCATTTTTAAATGGTATTAAATGATTTTATTTTTAGGTGAGTCCTATACTCTATACAACTATACAAGTAGCATAGTACCGGAGAAGTAAATAATCACAAAATAAAATGTTAGCCTATATACATACACTGTACACCATAACATAATATTTTAAATAATTATATATATAGGTATATATCATATATTGTGTAAACTAACAACAGTTTTACATTTAATTGATCATCAAGAACCAATTTTCTTACATTACATTAATGCAGAACAATATGACAACTCAACTTAGAATATTGACAATAATATACTGGCTTACAAAACATTTTGATTTACATAAAATATCTATAGATTTGATCAAAAAGCTTAAGAAATATTGATGTTAATACTTAGGGAATATGTAAGTTGCACACCTAAGAATATGTTAATATCCTTAATGTATCGATACATAGTATAAAATTATTGCTATGCTACACATGAGTATTCCATAATTTTTGAATCGTATTACGAGACGTACAATCTAACAAATATAATTTATATTTTGTCCTACATTCTGCTTCGAATCAAATACAATATGCATATTGAAAAATACATATTATACGATTGTTGCGATTGTTTTATTACGACGATCGAACCGCAAAACACATCATTTCTTAATACATTTTTTATATAATATATATAATATATATATATATATGTGTGTGTATGTAACATAGTATGTATATTGGAGCCCAACGTTTGCAAACATATTAGTTTTCGCTCGGCGCACGTTAGCGAGAAATGATGTAATATTACGTCCTGCAAAAAAAAATAATATTATATAGACAATGTCTGACAAAAACGCCGTTATAACATGTATAGTAACATATATACATTCGCACGCTTATATGTGGTAAAAAGGCGAAAAACGGAAACGATGACACACGGCTTACTACTCGACGACGATGAAAACGAGGTACCTACGCGCTTGTGTGAGCTAGGGGTGAGGGATGTTTGGAAAGAAAAAAATTACGATAGTTTATCCTGTATAATGCATAATCCGAATGACTGGGTTCTTTTCGCTTGGCCTAGCTATAGCCCGACCACCGCTGCCGCCGCCACTTCCCGCATTGGATATTGTAGAGATGTTTTATCGTCATAATAAAAACAATGGCTTTGTCGAGGGACGTCGTGGAAAAAAATAGTTCCCCTGTAGTGGGTGATGGTGTTGAGGTGGGGGTGCAGCAGGAGGGGATGGAGAGATATGTAATAAGGAAACCTCTTGGAAAAGATTACACGACTCTCCGCCACTACGCCGTCGACAACTACCCTGTTCTTATATACGCGGTGGCGGCGGCGGCGGCTAACGATAGACCCGTGCAGCAAACGTAAACAAATTGTTGCAGCCACACACACTCACTATCTGAGCAATACGCATATATTCGTTTTTCGCTGGCGGACAAATTACATTGTAAAGAAAACACAACGGTTTTTTTTTTAAATGCAATCATTTCCATTTCTTTAAATGCGCCGCCTAAATTGGATCCTGTAAGAGTATTCAAGTGTGCGTGTATGACGTGTAATTCGAATGAAAAAAAATATATACATACATATATACATTACAAAGGTTTCGTATTTATTTTTTATTTTTAGTTCAACTTTACAAAAGATTCGAATGAAAATATGGGTGACCGATTTGATGGATGTGCACACAATTCGACGGCGTTTATTTTTTATTTTCTAGATGTTTTATTCGGGGAACTATGGAGTGTTTAGCTTCTAGAGCTTTATGTCGTCAAACTCTATAAAAGAAACTCAATATTTAAAATTCAATTTCGCGTTTCTTGGTATTTAACTCTACCAAACAACAGGGGTAATAATTGTTTTTTTTTTTCATTCACGACCACAAGTCATGGCCATGTGTTGTGGCACAAATAAATTATAAGAAACACAGCACTATAAACAATTAAAGTATAACATTTTAATGCAAACAACTAAATTACGTACCTACCTAAAATGTTTTCATTCGATTTTATTTCATTTCCCATGAAAATAAAGAATTATTTATTTAACTGTTAAATCATTTTTCTTACTGAAAACCTCAAAAATAGTAATTTTGTTACTATATATCTAAAATACAACTTATATAGGTGCATAATAACAATGAACTCCGAGTTTAACAGTTTACACTAGAGAATAATATTGCAGGTTAGTGATTACAAATTGGTAAATGTAATGTTGTCTTATGAAACTTATTTCATTACTATTGACGTATATTTGATTTATAATAATGTTTTTCAAAGCTAAAATTATTCTAAAAAAATTATTGTATAAAATTAATTATTATTCATCAAGTTTTAAAAGTTTATATTCATCGAAACTTTGTTATAGTTACCTATCCCCAAATATACCTATACTTCGCTTAGCGGTTTCTAACTTATACCCACGATATTGACATTCCCATTAATCTATCCCCATAATCTTTCTTTTATTTCATACATATTTAAATATCTTAGTTAATCTATATTGAGATTTGATAATTATTATTCTATTCAACATTTAAACTTAAACGAATAAAAAAGTTGTTAGTCAAAATATTTTGATTTATGTATACAAAATACTTTCCTATTCAATAAAAAAAAAATTTTTAAAAAAAATCAAGCAGCAACATCAAATTTACTGTTATTAGAATTTAGAACACTATTTATATAATATATAACTTGCCGACTATATCAACTTTTAATGACTTTTTATAACATGAAAATCCGTTTAATTAATATGTACACGTTTCTTAATACACATTTTTAAATACTTTTTTCTCACAGCATTATTAATATTTTCTAATTTATTTTTAAAAACTTAAATATTTAAAATAAAATGTATATGTATAGTACGTATAATCATAATCTCTAAATATAGATTTCTAATAGTTACTAAAACTTCGACATAATGTATTTTTATCAAAGTATAAAATATTGTAATATTAATAAACATTATTTTATATTTTATACACCTACGTAATATTACATTTTACATGATATAGTTTTCGTTTATTTTAATTAAATAAGCCTAAAAACCTCATTATTTTGATGTTTTCCTAAATTTATACAATATATATTCTTATACTTTTAATTATAATGTATATGCTGTTTTATCAAGCATGCGCAACCCCCTTTTATTCTGTATAATAACACATTTATTCAAACTCTGGTTTTAGAATTTTAGTAATTAATAATTATTATTTTATAATTATTTTTTTCCTATAAATGTCAATAAAATTTGATTCAGTGGGTCAAAAAGCTTGAAAATTTAGTACAAGGCTCCCGCTGTATTGTTAATTTAGCAGTTGAAAAATATTAAAAATACATAGGCACAATTTTTTTTATAAGCATTTAAAGTTCGATTTTTCACAAAATTTATCAAATTTAAAATGTATTAATTATTTTGTAGTAGAAAATGTATAAAATATTGAACTTTTATAGCTAAGGATTAAAAATTTAAACTAAGGTTCCACGTAAATAGGTTATATATAAATTACTTTATTCACAATAATATCATCAAATATAAATGGCGTTACGTGGTAAAGTCAGCAATCTCCACTTTTTTTTGAAATAATTGTTTTGATCATATTCATATAATACTTTTTACTCTGCGTCGATTGGTGACGCTTATTTTTATCACATATAATCCCCCATCGAGATAAAACATTTTAATACTAGCTGGTAGCAGCAAAGAGAGCATTCTCTAATCATAATACCATATAATACATGTTCTACGTTTCTGTGGCAAACGAAGCAATCTCCATGCGTTTCTGTGACAAAATTGGCAATCTCCGTGGGTTCCGCAGCAAATTTGACAAAATCCATTTTACCTCCTTTATTATTTAATGTTATCGATATTTAACAAATTATATAAATACAGGGAACAACACCAAACTCCACTATCAATCAACGAAAATAAAGTATCATGGAAAAATACAAGAAATAAAGGTAAAACAGTTTTTCGATATTTACCAAAAATCACTACGTTTCGAGATTGCTGACTTTGGCACATGACGCTTCATAATATTATACTTAATAATATCATATAGGCTGTCTGGCCGGTCTTCGCTCAGAATCATTTTTCTTATACAATGATATTATATCATTGAATTCAAATTTAACACCATCCATACAGTGACCCACTTGTGACCTACTGTATAACCAGAGCGACATCCCCTTACCCAGCTTTTAAAGGCATAAACTGATAAACTGCGTCGTTATTATTACCGAAGTTACATTATTTACATTAGAAATAGGTATACGTTGAATTTACATAACATTACATTAAATTACTAAATAATATTATATAGCTTGGCTTTTAAGATCCTAGCCTGAAAATTATGTTTATCAATTTTTATAAAAAAATATTACAAGTACAACATTTAAAATGTCTATAAATAACTCAAATACTCAATAACATCCGACATTGTAGTGTGTCTAAAAAGAATCTAAAACGAATCTGAGTAAAGATTTCTTTTATAAATAAGCTAAAATTTGTTAAGCTAAGAATAAGACGTTCGTTAGGTAACATAGGTATTATCAATAATAATAAATGTATTTTTAATAATCTTTTAAGGCGGCTCTTAATGGCTATTATTTAAGGGGAAAATAGGCAATTTCTAATCTTGTCGTCACCCCCTGTAATTGTTGTGTTAGTCGTAAATGATTATTAGTGTGAGTGCAGTTCTAAATTATGTGTACTGCCACCTTTCACCCCATCGTTCTGTAGTACAGATTTTTTGTCTTAGACATAATAATATACATAGTGCACAATAATATTGTACCTAGTCGGTTTTTAAGTAAAATTTTAACTACTACGAAAAAAACTAAAAACTAATCCCTGACAGGAAAACCACGATTAAAACGGGAATCCAATACTGCACGTAAAAAATGGTCATGGTAAAATGAAACGAATGGTTGCTGCGTTCGTAGTTCGAAAAAAACGTCATCTCGTAAAATCTTTTGGTGCAACATGCATGAAAACGTAAATGAGAACGATAAATGAAATATTTAGTAAATTAAGCAATATTGTACTTGCATAAAACGATAAAACTGGATCCTCATCAAAATGTGTCGAAAATAATATAAGAATTGTAATTTATGTTGTAAATTGTAATTACAAAATGAATAACTGTATCTTGAGATTTTCACGTAGTTATTAGCTACTTTAGAATATTTAGAACAATATATTATTTTATTTAGTATCGCAAATAACATTTTACCGAGTGTAATATAAAAATACCTAATACCTATAACTATATCGTATATTATATACCAACTATCTACACTCTATAACACTAACTTAATGTCCAAAAAAAAGAAATATATTCCACGATATTTTTACCGCGAAATTTTGACAGGATACCTATACAACTATAAGCATAATTATTTACGTAAATTTGGATGACCACAAGACGAAATAACAGTGACATATTTGTGTTATGTATAGTTGTCCTTGTATTTGATAATAGTAATCATCATTTGTTTTTTAATTTAATTTTCCATCAATGACTGTCGCAAATTTCAATTTTCTACATTGGATAGCATCTTCAGGTGTGAGATCTTTGATGGTGTATAGACATTTAATTTCTTTGATATCATCGTCTTCGATTAACACATCAGGACTTGCAGCCAAAACATGATATATTTTATCAACAATTAAACCAATTGGTTTGATTTTTAAGTTTATAACTTTTTTGAAGAAAATTCTTGCTATAGGTTCATTTTTGATGCCATAGTTTGTCGATAAATTATATTATAATATATATTTAACAGTGTTTTTCCTTGAAGTTGTTGCTCGTAATAAAAACCTTTCCAACATTTGAGTCTGTCAGTCGTATGCTTCTCTCTTTATATAAAATGTTGTTTTCGTTGAAAAATGTTGGTACATAATTATTTTCAAAAACCAAACAAATAGATAAGTGGGGCCCATTAATAATTTTATTTTTCAGACGACTTAATAACACTTCGTTGCACTATAGTCGAAATACAATACGGTTTTTGTAGTGAAATTCTATGAAACTTCTATCAAAATTGGTAGGCCATTTTATATAAACATTAACTAAAAATTAAAATTAATAATAATTTAATGTTTAAATTGTTATGAGTACATAATATTATGACTGTAATATTTAAATCAACTACAAGAAAAGGTTGTATATTAATTAATTTTAGCATAAACTAATTATTATAATGTTATTAATTAGTTGCAAAGTTGAGAGTTAACACATAAGATGTGTTATTGTCACTGCATCGAATCGACAGAACTTCTCGAGTACGTTTATTCAAACTTATACTAGGTATTGCAAGGATTACTGCGACGTCAGTTTTCTCCATCAATTCATATTCTACTTCTCTGGAGAACATGAATTAATAATAATACATATATAGTATATGTAATGTATATATTACTAAGTTATGATATTTGGCTGAAGGCGTCATAACACATCAATGCGCGTAATCATATTATGATAATAATATAACCCCGCACTTTAATAAAGCCCGTGACACGTGTTTTTCTTGTTCCTTACTGTTAAGCGCGCAATATATCGACAGTGATTTATGTGTGTCCATCTCAGAAGCAGCGACCCCTCGGTAGACAAATTTCTAGTGGTACACAATTAACTTTTATCCGGCCAGACGAGGGGAAAAAAGAAATCGTTCGAAAACAACTGAACGACGACGCGACGACAATCGACGATCGCTCGTCGTCATACGCGTGGACCCGGTCCTCGCAGTATTCGTGCAAGTCGCTGCCTTTGTCGCCGTCATTGCCAAAATCAATACAATATCATATATATATATAAGTCATACAACATCCCCCTACCCAATACATTCGAACGAAACTAATGAGTTAAACTAAACAAGCACAACTATATTGTCCATAGTCGCCGCCGCCGCCGCCGCCGGTCGTTCCACTGTAGTCATTTAATCTGACTTGCATGAAAACATATACAAGCGTATAATATATTATATATCATATATGTATCTGTGTGTACGAGAAAGATGAAGAGGAGGGTTAAGTGCAGGAGGAATGATCGGTTCCTCGTGTAAAACTAATGTGCATCGACGGACTACGGCCATAGCTGTCATCGTGGTGCACGCGCTATAACCGTTTTCGCTCCCCCTAGTTATTTCAGACGTCACTCCAGAGTATATACAAACACTGTCTTATATATTATTTTCCCCGCGTGTTTACAGTATTCTTAAAACCCGTCATATCGCTGTATAAAGTATACAAGGGGGTTGAAGGTTTTATTTTTAATTTTGATTAAACCGTATATACATATACGATATACCCACCCCGTTTATGTGTGCTTCGTGTATATTCCACGTGTACATAATATCCCATACACGCGGTATGTCGTGTGTTTGAGACACGATCTCGTGTTAACCGTACGCACGGCGCTGGTATCGACGTAAGGCACGGCCTATGTAAAGAGTAAAAACTGCTGCTGCAGTACACAATTAGTTCCATCACTATACAAAACAACCGTCTTGTCTACGAAAGTAATATTCATGGTTGTGATAATATCGTCTTTCCGCGAGCGTAAGTACATACCTACCTAGTCGGTCGTCGAGTATATTACAAACACAAATGACGGAAATTACTTTATGCACACAGAAACATATTCGTACATATACCTAATAGTAAACGGAGGACGAATGTTAACGATAATATTGATTAACATGTAATAATAAATAATAATTGGGTCATATATTAGACAGAGAGCAGAAAAAATAGTACGTGCTTAAAACAAATCCGCACAAATCTTCAAAAAAAGACCTACCAACACATATTATATAAGAGAATAAAATAGATAATGGTATCTTAAAAACTGTACCAATGGTAAGAAAACTGTAAATCTAACTCTCAATAAGTCCCATCATCTTGTTATTTATTGTCTATTAGATTAATCCGAGTACCCAACAATAATGATCCACTAGCTATTATACACAAATACAATTACTCGTAATATCCATTTTAAGTAATACATACATTATACATTCTGAAGTCTGAGGCCTGGTGAGGCATGGTGTTTGGCCGCAGTCACTAATGTGACCACCCTGGTTCTCCGACAAATCTCCCCCCTCCCCATAAACACGTGTTCCAAAACCAACCATAACACCGACAAAATGCTAATGTAGCTGTGAGTGCACAAAGTCAAACAATAAAAATAAATAAATAAAAAAGGTGCTCTGCTGTACAGTAGGTTACAAGTGGGTCACTGTACAATGGATGGTATTAAATTTGAATTCAATGATGTAATATCATTGTATAAGAAAAACGATTCTGAGCGGAGACGGTATGTCAGTCTAGGTATAAAACATATTATATACTTATCTACGGTATTAAAAAAAATGACCTATAAAAAATTACAAATTAACCATATCACAATATCCATTAGGTACTTATAACGCGTTATACGTCAACAACAAACCGTGATAGTATCATAGATATATAATAGTACACTTTAGAAGTTTCAAGTACCCACGAATAATATTATACAATCACAACAAAATAACTAAAATAGTTATTTTAGGTTTTTTATTATGTAATTTCGTCCAAATTTGAACTTAAAATGACTATAAAAATAAACTGTCCTTCTGTATTTTTTAGATTTTTTGGTAACAGAATTAACTTCTTACGTGGAATCTTGTTAATTTTCAATCCTTAGAAATAAAAGTCGAACATTTTATACATTTTTAACTACAAAATAATTATTCAATTTTAAATTTGATATATTTTGTCAAAATTCGATCTTTAAATGCTTATAAAAAAAATTGTGCAAGTGTATTTTTAAAATTTTTCAACTGATATTGTAACAATATATCAGGAGCCTTGTACTAAATCTTTACACTTTTTGGCCCAACAGATAAAACTTTATTGATATTTATAGAAAAAAAAACTAAAACAATTTAAAACTGTAAATGTCCGTAAACGGTTCAAAAAAAGTCAAAATATTTTCAAAATTGTATGGTGTATAGGAAATGCTAATATAAACATTCAGTGAAATTTCCATGTATCTACCAGTCGTTCGTTTTTGAATTACAACAAAATAACGAAATCGCTATATGAGAAATCAAGTGAATATCCAATATTGTAAAAATTTGAATTTCAAACGTTCATAAAAATTTAATTTGACTTTCTTATAGACCTTTTTTTTTTTGATAAAGGTAGATAATCTTATAAGGAATCTTGTATTACATTTTCAAATCTTAGATTTAAAAAGAAAAATTTTTACGAATTCTTAACTCAAAATAATTTGCTAATTTTCGTGATTTTTCCATATTTTGTCAATTTTTGAACTTTAAATGCTTATAAGAAAAAACTGTGACTAAGGATTTTTAATATTTTTCATCTGCCTTTGAAACAATATACTAGGAGAATTCTATTAAAATTTCAAGTATTTTTACTCAACAAATAAAATTTTATTGATATTCATAAAAAAAAAAAAACTAATAAAATTGGAAACTGAAAAATATGTCCCTAAACAGTTCAAAATTGAAATTGTTATCGTGTATAGAAAATGCAAATATAAACAACCAGTGAAAATTGCATGTATCTACGGTCATTTGTTTTAAAGTTACACCAAAAACCAAAATCGATTTTCTCGAAAACAGATTTGGCGTAAAAATTCCCGTTTTTCACTGAGCTTTTGAAAGTTACTGGGAATTTTAAATTTAGACCTCCCCAATGCACCAACGATATTCACTTTCCAATCGAACAAGGTACTGAAGTTGAAAATCTAAGCATTATTTCGACTACTTATCGTGTACAAGGACACAAATAAAATTAAAAAAAAAAAAAAAACACACATCATTGTAATATCAATACATTCATCGTTCCAGTCAGAATCTAAAAATTATACATACTTGATTTTTGTAGTTTTTTATAAATGCTTTCTCGTTGTATCACTTGTATGGGCTATAATTTTACACATAAAAACCAGTATACCCATAGGCGTACTAAGGGGTATTGATAGATACTTATGCTACAAAAAAATTAGATTCAATATTTATTATTGAAGAAAATGATTCGTTTTTAAGTTATAAGTTGTAACTTACAGTATGAAGTAAAAATATCATCGGCAAAACAATTTTTATTTATTAAAATTAATAAGTACTGTATTCTATAATAACATAACCAAGTTCAGTTAAAATTATAAAAATACTAAATATGTACAAAATATATTAATGTTTTATCAAATATTATAAACGACAACTAACAATTCCAATTTAGCTATGTGAGGAAATAATTGTTATGTATTTATATTTTATTTTAAATTAATTGCACAAATAAATAAAAAAAAAAAAAGTTATTAAATCCAACTGAATAGTAGTCAAACATTGCAAAATAAAAAAAACACGGTGTATCCATTAAAGTAGAGGTATTTATGTGGTGGAATTGTCGAAAGTAAAAAGTTGTTAATTTTAATAAAGAATAAAAAGTATCTTTCGATGAATCACCCTATTTGTAAAAATCAACGATTTCGTGGATCATTAGATAATTATCCAATGAACCGTGTTTCGGATAATTTTGGTACCCTACAGGTAATACACCATAACCGTTATACATTCCTCTAGCCAGTAAAAGTTCAATGTACCGGATTTTCTAGACTTTAAAGCTTAATTAAATTGCATAATGTTTTATATTCAAACCATAACAATATGATAATAGTTGGTTAAGTACTTAAATTATTTAAACCCAAATACCGTTATTGTAAGTATAAATTCAAATGTTAAACAAAATTAATAGATAATTAAAATATCTAAAATATTAAATATTATAATATCTTTCGTTTTACCATTATTATCCTAAGTCACTGAAAATGTGATGTTAAATTTCATTATAATAAAATCTAAAAATAAATTAGTCATTATACTTAACTTAACTGCTCAAAATCACATTTGTCACAAAAATATGTCTGTAAAATTATACAATAACAACGGTCAACGAGTATAAATCCAAAAGTATATACTTAAAATATAAAATAAATAAGTTATTTAACGACAAAAGCAGTAATAAATAAACATTACATATAACTTATCCCAAATGTGTGCCAAATTTCAACAGGTTAAGGCCAACAAGTATTTAAGCCCAAGTAAATATAATTTTAGCGCAAAAACTCAAGTTCTCGCAAATGTTTAACTTTTTATGTACCTAGTACTGAGAAAGTACTGAGAATTTTTAACTTTTAACATCAATAAGTACAAACTAGATCGAATTTTCTACCCAGAAAACACCCTCAATGTTGAAATTCTAAGCATTTTTTCTACCATAGCAATAGTGTTTTCAGACAGAAAAATAAAAAAACACCCATTATTGTCTAATAAAAAGGTACACATTCATCGCACCACTCAAAATCTAAAATATTGATTAGAAGTCAAAACAAAAGTTATAAAAAGTAAGTTATCACATATGGCTGTATCAGTAATTTTTGATACACCGTATATTTTTGATTTCATTCAGTAATAAATCAGTATGCTTAAAAATAGTACCTACCTAATATCCATGCTATTTTTTTTATAATTTAACGTTTCCATTAAAACATACGCAGTCAAAACAATGCTAAAAAATCAGATCAGGAAACAGTTACATCGTCCTCATGTAACCTGCAAACTAAATGCACAACAAATATTATGTATGGAAACAGCGCACAGTACGTACGCGTCTCCCCCCAGCAATTTTATTGTTTCAAATAAACAAAGACTCGTGTGTACGGACTTACACAAAACGAGTAACAACAATAACGCATCGCTGCAGTATAAAACACATAATCGAACATTGTCCAAAACATGGCACGTACCAAAAACAAATACACACACACATATATATAATATATATATTATATATATACGAATCCTATGATCAAAGAACAGTCAGTGGTAAGCACGTCATCGTCGACCGTTTCACACCCGTAACCTATAATACACAGCGCATATTAAGTCATATTATATTGTACTAGATATTTATTTCTGTGAAAATTAAGACATATTATGTAGCAGAAATGGTATCAATATCAATTCAACAAGACTATAAGACATATAAAATAATATTATACAGTGATATTATGCGAACTGTTCAATCAACCCGACGCGCGGAGTGTTCAGTTTGGTACGAAAAACAATATCGTAAATATACGAACCAAACCAATTGCCTAATATTTTATTTCGGGTGTATTAGTGTATTATTACTCGTTAGTTTTATTATACTCTATTTATTATTTATTTTGATTACCACTTAATATTAAATTTACCTAAAAACATGTAGGCATGTGATATCAATTACAACAATAAATATGGGTGATGAAAATTAATATATTAGTTAAAAATTATTTTCGAGTTCAATATAATATTTGAATAGTTAGGTTCGGTTTAAAAATCAGGTTCGTAACATCACTCATCAGTAAAACTATAATATCTGCCTGTGATTATTTTTATTTCTATATTAATTGTACTGTATACCTTTGTATGTGCTTCTAGATAACGTCTAAATGACAGAAAACAATTTCAGAGAACTTAAACGCATTTATGAAGACTTCATAAATCCAATAAATAAATCTATTTTCGTTCTGCATTACACAAATAGAGCTTGTATCACACGAATATTGCGACGACTAACGCCGTCGCAAAGATAGGGCCAACAAAAATCGGCAGTGACGCTATAATATGAAATTATGATATACATCAAATATATAAATCGTTAAATTCAAATTCAATAATACAAATATTAATATTATGTTATATTATATTCGATTATTGTGAAAATTACGAAATTACTGAAATGACGCGATCTAGCAACGTTTGACTCTCGGTTACTATAATAATAAAATAATATGTTATATACTTTCTGCGCGCTCGACATTAATAACAATATACGGACTCGTCTCTTACAAGATATCGACGAATATTTTTCAGCCGTGATTCATCTCTGCACGGCGTTATGTGGCATCGGTGGTGGTGGCGGCGACGTTATATACGCGCGTGGGCGAATCATTCTTGTCGGCCGAGGCGGCGAGGGGACGTCGTTTTTAATGTCCGTCTTGGCGTCTGTCTGTGTAGTTTTCCACCCTATATAACTTTATACGACCCCTACCGAACCGCTTTGGCACCACCGTCGCCGCCACCGCGTCCCTCTCTCGCCGCCGGAACAAAATATTATTTGCCAAAAACCACCGCCACCGCCGCCACTGAAAACACTGTCGGAGTGTTGTCGGGTGAGAAATTTCACGCAACTCCAAAGTGGAAGAGGACCCAACCACTCTCGCCGTATACGACGCCGCCGCCAGCGACTATTATACGAAACCCGCCGAAAAAAGGCAACGAGCGTAATTCGATTAAAAAATGTCAGCCAACCGTGAAAACGAATTTCTGAGCACCGGTAACGCACCTCCAGGACGTTCTGCTTTTATTCGTCTCGAAACCCCGTCCTGGACGCTAATTTGTGCAGCGTCCATATACGGCTGGTCTTCGCGTCGATTGACGCATAATAATTACCATTTAATTACACCTTTTTAATATATACGTTCCACGCGAAAATTATGTCTGATTTAACGAATTATGTGTATTGTACAAATTCGAAATTTGTAATATTATAATAAAGAAGATTTAAAAAAAAATACGTTACAAATTATGTGGTTCATCGATTGGCAGTCGGGGAAGTTTTTTATTTAAATGATTCGATAACACGTTTTGGTTGGTGTACGGCCTATTCAATGGACATAATAAACATATTATAACCTATTACTAACGGGAATCACTAAACGTGAATAATTTTAAATACCACGCTGTATAAATGTCTTTTTTTTAAACCTTTGAATTGATTAAATTAATATACTAAGACAAAATAACTATGAAATAATAAGAAATTATGTTACAGATTTTATATCAACTATTCATATTTCATACGAATTTTCCAATATCAGTATATCACTGACAAACGTTATTGAGTAATACATCGGTACACATCGGTTTAATAATATAAGATTAAAAATGAAAAGATAGTAGAAGTTACTCATAGTAAACTTTTACTTTACTTAACTAAACCTACTTAAAATATAAAATTAAATAAAGTCACTGAATAGTTAACAATATACTTTTTTATAAATTGGTCAAAAATTATTTGACTTATTTCAACTTAAAATTTAGTTATTTATTAATATGTAATCATTTTTCAAAAAATGCAAATGCGTCTGAGTGAATAGATAACTAAGTTTAATAAACGTAATGGTGTACTGCACAGTTTTACCGAAATTATCCACTACACATTCAGATACCACTTTCTGAATAATTACAAGATAAATATAACAATTTCATAAAAAAAAACCAATACCGATCACATGTATTTTAGTGTATTTAAAATGCAAATTATAATTAGTTAAAAAATAAAAAAGCTAAAATATTTTGACCATCGTAATTATTTATTATTTTATGATAAATTCTTACTTTGGCAATAGAAATTTGAAATTTGAAATTTGAAATTTGAAATTTGAAATAGTTGGCATTGCATCATCTACGTCTAATCAATATAAACAAAGGTGTAATGAGAATCGTGCCAAAATGTGAACTCTCCGTCTTACCTTATCCAGAACAATAAATCGCATCGGATTATCTATATATGTTATTATAGATACATTGCCAAAGTTCAAAAAGCACATAATATACATATTATTACAATTCAAAACAATGAAAAGAACAATGTACATTTAAAACTAAATGAGAGGTAGGATCAAAATATGAATATTATTATTACCAACATTATAATAGAATATCTGAATAGGTATGTATAGGTATAGGTATATGTATAGGTAGGTATTTATCAAAAAATTAGTTTTAGAGAAAGTTGTGATAATATCACGAACGATTAGTTTAATTAAATTTAATCGGTTTTTTGTTAAACAATTTTAAAGTTAACAGTTGTTTAATTACGTTGGAACACAGCTATTTCCACAAATTCTCGGTGATTAAAAAATTAACATATTTCTGCAATAAATCCCTTACCTACGGTGCATATTAATTCTCCGAGTTGAAGGTAGGTGTAATAAATTGTAATTTGAAAACCATATTTATATTCCGGTATTTATATTTGAATATTTCACTGTGACACCATCATTACCATCATTTATAATTACAAGCTTTCACCCATTCACAAATAACACGAAAATTCAAGAGAAGATATTTTTTTAAGAACAGCACATCGTGTGGCTGACATTATACATAAACACATTAGTGTTTCAGTGGTTGGACGACAAAAGTAACAGAAAAGATTGGTTCGAGTGCATCGCGTCTAAGGAAGGAATTGGTACAGTGGACGCGATGATTTGTTACAACAGCACTCGAGCCGACATGTAAATACAATATAGACATATACTATGTCGGACGTGGTGACGAGGGTGGTTGGGTGGTAGGGTGGGTGGATGTATAATGCGATTTAGGGTTAATTGCCACGAAAGGCTAAGCCGCCCCTACCGCCAAATTATTACACCGATGTCGCGTGACGGCGGCGTGCCCTCTCTCCCCCCGGCGACGACCGCTGACTACACCGCTCACGCACCGCCGTTTGACGTTTTGTTGTTTACCCGAAATCCGTGGAACTCGCGTCTCGCATATATAATAGTCTAACATTATATATTTATACCACTCCCTGTAATGCCAGTCGATATTATTACACTATTGCATTTACCTCCGATCGAAAATGATAGATTTGCATATTTTTTTTTAGAAATTATAGGTATTATAGGTATAGGAACCGTGAATTTTTATATTAGTTTAAAATGCTCATTATTATACTATTTAATATTAATCTATTACGTGGTTAATACAACAATACCAGAGTTAATATACATAACCTAACAGTCGTGCATATAGGGAGAGAGTGTTAGGAGTTCACCCTCCGCCCCGAAATTAATTCCTATATACTCCACTGCAACCTAATATAAATTTAACATATATGAGATATACAATAATAAAATATACACACGTGAAACACATTATTAATATCAAGTTAAGATCGTCCCCCACAATATTATACAAAGTGTGAGTGAAAACATACAATATAATTCAACTTCTAAATAGCCTAACCTAACCTAACCTAACCTACCTAGTACCTACCTATACGCAGTACTAATATAGCGCGTTTAACTTTAAATGTCTATAGTAATATAATTAATTACCTACTATAACTGAGTACAAAAATGATTAAACTTTGTTGAAAGATTGTTTTTAATTTTTATATTAACAATTATTTGATTATATATGATCAATATGATAGTCATATACTTCGATGATTATACAATTCTATATGTCGGTAGTTAAGTTACGAACTCTTTGATTTTTTCGGTTCCAATTCAATTTTATTTTATTATTTCTATTAATTAATTTTATATATAATATTATGTATTTATATCATACAATTCGTGTGAAAGAAATGAAAACAAAAGAAATAATTTTAATAAGTAAATTTTACTTTTCAGAATTAAGTAAAATATATTACTTGAATTTCTAACGTAACAATAAAGTTCATAATTATTAAAACATTTGTTATTAAAATCATAAAACTATATGTTATAATTTATTACATTTTTTTATTTGTGAAAGAAGTATTTAAAATAAACTCATATTTATTTTGTAAGATAATGTGTTTAAAATTTAAAATTATATTAAATACCTATGGCTCATTATTGTACTTTGTGTACCTATTTAATATATCAAACGAGTATAATTTTTTAGAAATTGTTCATAAAATATACTATAAATTAAATAAAAAAAATACAGCTATAATAAGTATGGTTTGATTACTTTTAAACATCAATCAGTTTTTAATTGAAAAATTGCCGTATTTTTCGTTGGTGATTTTCTCACAATAACTTTTAAGTAACTACCTCCTATACAAAAAGTGAATTAGTAAACAGAACAATAAATTAATGTAAGCAAAATAAAACACATACAATTTATGGTTTCTGTTAAATGTTTTGAATTTTATGTCAATTCATCCAAGTAAGATGCAAACACGAGTGTTAGAGCCAAATATTCAATAAATGTGTTAATCGACACGGCGCAGTGGCCAGTGGCCGAACTCAATGACGCTACGTGATTGAGAGTAAGCAACAGACGCTGCCACTAGTTATCGGATTGGTGATCACCCGGGTTCGTAGTACCCAAAAACTTTTCCACATATACACTAGTTCCTAACCGACCATACCAACCGTTCCAACCGTACTGTACCAACCCTACCAACATACAGGCTAAGGACCTCAGTCGCCGAAGCCTTAAACCAGATACAAAATAAAAGAAATATACAGTCATACAATTATATGAGGGTGAAGTATGATGGTAAAATTAAGGTTTTCCAAGAAATCCAGATATGCTTGAACAAGATCTGACTATATATGAGATGCAAAGTAATAAATTACCAATGGGTATATCACTATTCGATTATAGTAATTATTATAATAATATCACGTACCTGCCTATATTTTTTTATATAAATTATGTTTTTTTATACGATTTTTATTTATATTTTTACTATTTTTATTACTTTTTATGTTTATTATGATTCAACATTTTTGTTAACGTTTTTAATATAAAATTACATTATTATGTTATGCGTTCTATAATAATATGCTCTATGGACAATGAAAGTTATATTATGAATCATCTACACGCTGTCCTTGTGCAATGATACACCTTATAGAGGTCCCGAGCAGCCGTTATTGTTGTAAGACCTATTGGTAGTTTAGTGAATGAAAATAAAAGGTCAACCATAATATCTATAGGGGGAAATAATATATTGAGTCAAAAGGGAGAATCAGTAAAACCTTTAGACAAAAAAAAAAATGGTTTTATTTTTCATAGTACAGTAAGGGGAGATAGTTTACTTGCATGTCGACGGTAATGATTCGAAAAATCGAGAACATTGTTGCGTTATGTGTACACAAAACATTATAATAGCTAAAAAAAATTCCACAGTTAAATTCATTCTTTTTGATTGGAGTAGTTGACAAAGGGCAAAAGCTACTACTTCAACACGTCTACTTGCGGCCTTTGGTCGTCAGAGCTCGCCAGAAAGCCCTCATTTCCGCCACGTCAGGCTGTATCCGGACTATGTGTGCACGATACGCTGACTGAAAAAACAGTTTATCATTCTTTTGATAAATTTGACTTTAGAGGAAAAGTGAAAAATGAATTCGAAAATTGATCAATTGTATGCCAAACAAAAATAATATATATAATTATAAAGTGGTATGGGTGTATTATTTATAAATTTGTTTATTATTTTTCCTTTTATAATGATTATCTTCTGGCAAACATACAAGTATAAATATTCCAAAACAATAATATTTAGTTCAAAACAAACCAAATTTCCCTAATATAATAATAGTTTTGTTTAGTTAATATAATTTATTATACTCCCTGGCTCTTATTATACAAACATTTTTGTAATTCGCGTTATTTTATATAATATATTAAATGTTTATCATGCCTAAGAATTTAATTTTATCAAGTATTTTCCGACAGTATTTCTAGTAAAAATGAATCAAATATTGAGCGGTTATTTTTTATTTATTGTAAAAGAAAATTGTAAAACTTATAATTGTATAACTATTATTTGCTTAAAACTTAATTGAGATTCTAGTTTAAGACTTATGATCCAAAAAACTGAATATAATATGTATACCTGTATAATAGTAGCCGCTTGATCTCGTGATACACCCCAAGAAAATGTATCTGGTATTCGGAACAAGTCATTACTAACCACAGCAAATGGCATACTACAAACAGATGTCCTTTTGCGTTCTGGATACAACGGATTATTATACCATAGATCTTCTGCTAGTCTATTCATGAAAATTTTTTTAAATTTATGATTATAACTTATAGCATCAGCCCTATGTGCCTCACTAAGCACGCGGACCAAAGATGGGTATAATGAAGACTCTAAACTCCTGCCTAAATGCATAAAATTCAACTTATTATTCTTGGAATTCATTTTTATATTCATTTAAAATGTTATTTATTCAATTTACGTTACTAAGGCTTAAACAATATGTAATATAACAAACATATATTATGTATAAAAACGTATTAACGATAATACGAGTATATTTATATTATATTTCAGAGTTAATAATATTCAAACAAATAAATATCATTATTTAAATTTTAAAGTAACCATCCGTTTTGTACATCATATATGCAAATACCTATATTAGAGTGATTTAAAAAAAAAATTATATTTCTTTAAACATTTTGAAATAAATAGTAAATACGAAA